>JBAIZL010000010.1:54577405-54857405 GCA_036971475.1 Prosapia bicincta | reverse complement strand
ACTTCTTTAAGTCTATGGAGCATGGATCTGAAGGCCGCGTATTTGTGTTGGATAGGGTGGTATGAGATGTTGTGGATGATATTTTAAATAATTATTTGGAATAGTAATTAATCATATTCCTTTCCCAATTTTTGGAGTAAAATCAAATAATAAATCATGTTAAAGAATTATATTAAATAATCCTGCTGTTTCATATTAACAAAAATCTGATAGTAATTTATTTTCTGTTATACGTTAACCATATTGTAAAATTAATCTTACAATAATTTGTTATTGGAATTGGAATTGTTTAATTGTTGTTATATCTAAAGTTGTGTTTAACTAGTTTCTAAGTCAGTTAAATGGTTATGTAGAGAGGAAATTGTGGGAGCTTTTTGATCCACAGCGAGGCGGTTATCGTCCCGGATAGATTTCGGTCTTTTATGGAGTACATACTAATAGTCGATGACAACGCTAGTGACACATTCACTCCTGTATAACTAGTTCAATATAAGGTCCTTTCAATCGACGACATGATTACCCACGATTATTTCACGCCGAGATTAATCGATTCTTACGTCTTTACGTTAAACAACGATTAAAGTAAGTCAGTTAATAAGAGCCTGAATGGGTGTTCGTCTCGAGGCGAGCAAACTATCTGGACAACACTGAAGCAGGCTGTGCGCTACAGTAGCCTAAAGACCCGGTGAACTGACTATCCGAGGCGCCTCTTAGCTGCGTAAACAGCTGACTGTCAAGGTGAAGGTCAGGGTGAAGGTCACGCACAACAGCTGACCTAATCTTATTCAACGAATTTAACTTGTTACCCAAGACCAATGTACAGGAATTAACAGCTTTTCCGTTTTGCTTTTAGAAAGCGAAACGCCTTGTTAAACTAAGTTTATGTAGAAGCTTTGGATTCATCTAGAACAGGGGTTCTTTTGGTACCAAGCCCCCTCTTCTTGAAATGAAAGCCTCCCACGGCCTCCCCCACTTTACCCTATAAATAAATAAAGGACATATTAAAAAGAATATTATATATATTGAACAAAATATATTTATTTATATATACTTTCACAAGACACATGATATAACATTTCACGTTTTAATTCGCCAGGTAAATTCTAACTGATAAGAGAAAAATCTGTTAGTGAGATGGATGAGCTTTGATTTTGTTCACTAGCATCCCTATTTGAGGTTGAATTTTATAGTAAAGGCACAACGCAAGTAATTTTTATTTTATTTCAAGTTTACAAAAATTTGCTCAGTCTTTACTTATATTTCTTTTATAAATGCATACGTTTCATTTAAATTTTCTGAACTCAGGTCAATAAAATTACCTATGTAAAAAAATCGGTGTAAATTTAGTTTTTAATTTTGATAAACTGCGTAATTAAATTTTAAATAAATGAGAATTTATCTTACTATTTTCTAAATGGTCTCGAGCCCCCTGTCTTAACTTCACGTACCTCCCAGTTTGGGAATCCATGATCTAGGAGATTTAGGCAAATCTAAAACATGGGTAATTTTAATAGTTTTATTTTGCACTGGTTTAGCGATTAAGCAGTATGATTACTATCCTTTACAATGAGCAAGAAAGGATTGTAATGTAGTTAGGTTTAAAGTAGATACATTTAAAGCTTCTAATATAGAGGGGGGGTCATGTATTCGGGTTGTGTAGGTGAAGTAGACTCTCTCTCGGGCTCATAAAGCAGTGTCTACCCTTACACACTCTTGCAAAACTAGGAATGGGGGAGAATAGGTGGTATTAAGTAGGAGTAAGAAACGAGCATCATGATTTCCTCGCTGGGGGTGAAAATAAAGAGACATTATCTGAACAGGGACGCATACCTGAAGTATACCCATTGCTTCTTCTTACAAGGAGAAGGAACAGGGGATGAAGTTAAACAGTAATAAAGCAAAAACAAGACGATCGCTTGGTACTGAGAATAGGGTAACATCATAGCATCTCATGGGTGGTATCTTCAGGGTCGCTTACCCGAGGAAAATTTACCCTCCAACGAATTAAAAATAGAAAAATACCCATTGCCCGATTGTTTTTCGAGCATTGTAACAACATAAAGGAAAGCTTTGACCATAGGAGCTTTCAGAAAGAGAACTCTTTGGAAATGTTGGAAGAAATTTGTCAGACTATTCAGGTTAGGGATCTGGTGAATCTAGAATTTAAGTGTGATGCAGAAGAAATTAACTGGATAATATGTATTGTGATCGGACAGGCCCGTTTAACTTTCCGTGACATGGGAGGGCGATGAGTCAGCACTTCAAGGCGACCCTAACAACGTGAGCGATAGTTAGTCTCCCAGCTTCCAGTATTCTAACGTAACGGAGTTCTATCAGGACAATACGTACAAAGCATGTTTTGTTTTTGAACATTGAATTATTCTTATCACAAACAGATTAATTGTGAAGTTATGTTTAGACCATTGATAAGTCTATTTCCCGATTAGGCTTACAGAATACACTGCACAATTCCTGGGTTCACCGAGGGTTATCTGCCGTACGGACGAAGTGAGTTTAATTTATAGAAGAGCAACAGCACTCGATAAAGTTAGGTTTAACAATTTGGATACTGACGAAAACATAATTGTAAATCAATATCTTCGAGTGCAGTTTAGACAGATGGCGAGCGTGTGAAGTGAAATTGACAGAACCTGGTGCAGATAATAAACTGTAAACAACTCTCAAGGTCAATAAATTTGACTCCCAGAGAGATAAGAAAAAGCCCTACAACCTGTTTCAAGCGTTGAGTTTTTGAACCGCCTAACCTTTCCCACATTCTCCTCTTTACTATATTACCTGAAGTTATGCACATCTTACTCCCTACTGCAAAGGGCTGTAGTAGAATTAAAATTAGAAAGGTATTTAGAGGGCGTGAAGGAAGAATGGCTAAGCTGTCGGATCTAATTAAAGGTTGATAAGCTATTGAGTGTGTTTGTCACTGATGATTCCAACGTAGTTGCTAAAACATGTTAGGAATAAACATTGTTGTTTATCCAATAGTAGTGCTTGAAGTGCTTTCCACCAGAGGGTTTGAGGGTTATTTCTTAAACGGATAAGTGTTCGGATAATTATTTCCTGGAAGAGACTCAGAAGAAAACCCGAGAAGAAAAGGTATTTAAGTAAAAAAAAGGGCTAGGTGTCTTGCGAAACATTTAGGAGAAAACGCGAGAAAAGGAGGTACTAGACTAAAAAAAGGGGCCAGGTGACTTGCTAGACTCTTAGGAAAAAAGGCTAGAAGAGGAAGCCCTACTGAAGTAAAAAAGAGGCCATTTGGAATGCGAGACACTCAGGAGAAAACGCGAGAAGTGGAGGTGCTCAAGTAAAAAAGGGGGCCAAGTGGCTTGCGAGTCATTCAGGTGAAAACGTGAGACCAGGAGTCAATAAATAAAAGGGTATCCAGGTGACTTGCGAAACTCTCAGGAGAAAACGGGAGAATAGGAGGTAATTAAGTAAAAAGGGTCTAGGTGGTTTGCGAGTCATTCAGGAGAAAACGTGAGAAGAAGAGGTGCTCAAGTAAAAAGGGGGCTAGGTGGCTTGCGAGAATCTCAGAAGAAACCGGAGAAGAGGAGGTACTTGAGTAAAAAAGGGGCTAGGTGGCTTGCGAGAATCTCAGGAAAAATCGGAGAAGAGGAGGTACTTAAGTAAAAGAGGGCTAGGTGTCTTGCGAAACATTTAGGAGAAAAGGCGAGAAAAGGAGGTACTTGACTAAAAAAGGTGGCTTGCGACACTCTCAGGAAAAACCGGAGAAGTTGAGGTACCTAAGTAAAATAAGCGCTAGGTGGCTTGCGAGACTATCAGGAAAAACCGGAGAAGAGGAGGTACTTGAGTAAAAAAAGGGGCTAGGTGGCTTGCGAGACTCTCAGGAAAAACCGGAGAAGAGGAGGTATTTGAGTAAAAAAGGGGCAAGTTGGCTTGCGAGACTCTCAGGAAAAACCGGAGAAGTGGACGTACTTGAGTAAAAGAGGGGCTAGGTGGCTTGCGAGACTCTGAGGAAAAACCAAAGACGATGAGGTACTTGAGTAAAAGAGGGGCTATGTGGCTTGCGAGACTCTGAGGAAAAACCGGAGACGATGAGGTACTTGAGTAAAAGAGGGGCTAGGTGGCTTGCGAGACTCTCAAGAAAAACCGGAGACGATGAGGTACTTGAGTAAAAGAGGGGCTAGGTGGCTTGCGAGACCCTCAGGAAAAACCGGAGAAAAGGAGGTACTTGAGTAAAAAAGGGACTAGGTGGCTTGCGAGACTCTCAGGAAAAACCGGAGAAGAGGAGGTACTCGAGTAAAAAAGGGGCTAGGTGGCTTGCGAGAATCTCAGGAAAAACCGGAGAAGAGGAGGTACTTGAGTAAAAAAGGGGCTAGGTGGCTTGCGAGAATCTCAGGAAAAATCGGAGAAGAGGAGGTACTTAAGTAAAAGAGGGCTAGGTGTCTTGCGAAACATTTAGGAGAAAACGAGAGAAAAGGAGGTACTTGACTAAAAAAGGGGCCAGGTGACTTGCTAGACTCTCAGGGAAAAGGCTAGAAGAGGAAGTACCCTACTGAAGTAAAGAAGAGGCCATTTGGAATGCGAGACACTCAGGAGAAAACGCGATAAGTGGAGGTGCTCAAGGAAAAAAGGAAGCCAAGTGGCCTACGAGTCATTCAGGAGAAAACGTGAGAAGAGGAGGTCAATAAGTAAAAGGGTAGCCAGGTGACTTGCTAAACTATTAGGAGAAAACGGTAGAATAGGAGGTATTTAAGTAAAAAGGGGCTAGATGGCTTGCGAGAACCTCAGGAGAAACCCGGAGAAGAGGAGGTACTTGAGTAAAAAAAAGGGCTAGGTGGCTTGCACCAATCTCAGGAAAAACCGGAGAAGATGAGGTACCTGAGTAAAAGAGGGGCTTGGTGGCTTGCGAAACTCTCAGGAAAAACCGGAGAAGAGGAGGTACTTGAGTAAAAAAGGGGCTAGGTGGCTTGCGAGACTCTTAGGAAAAACCGGATAAGAGGAGGTACTTGAGTAAAAAAGGGGCTAGGTGGCTTGCGAGACTCTTAGGAAAAACCGGAGAAGAGGAGGTACTTGAGTAAAAAAGGGGCTAGGTGGCTTGCACCAATCTCAGGAAAAACCGGAGAAGAGGAGGTATTTGAGTAAAAAAGGGGCTAGGTGGCTTGCGAGACTCTCAGGAGAAACCGGAGACGATGAGGTACTTGAGTAAAAAGGGGCTAGGTGGCTTGCGATACTCTCAGGAGAAACCGGAGAAGAGTAGGTACTTGAGTAAAAAATGGGCTAGGTGGCTTGCGAGACTCTCAGGAAAAACCGGAGAAGAGGAGGTACTTGAGTAAAAACGATAGCGAAAGAAACTTCTCGTTCTGAAAGAATCTGAAAGCAATACGATACAACGACCAATCGCTCAAACCTTCTATATTTCAAACCTCCGTATTTTTAAACTATAAACGTAGCCTGTAATTCCTACGTGGGCGGTTGGATACGAATGACGTCTGGTTCAAGACCCATATAGACTGAGGAGACACTGTGTGTTGGTTTATATTGGCAACCCGTTTTTCGATTTCGCCTTATGTTCTTAAGGTGAATACATACTCCCATTGCCACATTCTTTCTGTCCTTTAAAACAATGGACGAGGACAGCGTGCGTTATGCAGAAGATATGTTTATGTTGGCAACGAGCAACATGCCTAATGTTTCTATTTACTTTGTAAATACTAATCCAATGAAAACGTAACATTGCCTACGCCAACACACATTATTCTTAACAAAAGGTACACAAAAAAGCTTTAGTCTAAGTTTATTTTTTGATGTGAAATTCGTTAAGCACACCTGACACTTTTTGGAGATAAGCGTTCGTTTCCCGTCACCAGAACACCATTTTCTCAGAAGAACCGACTGTCCCGAAGATTTCCAAAAGCAATTCATTGCATTAATAATTGATCGGATGATAAAATTTGCTATTTTCGTCTGCACTAAGTGGTTATTTGGAGGTTATGTTTAAATAATTTTTAAATCAATTTCTTACATACCTATAAATAATATATTTGATTGATTAAGTTGACAACATATGATTTCATACAACAGCTGTGTTTTTTAACGTAGACTGTTATTTTCTGCATTATACAATATTAAGCTGAATTGTTATTAGGAAATAGACTATTAATTAAAAATTAATTATTATATAAATTAGTATATATTTAATTAAATCTTAGTATAACAGTGACGCGAAGAGGGGTGGTTTCCCAAGGACTGGAGGTCTCGTAGTGTAAAGAAAATAAATTAAATTAAAAATATGAAAGAAAAAATTAACAATTCACGAGTTGCTGTAGGTCTTAGTTCGTAAAAGACTCGTGATTGATTGCTTCAATATAAATTTAATGTAAACCAGCTTTGATTTCAACAAGTTTTACTTTAAATAAGATATCCATTTATAGAATTTGTTGTTGCATAAGTGTATTTGTTAAGACAGACAGGAAGTCAAGTTGATTGGGCGGAACCTATCATTTACTCGTACGTGGATAGGTTGCTTGGTAACACTGAGTCACCGCAGCTTATTTTATCTTAATGGCTAATTATTTATGTAGAATATTCGTATTACAGAGATTTCTGAGAATTTCACGCGTCCAGCTGTACGTAGTGTATTTATCGAACACAGATAAACTGTGACTCACGGATCGAAACCTTGGTGGGGTGTCACGCCAAAGCCGGACCGGGCGATGCCGAGCCGTGCGATAATCGCTTGGTCACTAAATACACAGTGTTTATATGCGAGCTTTCAAATACAACGCCGGCGCCGAGCCGGGCGATGCCTAGCAGGGCGATAATCGCTTGGTCACTAAATATGCAGTGTTTATATGGGAGCTTTCAAATACAAACCCGTGCTGAGCCTTTTTGAGCAGTCCTACCTTCCCCCTATTCAAGCTGTTTCTGCCTGCAGTATTTCATTGTTCCAGCCCAGTGAGTTAAGGAACATTATGTAATATATTGTGTCTTTATTGTTTCAAGTTCTTGTTCTTCTTTACATTTTGTTAATTTAAAAATACTATTACAGTGAATAGTGATATTAAAATATGAATGAGTTCAATTCAAGAAAGACCTCCGTTTTGGGACCAATCTAACAAGAAGTACATGGATACAAAGGTTCGACAATATGTAATATAGCTTTTAACTTTTAACACTCTAATATCCACAATAATACAGTTGTTAATATTATTTTTCGTTTCTTATAGTAAAGAATTCAGATATTCTAGCAAGGGAAAATGGAAACATTTAAAAGACAGCTTTCGGAGTGAATTAAAAATGCGGAGTTTCTCGTGTAGAGTTACCAACTGTCTACTAGTCTCGTGAGCTTTATTGCTATTGTGTGTCCAGTATCGCCTTCTTTCTCCCACATATCCATCATCCAGTGAGGAACTATCCAATAACATCAGCATCATCAAACGTTGATGACGTTATTATTACACTACGTTGCAACTGAGACTGACAGGAAGGTAGCACTTCTCCCTACAAGGCTAGGGGAAACCTACTACGTGCGAATCAGCTTCAGTGCGAACGCATAGCAGATCTTGCACAGCTTGGCATCGCATCGCCCGGCTCGGCTCGGCTTTGGTGTGTACAATTAGGTATATAAGAACCTGAAGTAATCGGTCGCTAGCTGCGGTACGCTACTGATTTTTCTATCAATTGCTTTAGACAAAGTAAGTATCGACGCAAGTTCTTTCTGGTCTATGTTCACTTTGTCCCTCCTATTCCGCAAACTGATTTCATATTTTGTCTCGTAAAACCCTACCTACCTGTGGAGGATGTTACACTGAGACCTCGATAATTTCTACAGTCTTAAATAGTAGAGGGGAATCTACTAATACTAATAAGAGCAGTTTCCCATTAAGATGGTGTCTTTTGCTCTTTTATACAAAAATAAATAAATACAGTAGGCCTACTTATAAAACAAAATATTAAAAAAATTTAAAGTCCTACAGAGATCGACGAAGAAAGACTTTATTTTACCAACTTTTTATTTTATAATTAGTTATATGACAGAATCGCAATATTAAGTGACAAAATAGAAAGCGAATTTCCTTTCAATTTTCCATTTTCCCCCTCTATACCTACAGTATATAGTGTTGGACTATTAATTTTATTTGTTACTATTTATTAGCTTTCTTTTTTGTTGTTTCTAATTTATGAGGCTGATGTGGTGTTCTATAACTTTTCATTCTATCCAATTCTTCTAATGGTTCATTATTGCAAATCAGCTTTCTTTTATAATTTCATATTTGGTTTTTTAGTTACTGGAAAGTTGGTTCAGTACCAAAGTGCTGAATTTCAAACATGTAGTTCTTCAGTTCGAATCCGATCGGGAAAATTTTAGTTTTTTAAATTTAAACTAATGAATAAATATTTGAAAGAATTGTATTAACATTAATTGTAATCGGTTACAGGTTTTCAAAAAATGTATTTGTACTCGATTAGATGAATATAAACGAATTTTTATTAACGACTGAAAACTTGTACAAGATATATATGAGGAGAGTGTGAGCTAATAGAAGGAATTGAAAACATATTTCTATACTACAACTTGGAACGTGACCTCCATAATCCTCAGATGCAATGGTTCATGTTGCAATGTTTAGTTCTTGTATTCTACTTAATGCTACTTTTTACAGAAACTTAACAGTCGTAGTTGTCAGATGTTGTAACAGAGCCGCCTGGAAAGCCATTGACGTTTTGTTTCCCATGTAAATGGACGTCAATAATTACTCGTGTGATTATCCGTATATCTCCAGGCGCGGCGGTCCTTTCGTGTCAGACGTATTGTAGTAAGCACTTCCGATGCGCCCACGGTGGCTTAGGTAATAGGAGCATAACATTACAATGAAACATCGCAAAACCTTATCCTTCATGTATGCTCTTGTAAGAATGTTACACCAAATACATAAAGCGGTCGATAAACCCCTTTATATCTGTCTCTGTGTAAATTTAGAACTACCTGTTGTACTGTACGTCTGCGGAACTACCTGTTGTACTGTACGACAGCGGAACTACCTGTTATACTGTACGTCTGCGGAACTACATGTTGTACTGTACGTCTGCGGAACTACCTGTTGTACTGTACGTCTGCGGAGCTACCTGTTGTACTGTACGTCTGCGGAACTACCTGTTGTACTGTACGTCTGCGGAACTACCTGTTGTAATGTACGACAGCGGAACTAACCCTTTTGTGTACGACTGCGCATCTACCTGTTGTACTGTACGACAGCGGAACTACCTGTTGTACTGTACCTCTGCGGAACTACCAGTTGTACTGTACGTCTGCGGAACTACCTGTTGTACTGTACGACAGCGGAACTACCTGTTGTCCTGTACGACAGCGGAAATAACCCTTTTGTGTACGACTGCGGATCTACCTGTTGTAATGTACGACTGCGGAACTACTTGCTGTACTGTACGACAGCGGAACTACTTGCTGTACTGTACGACTGCGGATCTACTTGCTGTACTGTATGACTGCGTAACTACTTGTTGTAATGTACGGCTGCGGAACTACTTGCTGTACTGTACAACAGCGGAACTCTTTGCTGTACTATATGATTGCGGAAGTACTTGCTGTAATGTACGACAAAGGAACTACTTGCTGTACTGTACGAATGCGAAACTACTTGCTGCACTGTATGACTGCGGAACTACTTGCAATGTACGACTGCGGAACTACTTGATGTACTGTACGACAGCGGAACTACTTGCTGTACTATATGACTGCGGAAATACTTGCTGTACTATACGACAGCGGAACTACTTGCTGTACTGTACGAATGCGGAACTACTTGCTGTACTGTATGACTGCAGAACTACTTGTAATGTACGACTGCGTAACTACTTGCTGTACTGTATGACTGCGGACCTACTTGCTGTACTGTACGACAGCGGAAATACCTATTGTAATGTACGACAGCGGAACTATCTGTTGTAGTATACGACTGAGGAACTAGAAATTCACGCCTGTTGCACTGCGAATGTCAACTTTGAAGCAAGTAACTACAAAGTCGATGGTGACAACCGGGAACAGGCAGGTTAGAACACAACGTTAACACGAACTTTTAAAAAAAGAATTAGAGAAAATAATAAATATTTTTAATATTAAGCAGATCATATTCTGGGATAGGGACTAAGTCGAGCTATTAAGCCATACAAAGTAAATATTCTGGGATAGGGACTAAGACGAGTTATTAAGCCATACAAAGAAAATATTCTCGGATAAGGATTAAGACGCGCTATTAAGCTATACAAAGTAAATATTGTGGGATAAGTACTAAGTCATACCATCCTGTATGGCGCTATTAAACCATATAAAGTAAATATTCTAGGATAAGGACTAAGACGTGCTATTAAGCTATACAAAGTAAATATTGTGGGATAAGTACTAAGTCATACCATCCTGTATGGCGCTATTAAACCATATAAAGTAAATATTCTAGGATAAGGACTAAGACGTGCTATTAAGCCATACAAAGTCAATATTCTGGGATAGGGACTAAGACGCACTATTAAGCCATACAAAATAAATATTCTGGGATAAGGACTAAGGCGCGCTATTAAGCCATACATAGTCAATATTCTGGGATAAGGACTAAGACGCGCTATTAAGCCATACATAGTCAATATTCTGGGATAAGGACTAAGACGCGCTATTAAGCCATACAAAGTAAATATTCTGGGATATGGACTAAAACGCGCTATTAAGCCATACATAGTCAATATTCTGGGATAAGGACTAAGACGCGCTATTAAGCCATACAAAGTAAATATTCTGGGATATGGACTAAGACGCGCTATTAAGCCGAACAAAGTAAATATTCTCAAGTAAGCATCGCTTACAAAAAAGTAATAGGATTTTAAAAGTAGATAAAGTGAGAATAGAAAAGTTAATAAAAGTTAGGTATTTTTTAAGTAAAACCATGCACACGAAGGACTATTGAACACTTATAGGGAGATGTTCTAACATTGGGCCGTGCCTGACAATATATTAGTAAGTCACTACCCTGCGTTGGAAGAGGAATGTAGACGGACAGAGCTTCCTTCCAAGGTGGGATTCAGCTTGTTATGTAGATTATTGTGGGCAGGTCACAAGCCTATTAATGGCCTGATTTGTTTAGACTAGCCACTGAAAAGAATGGCTAGGAAATTACCACGAAGAAGGTAAACAGATTAGAACAAAACTCAGGCCCCATTTGCAGATTGGATTCTAACTGGATCCAGATAACATTATAAAAGTAATGATTGTTCCTCTCGACTGTAGATATTCTGTACTGCTTTAATAGATCGGCATTATGCAACTGTACACGGGTTTACCTGTTAACACCTCGTCCTGGTTGATCTTTGCGATCACGTGACCGAAATCTTAGCCAAATATGCAGACGCAAGTCTTTAAAATCTGGCAGGTACAAGTTTGGCCGTCACACAGATAAAACAAAACAGTAACTGTTTTACATCTGTGCACATTCCAAAATTAAATATCAAACATTTTCTTTCCGTTTGTCTTACACTTGGGTACTGACGAGGAAACATGCCTCCAGGGCAGTTTTATGCCCCTAATATATTTATTTTACAAATTAATTTTATCCCTATCCTCCAGGGAACAACAGTCCGGTTGGATGAATTTGACAAAAGCCAAGCTGACACCGAATCCGAATGGATACTCTGTGTATTCCTTCCACTACAAAATGTGCGGAAAATTGTCTCAAATTACTCACGTTCTTACGATTTTCGCAAGAGTGAGAGAGAGAAAGATGGATCGCATTTTTTTGCTATTTACATAGGTTATTTTAAAATATTTTTTAAAACAATGAGCAAGCGTTTATGTAACCCTGTTCCAACACAAAACCGAAATAATTGTTTAAGTTTAAAAAATACACATATAACCTCACTTTAAGAATACCCAAGAAACTTTGGTATTTATTTCCCACATGTTCGATTTTAGCGAAAAACAATTATACCGGGCGACCCAGAAAGTAATCAGGGATACGAAAACATTATAAAAACTTCCACTCAAGCCCAAAAAATTTAAAAATTTTGGAAAATACCAGTTCCTCCCCCCTCCCCTCTACGGCACACCTAAAACGTTACAAATTTATCTTTTTGGCAAATAAACTTGCTGATGACTCCCAAGAAATTACAAATATTGAAAAATATCAACTTTAATTTTTCAATTCAACACGCTTTATGCGGTGTAAGTTTTAACGTTTTTTCGCGATAGAAATAAGAGGCGTGTAAATGTTCAGTGCAATATTTTATGTTTTGTGTGTGTAATAGGGTTTTGTAGGTGTTTCGTTTTGTCCTTTTGAGTAATTTTGCGAGTTTTATAATTCTATAGGATTGTGTGCAGTGGTGCAAATAATGCTTTGTTGAAGTTCATTGTTTTTTATTATTTCTTTGAGAGTCAACAGCAAATTTAATTACATTTCGAGGCACTTCAGAAAAATAAAGCCAACACGTTAAATTAGTAACGTTTTACGAATGTTGGGGAGGGGGTAACTTTCTATTTTCCAAAATTTAAAATTTTTGGGTCTTGAGCGAGAGTTTTTATAATTTTTTTCGCAAAAATTGAACACGTGGGAAAGAGAAATAAATACCGAAACTATGCAATCTTCGCCTCCTTATTAGACAAAGCACTATGTTTACGGCGTCCCGGAGTCCCGTAAAATAATATATTTCTCCCGAATATTGAGCATATTTCAAGCTTGTTTAATACTTACAATACAGCCTGAGCTGCATAAAAAAAAGTATTGTGCAATAAAGTATCGGCAATAAGCCAATACTGTAAACTGTGATTTATTTGTTCTTTGTCAAATTTAAAATTTTAATAAATAAATTAGCCTAAACAGATATTGTTAACTATTAGAACTTTTGTTTAGGAACAGAAATAGACCATTTTAAGTATGTTTATATTACAATATACGATATGATACAATTTTAATAAATTTATGGCACTTGTTTGTATTATCTTGGCAAAAAAACCACTACTTACTGATTTATTCAGCAGACGTGTTTCGCGCAAGGGCAGCGCTTTTTCAATGCTGTGTATTACTGACAAGACTGTTGCTCAGGTGTGTTGTGTTGGTGTGAGTTGTGGTGTGTTTCTGTTCTGTGGTGTGTTATTGTTCATAGAGTTAATTATGTGCTCAAATATAGTGTTTGATTGGGAGTCTGTTTTGTACGTAATTTTTAATTTGAATGGATAGTTTTTGCGGTGTTTGTACATCTCGTAGTTTTCGGTTGTGTATAGTTTGTTGCTTTTTTTTGATGTAGTTCCTTTTTTTTGCTCACACCAACACAACACGCCTGAGCAACAGTCATGTTAGTAACTCACAGCATTGAATAATGCGCTGACCTAGCGCGAAACGCGTTTGCTGAATAAATCAGTAGGTAGTGTTTTTTTTTTTTTTTTGCCAAGATAATACAAACAAGTGTAATTTCTATAAAAACCTCAAGATGTATAGCATAAAATTTGCTAATTTATTGCGTTTGAACTAACGTGGGTCCAAGGAGTTTTTTACATTCTTCTACATCCAAGAGTAGCTGGTCGCGATTACGTCTAGTAAAAATGTTACCGTAACTATGCACTTTACGCAAAAAGTTTGTTCCTTAAATTTTGTTTGTAACTGAAATAACTGTATTTTTCAAACTCATGAAAACTATCAAAATTTTATTTATGATTGTAAAAATAGTTTTCAGTATCAATTAAGGAGACTAAAATAATGCATGCTATAGCGTTACATCAGTTAATTCATCCGGTCCTGTAAGGCAATAGCATTGTAAGAATGGTTTAGTCATGGGTCGTTTACAACCACTCTTGCGCGGAAGTTTCTCTTTCTCTTCTCTCGCAATCCCTCCTTCACATCCACTGCAACCCCTAGAATGTACCCGCGGCTGGCTTATTGTCAGTTCCCCGTTTTGCACATCACTTTATATTGTCACTGATATATTTTTACCTCTATTAAAAATTTCTCTACGATTGTGTCTAATTATGTTATAAGCGATGATAGTCTGGCATAACTTAGTTTTAAAAGAAAATGTCTATCATACGACAGTTTTCAATTTTAATTTGTTTTAACGCTCCCGCCCAGATGTTTTACTGAACCTCGATAATACGTTCACAGTAATGTGTTCAAATACCAAACATTCAAAAATCGTATAATTTTTATTTCATTTTCTCTAAACAGTTTAGTATAGGTATTCTAACTAACTTACACAAACTAACTTTGACTAACTTACTTACTCTAACTTGTGTAAACAAAAGATGTTACACTGTATTACCATAAAGCTACATATATACCATAAAGTATATACAGCTGCGAAGTTGCAGTTAGGTTTGGTAGGAAAAAATCCAAGTTTACTGCCCAAGTTAAAAACATACGTTTTTAACAACCGTACACTCCCGACAGC
The DNA here is from genome assembly GCA_036971475.1 of Prosapia bicincta. Lineage (NCBI taxonomy): Eukaryota > Metazoa > Arthropoda > Insecta > Hemiptera > Cercopidae > Prosapia > Prosapia bicincta. Next base: position 54,842,987 of record JBAIZL010000010.1, on the reverse strand, counting down.
AAAATTAACTGCATTCCTAAATAAACCTGTCCTAAACTTACAACTTATAACTTTGTGTTTACAATTTTAGTCCGAATAGATTTACGTTTTAATCACAATACTTTGCGACATAAATTAATTAAAAACAACTGGTGTGTAGTTATTCAATTCCTTCTATTAGCTCACACTCTCCTGATATATATCTTGTACAAATTTTCAATCGTTAATATAATACGCTTTTATTCATCCAATCAAGTTCAAATAATTTATTTTTAACCTATAGTGGAGGACAATTGATGATAATACATTTTTTCAAACATTATTTTATTAATTAATTTCGCTTTCTATTTTCCCACTTAATATTGTGATTCTGACTTATACAGATATGTATATTAAGTGTAATTCTGTAATAAAAAGTAATTAAAATAACATTTTCCGTTGTTGGCCTAAATAGGAATTGACTATTTTATTTATATTACTTAAGTATTGTATACATGAAGCCTCTAAAACAATTTTTTTAAAATTTTATTAAAAAAATTTTTAATAAAAATCTACAATCAGATTTTGAAACCAGTTTGGATGTATGGCAGTCAACTGTGTGGATGTGCAAAGGAATCTAATGTAGAAATTCTCCAGATTTTCCATAATAAAATACTGAATAATATGGTTAATGCCCCTTGGTATGTAAAAAACAAAGATATTCACTGAGATCTAAATATTCCGACGATAATAGAAGAAATAAATAAGACGGCCAAAAAACATGAAAAGAGACTTCACCTTCATCCAATTACAGTGGAACTACAGTATCCACTTCTCGATAACGAACCAGTCCATGGTTAGAAGATTGAAGAGAACTAAACCTTTTGAGTTAGCGTAGTGTTCTGTTGTGCTGTGCTAGTTCTAATATAATATGTATTGACAATGTTCAGACAATAACTAATGACCCAATGGACACTTTAGTTATATCAGTATTTAGGTTAAGATAGTGCAAGGAAAGTTAATGGTTGGTCTAATAAGACCAATTTTAATAATAAAAAAAAAAATAATAATTGTAAGTAGGCCCTACACTTTGATTGCAAAAATAATCACCAACAAAGGAAATTATCACAAGAATAGCTCTATTACTATTAAAACCAGGTTATGAGATTTTATTTATTTAAAATAAGATACATGTAGTCACTGCTTTCTGGATCTAATGAGCGTTTACCTTAGATCAATGCTGAGCATTTATATAGTCTATCATCGGAGTTCTACCTTAGCTATAGCTAATATTTGTGTCGGATGTATTTTTAAAAAAGTTGAAAACTAAACTGGTTTTAAAAATAGAACTGATAGGATCAAAAAGAGCTTTACAGAGTTACGTCGTAAACAAGCAATTAGCGTTGAAGCTGAACCCATTTAAATTTGTATTACTCAACTTCGGTTCACAATGAATAGCTACGACTAGTTACATTTAGTCCTATTTATGGATAAGCATTTCCAAGTCAACAAACAACGTCATTAGGTGTTATTGGCTGCTAGGAAACAATGGCGGGAAAGAGAAAATCGTACCCTCAAAACACCAACAAAACCTGCATCTATTTTTCACTCCTGTGTATAAATCATTTTGATGTCCACTTCCGTCAAAATATGCTGTTTTACTTTCTTTCGACGGTGAAAGGAAGTACTTTATAGTGCGGACTACGTAACCGTGCACTTGCCTTGAGAGATCGCAGTAGGCTAAACGGGGGATTGACGATTAGTATAAATACTTTCCTACAAACATTAAAAGGACTGTCAAAACACTGACTTGCATGAGACGGCCGATTTTAGATATACTACCTTCGGTGTGAAATAACAATTTTATATGTAACATGTTTTCAAAGAAGTGGTAGTACACGAGAAATCTCGTGCGAACTTTTAAGGTCGAATAATTGGTTACGTGGTCCGCACTATAATTCGGTTGAGGGCAGATGTTCGGATCCCATCCAGGCGAAGGCACGTCCCTCTATTCCCTACAACAGCAGATCATAAGACGTTTCCATTATCCCAGGTAGCCTTACTCCTTACTCGGGACTCCTCTGTATGATCATGGTAGAGAGTACGTCTGTCAGGTTAACGGCCTTGGCCACGCGATGCCTTAATTTTCCCCTGGTGTTCGTGGTAACTCCGAAAACAGGTTGTGGTGAAAATATTTGTGTTGTAAGAAAAGTGTTTACAAATGCTCACATTTCTTGCGTATTTAATCACACACGCTCAACTCTAACGCATAATGATAAGTTTAAAATACTTTCAATTTCTCCAAGCAACTTTCACAAGAGCACGTATAAATGTAATGTTTAACAGGATTGTACTGAAGTGGAGCCAACAGATCGAGGAGGTATAATGCTCGTCTTGTATTTTTAGAAAACATTTGTCTAAAAATATACACTCCAGTGGAGTTCCGTAGCACAGTCTAGGACATCTCGTTATGGTGTGTGAATGTCTGTGTGTGTATGTGTGTGAGTGCGTCTCTCTCTCTCTCTCTCTCTCTCTCTCTCTGTGTTTGTTCGCGCGCGCGCGCGTGTGTGTTTGGTGAATAATTTTAATATCCAAACTACATCCGTTCATGTTGTAGGGATAAAACGCAGTCCCGAAGTTTCGCCAGAATCTCACTGCGACAGAGACTCTTGTTAGGTTCGCCCCAACAAAGTTTCGTATTTCAAATCATATTTTACCTGGAAAATATCAAATCCGTATCTCAATTCGATATTTATATTTCGAACTTTTACAAAATATAATGGATAAAAAACCTCGTAGTATCGAAAATCCTCAAGAATACGAAAAATAATTACATAATAACACTGTCGGCGACACAGAAAACTTGGAAATTTTGAACATAAATAGAAAAATAACCCAATTGTATCCTCCCGCAGGTTTTTTAAATATTTTTTCAAGACAAATGAGCTTAGAAAAGGTTTATAGCAAACGTCTAAGGCGAAGAGCTAACAGTAAGCTGGCTAAAGATAATGATGTAGGGAGGTGTCTCGGTTATATATTAAATAATATTTTTCAAATATGTGAGTAGTTAAAGATGTTAACATTATTAACGAAACAAGCATGGGGAAGTGAATAAAGGAAATAGTTTATATATAGTGTGATTGGATTTTTAATTCATAATATTTCACCATAGTTTGTTCCTGTTATTAAAAGTTACGAAAAAGTGAAGTGCAGCAGTTTTTGTTTGCAATGACTTAAAATTGATTGCCCTTAAGCCGTACTTTATTAGCTTCAGTCTACAGAAATGGAATCGAACTGGCACCGCAGGACGAGTCAAACGATTTTATTATTAGTACGTGACACAATTAAATTTGGCCAAGTCCTTGACTCTGCTGCCAGATGTGGTGGAGAATTTTGGCAAGTTGTGTTTAGGTGTATTCATAAGTTCATCGCATCTTGTGTCGGAATGCGACAGAAACTGTTGGCAGAAATGTGCATTAAATAAATCGAGAAGGCAGTGGATAAACTTTCTTAAAACAAGTTCATCGCATCTTGTGTCGGAATGCGACAGAAACTGTTCGCAGAAAAATGTGTGCATTAAATAAACCGAAGAGGAAGTGGATAAACTTTCTTAAAACAAGTTCATCTCATCTTTTGTCGGAATGCAAAAAGAACCGTTCACAGAAATGTGCATTAAATAAATCGAAGAGGCAGTGAATAAGCTTTTTTAAAACAAGTTCATCTCATCTTGTGTCGGAATGCAACAGAAACTGTTCGTAGAAATGTGCATTAAATAAATCGAGGAGGCAGTGGATAACCTTTCTTAAAACAAGTTCATCGCAACTTGTGTCGGAATACGAGAGAAACTACTTACTGAAATGTGAATTTATTTAAATAAATCAAGGAGGCATGAAGGATAATTCTTCATAAAACAAGTTCATCGCATCTTGTGCCGGAAAGCGAGAGAATCAGTTCACAGAAGTTAGCATTAAATAAATTGCGAAGGCATTGGAAAATCAAGTTGTAAGAAAACGGGAGCTCAACTTGTACCTCACAAAAGTATACACACCTCTTTGACCCCAGTAGAGACTAGGTTATCTTCTCCCTCAGCGTCATGCTACAAGTCTTAAACCTACCCATAAATCACAACATTTTTAGCTAATATTTCGAAAACTATCACGAATTTTAAGGGGCTGATGAAAATATTTATTAATTCTTGGAGGTAAAATTATCCGTGCTATCTATATAAATATGTCTCTAGTCCCAGTACCAGAGTAGTAACATAACCATCCACTTGAAATTTTACATTGTGTGGGACATACACGCACTGGATGGTGTATAGGAATCCTGGAAGGGATATGTTGAGACTGGGGAAGGAAAGGGTGTTACTGGACAGACTCCGCTGTATATAGCTTAGGTGTATGCACGACCTACGAAGAAATAGAAAATGCCAATAACGAAACCAAAAACCGTGTTGGAGGATTTCGAAATTCAGGAGATACACAAACCGAACAAATCTTACCATCATCGCTTCACCAAATTAATAATTATTAGATACAGGAAGGAAATTAAGTATGAAATAAGTCTAGTAATTTTAGTACAGAATAGAATACAGAAAATGTGTTCTGGTATGTATTGTGTTCATTTAATAAGTGAACACAAAGTAAACACATTGCAAATAAACCAATCCAATACAGAACATATACACATTTTGACCACATTATAGAACACCTGTCTCTAAAACCGCTGCAGTCTAGCATAACAACGTTTTCTGGGGGCTAACTTGGACACTGAGGAAGATCCACGCGAGAACGTTGTGCCGCCGTATGTTTTGTTTATGAATTTACTTTAATTAAAGGTTCATAAAATCGTATATTTTTCTGAGATAAAAGTTAACTTTATTTACGTCATATTTATGTTTTTAAATTTAACATAGAACAAAAACACAACAAAAACGCAAACCACTTTGTCGATTAGGGCTACAAGATTGAAATTGAAAATAAATAGACTTGGCATTCGGACTGAAAGTCTGCCAAGTTGGTCACTGTTTACCCAATGGCCTTCAAATCGTACTATTTACTGAAATTTTACAACCGTCGATGCACGTTTCATTCTCTCTTCGTCATCTTCAGTACACGCAGTCGAAAAGTAAAAATATAGAATGTTGTAGAAAAATAGAGAATAAAAGCGTAAATCAGACGTGCTGTAGTTCACAATTAGGCTAACACCATACTTCATGCAATGGACTCTGCCTCCTGGTACAATGACGTCATGCAATCTAAAAGCTTCACCTAAACTGGTACAGTAGAACGTAAGCGGATCAGGAGGACCTGGAGGAGAGTGTTCCCGCAATATATCAAGCACTCTGAAGAGGTTATTTTTTCAGGCCTACTACAAACAGTAGATATGCTATCTGCTGGAGTGCAGGCCTACTATATATAGACTAATTACAGAAAACCTATTGCTCAACAGTCAATCATGTTGGCTGTGGAACAACACGACGCCAGAATCGATACGTCCAACTCGTCCGCAGTGGTTTTCTTTTAATCGATAAAAATGACAATGTTTAATAAGTAGTATTATTTAATAGAAACTTGGAGAAAAGTTAAGAAATTTTTAAAATTTATAGATAAATAAAACCTTAACCAAAAAATGTTTTATTAAATCCTAATGCACATTTCGATTGCAAAGCAAACATCTTCAGAGGAAACTATTACAATAATAACTCCAGGAGTTATTGTAAACTCTAAATTTAAACGTTTAGAGGAGTTATTCTTGTAATAATGACGTCTGAAAATGTTTGTTTTGCAATCGAAATGTGCTTAAGAATAAAAACAAAAAGTGTCTAAGGTTAAGGTTTTATTTCATTATATATGTTTAGTTATGTTATTGCACCACTATTGCGTAATCTTCATCATTTATTTTGGCGATCAAGTTCACTCAGTCTGGTCTCCAAGCTTTTGGCATTTGGAGTGACCCTAGAGATTTTAGGATATCTATCACTGAAATCCTTTACACGTGCCTCACACTTAGCCCTCCCCACTTCCCATAAAACACTTTCCGCAATAAGGTAAACACTATTTATATATAAAAACAAGTAATATAAACAACATTTTTTTAAAAATCAATTCCTACTTAGGTCAACGTAGAAAAATATAATTTTAGTTACTTTTTATTAAATAATTACAAATAATATAAATAAAGTAACACAACCTATGCATTAAAACAGTTGTTCTACTACATAATCTACAACATAAAATCAGCTCGTTTATGAAATCCTATTGTATCACTTTTTTTAAACCAAATGGGACGAAATAACTATATTGCATACCATGCCCCTTATGTGGAAAGTTTTTTCTTCTCATGTAAAACTCAAATTAATTCATTACATTTAGTTAATGAATTAAAATTTGAAAAAAACTGTATTAACATCAAGTGTTATCCACTACAAGTTTTAAAAGAATGTATTTGAACTTGAGTGGATGAATAAGGTTAAAAAATACACACGAGTTGAAAGGTATGCGATCTGTTTACTATAGTAAACTAAATTTAATATCTTTTCCTACCCAAATCTTCCCTAACTGCATACTTTGTTGCTATATTGTAAAATAGCTACATAATAATTTAACGTAATATGAAATACTGCTGTTCTATCCAGAAACATTAAGTTTTTAGCACTTCGTAATTTTTAAATTTAGGTCAAGTGTATTCTCTTACTTTTCCCCTACTTCTCATTCATAGGACTGTACATTTTTTTAAGAATGATTTATATATTTTAAGAATTATTTAGAATTATTTTAGAATTAATTATTAACATGTGGATCTGAAAATGATTGAAGGTTCTTCCACATATATTCTATACAATTACCTAATAATTTTTCTGCAACTATTGTATTATTTTTCTTATATTTATAAACAAAAACGTCAAATTTGTTTGTGTACGCTTTACAAACTCAATACGTTCTATAGCGATTGATCTAAAATTTTGATAGGACATACAAAACGTTTCAAAGATTGTGTTTATATATTTATACCGTAAGTAACACGCCCTTAACCGCGAGAAAATAGCTTTTTTACCCGTCAGATGTGTACCAGCAACCGCGCTACCCGCCGCAAGCCATTCTAGCTAACGCAACCACATGTTAAACATTACCTGTTCCCAATTACATTGTTTACTAACAAAAAAAAAACATATCTATTCGCATCCCATTCACCTTAATCAAGGTACTATTGTGTGATCATGTGATGGAGCTGCGCCGTTGACCAAATCGTAAGTAGAGGCTCTTTGGGAAGCCAGCGCCCACCCGAGATGCTGCTTCATTTATTGAGGATTTGCGCCGAACAGTTACAACACCGGTGATCTCCATATATATGTCCAATCAAGCATTCCCAAATTAATAACGCGTTAACATAAAGGCACTATATGATCGCATAATGCAAATGATAAATGACGAAGTTGAGGGAAAACATTTACAATCAGATTGTTTCTGGCAAAAGTTCCATCAAAACATTACATACCCTTAGCTCTGTATTGCCTTAGCCTCTTAAGTATTGCAAAATTAAACTTCTATGAAACGTACGCTTCGTTTTGTTCCACATTTCCCATCCATGTAACTACAATGTGCCACAGCAAAGCGTGCCAGGGTACTGATAGTATTTTATATATATTTTCAGTGTTTGCAATAAAATATATACAATTATGATTGTAAATTTATTAAAATGCGCTACCATGACTCAAGAGGACAATTAGTTGTTAATAATGCTTCAACACAAATTGCCGGGACACGTTGTAACATCATTAATAATTACGATAAAAAGTCATTACATATCCAGCGATAATTAACGTCACCAATTTATTGCGTAAACATTATTACTGCCGATAGTTGGCAATTACCTTAATCTAAATACCTTTGAAGGCAAATATAGGACGTCTGATGACTTTATCGAACGTGTGACATTGGTAAGGTTATTCCTCACGCTATACAACGCGCCGGTAAAGGAAACACTGGAGCTTAGTAAGCCTTGAAGTATTACTCAAGGACCATAGCTCCCGCGAAAAGGTATCAAGTCATCTTTTTGCCGTAAATAATTTTATACCATTCTTTCAAAACGTTATTTTACGTTTAGAAGACGCTGACATTATTTTCAATTAAGAAAAAACTGGGAACTTGCAAAATTTCTATCCACAGATCCAAAGTGGCAGGCTGTATTTTAATACTGTAATTAATTAACAAAAAATAAACGTGGAAGTTAGAACGAGAGAAAAAACGAAGAACTTTTATGTGCTGTAAGAATCCCTAGCCTGCCGATGGGATTGAGAGTGAGAGACAGAGAGACAAGTAGACAGAGAGAGGAGGAAAAGAGTAACAGAAACCGTCACAGACAGATAGAGAAACTAACACACAGGTAGATGAGAGCGAGAGAGACAAATAAAAGTTCAGAGAACGAGAGTGAGAAAGAAAGAGACAGAAACATTAGAGACAAACGAGAAACGGAAAACCAGGAGCAGAGATTAGAGAGACAGAAAGAAAGAAACAGACGAACAAAGACAAATATTGAGAAGGAGAAAGACAAATAGATGGCCGGGAAACCAGGCAGATAGTCTAAGAGAGCGGAGAGAGAGACAACGGACAGGAAAATCGAAACGAAAGAAAGAGACAGATAAGTAAACACAGTGAAGGGAAAGAGGCAGACAGGCAAACAATCTCAGACAGAAAGAGAAAAACTGTCAGAGAAAAGATAGAAGTTAAAGAGAAGGAGAGGGATAGACAAAAACGATAAAAATGAGAGAGACAAAGCGACAGATGGAGAACGAGAGTGAGAAAGAGACAGACAACCAAAGAAAAATATTGAAAGAGAGAGAGAGAAACAGATGTACGGAAAGACAGGCAGACAACCTAAGAGAGCGAAGAGAGAGACAACGGACAGAAAAATCGAAACGAAAGAGATAGAAAGATAAGTAAAGAATGTGAGAGAGAAAGAAACAGACAGGCAAACAATCACAAACAGAGACAAACAGCCAGAGAAAAGAGAGAAGTTAAAGAGAAGGGAGGGACAGGCAAAAAAAGGATAAAAATGAGAGAGAGAGAGACAAAGAAACGGACGGAGAATGAGAGTGAGAAAGAGACAGACGAACAAAAATATTGAGAGAGAGAGAGAGAGAAAGAGAGGGAGAGAGAGAAAGAGAGGGAGGGAGAGGAAGAGGGAGAGAGAGACAGATGGACAGATAAATTGAAAAGAGAGACAGAGAGAGAGAGCCAACTTAAAGTAAATATGCATGCTGCTCGTTATCTTGGCTTCCCCTCGTATAAACACTTTGCCAGTCATGTAGGAATAATTCACAGACTTCAGCTATATTACAAAAACTCACTATCTTGGCTACGAGGCGAATACTTCCTGATTACAGTCTATACTTTGTCTGATTACTGTCACCGTCATCACTCAGAAACATACTGACGATCTCCACCTACAACCCACGCCGAATTTAGTAAGAAGGGTATAAGTACGTCGTAATGACATTCTTTCGTCATATATCCGTCTGACTTCTCAGAGGTAGAATTACAGCGGTAGACTGTTCCAAACTAGGTTAACTAGAACAAAAACATAGTAGGGAGACTAAATATTAAGAACTTTAACCATGCTTAGTGGATGATTAAATGCAAAAGAGTGTAAAAAGGAGAGACATGTCATGTGGATGGTTAAATGGAAAAGAGTGTAACTGATGAAGGAGAGATCATATCAGACGCAATCACGTGGCTGATACAAATGTTCCAACCAAAGGTAAAAAGAGATTGTCTGATTACTTACACCGTCATCACTCAGAAAGATACTGACAACCCACGCTGGATTTAGTAAGAAGGGTATAAATACGTCGTAATGACATTCTTTCGTCATATTTCCGTCTGACTTCTCAGAGGTAGAATTACAGCGGTAGACTGTTTTAAACTAGGTTAACTAGAACAAAAACATAGTAGGGAAATTGAATATTAAGAACTTAACCATGCCTAAAGGATGGTTAAATGGAAAAGAGTGTAAAAAGTAGAGACATGCCAAGCGGATGGTTAAATGGAAAATAGTGTAACTGATGAAGGAGAGATAATATACGCAATCACAAGGCTGTTACGTCAAAATGTTCCAAACTGAAGATAAAAAGAGAGGAGTGAGAGAGAGGGGAGGAGAGGGAGAGAGAGCAAAAGTAGTAAGGTTTGGGTTCACAATGAAGAAGAGGGAAATGAATATGGATCAGACCGTTTAAAAATTCACCAACTGAAGATAAACTGCAAAGAGTGGTTTGTAAAAAATTGGATTTACAATGAACGGAAAACTATGACCGGTAACTGTATAGGGAACCGAACGGGAATTTCAAAATATCGATTTGTTTACTGTTTGCCAATAAACAATCTGTATCGACGTTCGAAGTGAGTCCGATATCTGTGTGTGCTTAATATAAATGGGGGGGGGGGGTTAACCCTCGTGTAGAGGGTGTAGGGATGGTACAGCTGCTTTCCGCAAACTGAGCCGTTGCAAAAATTCGCAATACCGCTGACACCCGTCGATTCACTTGGCTTACAACGCGATTCGTTAGAGTCGGTTCTGGATAAACAGCAGAGTTCTCTCTGGATTACGTAGAAAATGACCTGCATTCCCCACATAGAGACACCATAGCTCATAAAGGAGCTTCAAGGAAAGTTGTAACACAAAGTGAAAGAAGGAAATATGCTAATTGAAATCCTCAGTTTGCGGAAAGCAGCTGCACCACCCCTACACCCTCTACACGAGGGTTAACTACCCCATTTATATCAGGCACACAAAGATGTCGGATACCCTTCGAACGTCAATATCGATTGTTTATTGCCAAACAGTAAACAGATCGATATTTTGAATTTCCCGTTCGGTTCCCTATACAGTGAAGCCAGTGAAAGCCACCTCGTTGAAAATTAAAATCGCCGCCTCAATCTTTTAATTGATTCACAGGTTACTTGAATATAGGTTCCAGGTTACTCTGGAAGGAAAAAGTAATATAAACAAACATTTTTGAAAGTTAATTCCTACTTAGGTCAGCAAAGACTAATTTTATTTCAGTTACTTTTTGCAAAATATTTACAATTAATAAATAAAGTAATATAACCTATGCATTAATCAGCTGCTCTACCACATAAGCTATAACATATAATCAGCTGTCTCCCTGATATTGTTGCCACATCCCAAAACGATTTTGCATACATAAAATATTGGCTTCCGAAAATGTTTGCCCTCAAAAATGTGGAAGCCATTGCCAGGGGAGAGCCTGGAGGTATTGTCTAGGGCGATCTCAAGTGGCCCAACTAAATTAAGGCCTCCTCTACTAATGATGGTTGATCTTTTCTGGAATTAATAAAACCACATGACATATTTTGGCCACGAAATATCTTTGTCCTTCTCCTAATATTGAGTCCTGACAGGGGATACCCTGTAGTTTGCTTGGAGTGATCCCAAGTGACCCATCTCAACTACTATTATTTACTCGAGGACCTCTGTTATGCAATACAAAGGCAAGAAGAATCAATGTTGGGTGTAAAGAACAAACTGTTGGTTTGTTCACAAGTTTTAACATAAGCGGGCCAAGTATAAACATTCTAGAAGGTCCGGAAACTTCACAACCAGCAAAATGAGAACGTAAACCTGGTGGCTACTTTAAAAATCTAACCTATCCCACAAATTTGCATAAAAAGCGAAGCTTGAAAATAGCCCTTCTGAAATGTTCGTTGAAGGCGTCGTTTTCTAGTTGGCGACATTTACAAACACTATTTACATCTCTAAATATATATTTACTTACAAATGTAAACCTGTAACAAATTAGCGATGGCGCTGTATAGTGTATACATTACTAAACCCGAAATATAACAAGACGTGAAATGACGAAATGACTTGGTCAGCCTACTTATTATTAGTGAGTGTAAATAATAGCACATAAACAAGAATATATTAATATGCATCTAAAATTACATAAAGGAACCAGTATGTTTCCACAGACGAGAAAGTGATAACACACTCTTTCACTCATACTTATAAAAATTTAAAAAAACTTAATTTAAAAGAGAAAGATTTTTCAAAGGACAGCAAGAATAAAACTCTTTACACCATCATTTTAAAATCTAAAGAAATCACAAAATATCTTATAAACGCTTTATTTCTAAAAGTGAAATCAAATTATGCACAAAAAGATCGAATATAAATTTATATGAAAAAAATGCATTCAGAGATCCAGAAGATGGTGGAGGTAACATGTCTCAGGCCGAAATCTCCGAAGTCTCCTTCTTGAGTGGGTTGCAAAACACAGGAGACTCGACAGACGAGAAAGATGGTAGAGGTAACAGGTATTAGACAGGAATCTCTCTAATCTCCTTCTTAGGTGGGTTGCAAAACACAGGATACTCGACAGACGAGAAAGATGGTGGAGGTAACAGGTATTAGGCCGGAATCTCGTTAATCTCCTTCTTGGCTGGATTGCAAAACATAGGAGACTCGACAGACGAGGAAGATGGTGGAGGTTAACAGGTATCAGGCCAAAATCTCCCCAGTCTCCTTCCTTGGTGGGTTGCAAAACGCAGGAGACTCGACAGACGAGGAAGATGGTGGAGTTTAACAGGTATTAGGCCGAAATCTCTCTAACCTCTTTCTTGGCTGGGTTGCAAAACACAGGAGACTCGACAGACAAGGAAGATGGTGGAGGTAACAGGTTAGGCCGAAATCTCTCTTATCTCCTTCTTGGCTGGGTTGCAAAACACAGGAGACTCGTCAGACGAGGAAGATGGTGGAGGTAACAGAAATTAGGCCGAAATTTCTCTAATCTCCTTCTTGGCTAGGTTGCAAAACACAGGAGACTCAAAGGCGAGGAAGATGGTGGAGGTAACAGGTATTAGGCCGAAATCTCTCTAATCTCCTTCTTGGCTGGGTTGCAAAACACAGGAGACTCGACAGACGCGGAAGATGGTGAGCTAACATGCCTCAGGTCAAAATCTCCCCTGTCTGCTTCTTGACTAGGTTGCAAAACATAAGACACATGGCAGACGTGGAAGATGGGGGAGATGAAGAGGCTCCATGCTGAACTGTCTCCTGCCCTCACCCAGCTTATACTTGCAGTAGATGTTCGGTAAGTTATGTTAAAGGCCTTTCATTTTAACTCTCATTTCAGGAAATACGTTCTAATAATGGCGACTTTGACATTGAGAAAAATAAACCGAAAAGTTTCAAAAACTTGATCAGTTTCGTAAACTGATCTAGATCAACAGATGCCGTGTCCCAAAACTAGGTCTAATAACTTGTTTTATCACATAGTTAATCTGTCAGCTGCGACTTAGTTATGCAACTAGATAAATTTACAGTCTCTGTGTCATTTGTAAAGATACGAACATCGTACAATACATATACAATAGGTGTCGTCATTTCAACTGTATGTGTTGCATCGGCTCGGTATATGAAGGAACAAAAAGCAGTCTCTTGTCTGTAAGTCTTCTGTTGCAAATACAATCGCATTGCTTTTTTCATGAGGCGCTCGTGAGATCGTATACACAGAGAGGGAGGGAGAGAGAGAGAGAAGCAGAAATAAACAGAAAGACAGACACCAGACAGACAGTTTATTCATTCCGTTCATATTTGAAGTTTTCTATAACCTTGAGCAGTGGAAAATACGTAGTCAACGCACACAAAAAATTCGCCAAATGTTTTTAGCAAGTATATCAAGGCCGCCAACTGCAGTGAACTCTAAATAGTAAAGCGACTGAGCTAAGAACTGACCCACGGTATCAGCTTGTTTATTTAGGAAGCTTCTACGTCCGTGACACGGATAGCCAAGGTCCAAGACGCGTCTTTCGTCCATAACTAATGCGTGCCGTTTTGGACATCGTCACTAGCTTTATAAGTATGTTCTACTCTTCAATGGAAAAAAACGTATGCGTTAGTGGCGCTCCAAGCAGATTTACTCGCAAGGATTTAGGGCGTAACTGTTCTGGTGTTGTTTAGGGAGATCGTTAAGTCGTAGGCTAATCAAGATGACGAGAAAAAATCAAGGTTTCATTTACTGTCACTAAAAGGAAAAATCTAGAAGGTTTGAAAAGCTTAGACACTGCTTTGAGTTAGAACGTATTTCGCATCCGTCGAATTTCAAGAAAAGTTTCTGACGTCATTAGACGTATAAAGGCTCCGAGTAACCCTTGGTTACCAGACTCTACAGATTAGTGAAAGTTACCTCTCGTTGTAGTTATAGAACGGTTGAACAAAAGTGAAAAATTAATTAATGTTTGTTCTGCAATCAGATCGGGATAGCTATGCTAAAGCAAGACGATCAATAAATTGAAAGCAACAACAAATGAATTTATAAGCATTCACCGAGAGTTCATAATTTATCCCCGCCTCCTGGTATAATGATTCAGTGTCAGACTTGTTCACAGTACTTCCTACTGCACAACAGTGACGAGCTGGATGTTCGCTCTGTGAATCTTCCGGGCTCCAGATATAGTTTACGTAAACAGCCCTCTTTCTTTTAGTCACTGCTCCTGATTCCACGGAGTTGTGGGCGTTGTTAAACTCTAAACTCACGACGAAATTATGGGCGTTGTTGAACTCTAAACTTACGACGAAGTTGCGGGCGTTGTTAAACTCTAAACTCACGACGAAGTTGTGGTCGTTGTTAGACTCTAAACTCACAACGAAGTTATGGGCGTTGTTAAACTCTAAACTCACGACGACGTTGTGGTCGTTGTTAGACACTAAACTCACGACGAAGTTGTGGTCGTTGTTAGACTCTAAACTCACGACGAAGTTGTGGGCGTTGTTAGACTCTAAACTCACGACGAAGTTGTGTTCGTTGTTAAACTCTAAACTCACGACGACGTTATGGGCGTTGTTAAACTCTAAACTCACGACGAAGTTATGGGCGTTGTTAAACTCTAAACTCAAGACGAAGTTGTGGGCGTTGTTAAACTCTAAACTCACGACGACGTTATGGGCGTTGTTGAACTCTAAACTCACGACGAAGTTGTGGGCGTTGTTAAACTCTAAACTCAAGACGAAGTTATGGGCGTTGTTGAACTCTAAACTCATGACGAAGTTGTGGACGTTGTTAAACACTAAGCTCACGACGATGTTGTGGGCGTTGTTAAACTCTAAACTCACGACGAAGTTATGGGCGTTGTTAAACACTAAACTCACGACGATGTTGTGGGCGTTGTTAAACTCTAAACTCACGACGACGTTATGGGCGTTGTTGAACTCTAAACTCACGACGAAGTTGTTGGCGTTGTTAAACTCTAAACTCACGACGAAGTTGTGTTCGTTGTTAGACTCAAAAGTCACGACGCAGTTATGGGCGTTGTTAAACTCTAAACTCACGACGAAGTTATGGGCGTTGTTAAACTCTAAACTCACGACGAAGTTGTGGGCGTTGTTAAACTCTAAACTCACGACGACGTTATGGGCGTTGTTGAACTCTAAACTCACGACGAAGTTGTGGGCGTTGTTAAACTCTAAACTCACGACGAAGTTATGGGCGTTGTTAAACTCTAAACTCACGACGAAGTTATGGGCGTTGTTAAACTCTAAACTCACGACGAAGTTGTGGGCGTTGTTACACTCTAAACTCACGACGAAGTTGTGTTCGTTGTTAGACTCAAAAGTCACAACGCAGTTATGGTCGTTGTTAAACTCTAAACTCACGACGAAGTTGTGGTCGTTGTTAGACTCTAAACTCACGACGAAGTTGTGGGCGTTGTTGAACTCCAAACTCACGACGAAATTGTTAGCGTTGTTAAACTCTAAACTCACGACGAAGTTGTGGGCGTTGTTAAACACTAAACTCACGACGAAGTTATGGGCGTTGTTAAACTCTGAACTCACGACGAAGTTGTGGGCGTTGTTAAACTCTAAACTCACGACGAAATTGTTAGCGTTGTTAAACTCTAAACTCACGACGAAGTTGTGGGCGTTGTTAAACACTAAACTCACGACGAAGTTATGGGCGTTGTTAAACTCTGAACTCACGACGAAGTTGTGGGCGTTGTTAAACACTGAACTCACGATGAAGTTGTGGGTGTTGTTAAACTCTAAACTCACAACGAAATTGTGTTCGTTGTTAGACTCAAAAGTCACGACGCAGTTATGGGCGTTGTTAAACTCTAAACTCACGACGAAGTTATGGGCGTTGTTAAACTCTAAACTCACGACGAAGTTGTGGGCGTTGTTAAACTCTAAACTCACGACGACGTTATGGGCGTTGTTGAACTCTAAACTCATGACGAAGTTGTGGACGTTGTTAAACACTAAGCTCACGACGATGTTGTGGGCGTTGTTAAACTCTAAACTCACGACGACGTTATGGGCGTTGTTGAACTCTAAACTCACGACGAAGTTGTTGGCGTTGTTAAACTCTAAACTCACGACGAAGTTGTGTTCGTTGTTAGACTCAAAAGTCACGACGCAGTTATGGGCGTTGTTAAACTCTAAACTCACGACGAAGTTATGGGCGTTGTTAAACTCTAAACTCACGACGAAGTTGTGGGCGTTGTTAAACTCTAAACTCACGACGACGTTATGGGCGTTGTTGAACTCTAAACTCACGACGAAGTTGTGGGCGTTGTTAAACACTGAACTCACGATGAAGTTGTGGGTGTTGTTGAACTCTAAACTCACGACGAAGTTGTTGGCGTTGTTAAACTCTAAACTCACGACGAAGTTGTGTTCGTTGTTAGACTCAAAAGTCACGACGCAGTTATGGGCGTTGTTAAACTCTAAACTCACGACGAAGTTATGGGCGTTGTTAAACTCTAAACTCACGACGAAGTTGTGGGCGTTGTTAAACTCTAAACCCACGACGAAGTTATGGGCGTTGTTAAACTCTAAACTCAAGACGAAGTTGTGGGCGTTGTTAAACTCTAAACTCACGACGACGTTATGGGCGTTGTTAAACTCTAAACTCAAGACGAAGTTATGGGCGTTGTTGAACTCTAAACTCATGACGAAGTTGTGGACGTTGTTAAACACTAAGCTCACGACGATGTTGTGGGCGTTGTTAAACTCTAAACTCACGACGACGTTATGGGCGTTGTTGAACTCTAAACTCACGACGAAGTTGTTGGCGTTGTTAAACTCTAAACTCACGACGAAGTTGTGTTCGTTGTTAGACTCAAAAGTCACGACGCAGTTATGGGCGTTGTTAAACTCTAAACTCACGACGAAGTTATGGGCGTTGTTAAACTCTAAACTCACGACGAAGTTGTGGGCGTTGTTAAACTCTAAACTCACGACGACGTTATGGGCGTTGTTGAACTCTAAACTCACGACGAAGTTGTGGGCGTTGTTAAACTCTAAACTCACGACGAAGTTATGGGCGTTGTTAAACTCTAAACTCACGACGAAGTTATGGGCGTTGTTAAACTCTAAACTCACGACGAAGTTGTGGGCGTTGTTACACTCTAAACTCACGACGAAGTTGTGTTCGTTGTTAGACTCAAAAGTCACAACGCAGTTATGGTCGTTGTTAAACTCTAAACTCACGACGAAGTTGTGGTAGTTGTTAGACTCTAAACTCACGACGAAGTTGTGGGCGTTGTTGAACTCCAAACTCACGACGAAATTGTTAGCGTTGTTAAACTCTAAACTCACGACGAAGTTGTGGGCGTTGTTAAACTCTGAACTCACGACGAAGTTGTGGGCGTTGTTAAACTCTAAACTCACGACGAAATTGTTAGCGTTGTTAAACTCTAAACTCACGACGAAGTTGTGGGCGTTGTTAAACACTAAACTCACGACGAAGTTATGGGCGTTGTTAAACTCTGAACTCACGACGAAGTTGTGGGCGTTGTTAAACTCTAAACTCACGACGAAATTGTTAGCGTTGTTAAACTCTAAACTCACGACGAAGTTGTGGGCGTTGTTAAACACTAAACTCACGACGAAGTTATGGGCGTTGTTAAACTCTGAACTCACGACGAAGTTGTGGGCGTTGTTAAACACTGAACTCACGATGAAGTTGTGGGTGTTGTTAAACTCTAAACTCACAACGAAATTGTGTTCGTTGTTAAACTCTAAACCCACGACGAAGTTATGGGCGTTGTTAAACTCTAAACTCAAGACGAAGTTGTGGGCGTTGTTAAACTCTAAACTCACGACGACGTTATGGGCGTTGTTAAACTCTAAACTCAAGACGAAGTTATGGGCGTTGTTGAACTCTAAACTCATGACGAAGTTGTGGACGTTGTTAAACACTAAGCTCACGACGATGTTGTGGGCGTTGTTAAACTCTAAACTCACGACGACGTTATGGGCGTTGTTGAACTCTAAACTCACGACGAAGTTGTTGGCGTTGTTAAACTCTAAACTCACGACGAAGTTGTGTTCGTTGTTAGACTCAAAAGTCACGACGCAGTTATGGGCGTTGTTAAACTCTAAACTCACGACGAAGTTATGGGCGTTGTTAAACTCTAAACTCACGACGAAGTTGTGGGCGTTGTTAAACTCTAAACTCACGACGACGTTATGGGCGTTGTTGAACTCTAAACTCACGACGAAGTTGTGGGCGTTGTTAAACTCTAAACTCACGACGAAGTTATGGGCGTTGTTAAACTCTAAACTCACGACGAAGTTATGGGCGTTGTTAAACTCTAAACTCACGACGAAGTTGTGGGCGTTGTTACACTCTAAACTCACGACGAAGTTGTGTTCGTTGTTAGACTCAAAAGTCACAACGCAGTTATGGTCGTTGTTAAACTCTAAACTCACGACGAAGTTGTGGTAGTTGTTAGACTCTAAACTCACGACGAAGTTGTGGGCGTTGTTGAACTCCAAACTCACGACGAAATTGTTAGCGTTGTTAAACTCTAAACTCACGACGAAGTTGTGGGCGTTGTTCAACACTAAACTCACGACGAAGTTATGGGCGTTGTTAAACTCTGAACTCACGACGAAGTTGTGGGCGTTGTTAAACACTGAACTCACGATGAAGTTGTGGGTGTTGTTAAACTCTAAACTCACAACGAAATTGTGGGCGTTGTTAAACTCTAAACTCACGACGAAATTGTGGGCGTTGTTGAACTCCAAACTCACGACGAAGTTGTGGGCGTTGTTAAACACTAAACTCACGAGAAGTTGTGGGCGTTGTTAAACTCTAAGCTCACGACGAAGTTGTGGGCGTTGTTAAACTCTAAACTCACGACGAAGTTGTGGGCGTTGTAAAACTATAAACTAACGACGAAATTGTGGGCGTTGTTAAACTCTAAACTCACGACGAAGTTATGGGCGTTGTTAAACTCTGAACTCACGACGAAGTTGTGGGCGTTGTTAAACACTAAACTCACGACGAAGTTGTGGGCGTTGTTAAACTCTAAACTCACAACAAAGTTGTGGGCGTTGTTAAACTCTAAACTCACGACGAAGTTATGGGCGTTGTTAAACACTAAACTCACGACTAAGTTATGGGCGTTGTTAAACACTAAACTCAAGACGAAGTTGTGGGCGTTGTTAAACTTTAAACTCACGACGAAGGTATGGGCGTTGTTAAACACTAAACTCACGACGAAGTTGTAGGCGTTGTTAAACTCTAAACTCACGACGAAGTTATGGGCGTTGTTAAACTTTAAACTCACGACGAAGTTGTGGGCGTTGTATAACTCTAAACTCACGACGAAATTATGGGCGTTGTTAAACACTAAACTCACGACGACGTTGTGGGCGTTGTTGAACTCTGAACTCACGACGAAGTTGTGGGCGTTGTTAAACTCTAAACTAACGACGAAATTGTGGGCGTTGTTAAACTCTAAACTCACGACGAAGTTGTGGTCGTTGTTAATCACTAAACTACGAGAAGTTGTGGACGTTGTTAAACTCTAAACTCACAACGAAGTTGTGGGCGTTGTTAAACTCTAAACTCACGACGAAGTTGTGGGCGTTGTTAAACTCTAAGCTCACGACGAAGTTGTGAACGTTGTTAAACACTAAACTCACGACGAAGTTGTGGGCGTTGTTAAACTCTAAACTCACAACGAAGTTGTGGGCGTTGTTAAACTTTAAACTCACGACGAAGTTATGGGCGTTGTTAAACTCTGAACTCACGACGAAGTTATGGGCGTTGTTAAACACTAAACTCACGACGAAGTTATGGGCGTTGTTAAACACTAAACTCACGATGACGTTATGGGCGTTGTTAAACACTAATCTCACGACGAAGGTATGGGCGTTGTTAAACACTAATCTCACGACGAAGTTATGGGCGTTGTTGAACTCCAAACTCACGACGAAATTGTTAGCGTTGTTAAACTCTAAACTCACGACGAAGTTGTGGGCGTTGTTAAACTCTAAACTCACGACGGACAGACTTTTGAATATTTTTTCTACATTCAGGGCTAACTTATCCATACTCGCCAAACACTCTCCCATCCACTATATAGGTCGTGACTCACCACTCATGTCCAACGTATCTGTGCATACATCCTGGCCTACAACGAAGAAAAATATTAAATATTTTAATTGTCAACTGCATTAATTGATTTTTATTATGGGTCCCTCGTTGTTTCTGCAAGGTATAAAGTCCTTAAAAATACAAAAATCACGACGTGGACTTAATAATACATTCCTTCGCGTGTTCCAAGAAGTTCGCTAAAGTGAAAGGTGCGATCACACACTGGCCTACGTCACGTGGCATTTCTAAAAGCTTCCATTCGACACTACTGCGTCAGCAGGCGTTCTGTCATCGCTCGTATGTTCCTCTGAAACAATGCACATTCAAAACATCCAATGATG
Organism: Prosapia bicincta; assembly: GCA_036971475.1. Lineage (NCBI taxonomy): Eukaryota > Metazoa > Arthropoda > Insecta > Hemiptera > Cercopidae > Prosapia > Prosapia bicincta. The sequence goes on along the minus strand of JBAIZL010000010.1, from coordinate 54,822,281 downwards.
TATGAACTGTACGATGAAAAGGCCTTATTACACGGTCATTTCCGTTATCGGTTTCGTTTCATGGCCAGTTAAACCGGTGTGTAAACAGAGGCTAGGAAAGTGAAACATATAGCGAGAACTGGAAGGATGAGTTTTACCTTAAATCCTTAAAAAAACACTTTCCTTCCGCCCTTCGTTACTCAGTTCAGTCATGAAACGAAAAGGAAACTGATATGGCAGTGTAAAAGGGCCTTAATGATTAGCTCAGACACCCTGTAATCCATCGAAAACAAAATTTAATGCAAAGTAACGATACTAAGAAAAGATCATATGTTCTCCTGGGAATAGAAGATTTACTCCGAGTAAAGAGGAAATTATGCCATCGTGTGTCTTTAACTCTGGCTTAAACTAAGATGTGGGAACAGGGTGTCGAGGTCTGCTAAGCCACCGTGTTAATTCCCACCCGTACAAACGGGTGTAGTCGAAATCGTTCGATATGTGTTAATCCCCCAAGTAAGGAAGTCGAACTGGTCCAACAAGAACACACATGAACATACTATGTGAATAATTGTTAGGTTATGGTTAGGTTAGTTTGGGTTAGGTTACGATAGGCTAGGTTAGGCTAGGTTAAGTTAGGTTAGTTTGGGTTAGTTTAGGTTACGTTAGTTTGGGTTATGTTAGGTTAGGTTAGTTTGGGTTAGGTTAGGTTAGGTTAGGATAGGTTAGTTTGGGTTAGTTTAGGTTACGTTAGTTTGGGTTATGTTAGGTTAGATTTTGTTAGGTTAGGTTAGGCTATTACTCACCCATCATAGAAAACATCGTACACTTGTTCTTTTCACTAGTAACGCCCATTGTGACTATCAAGATCAGAACTGGCTTGTGGTAGTGAGTGTAGGGATGAGGTGCTGGAGAATACTTAGGTAACCCTTCCGGAATTTCCGGCCTCTACCTGCTTACTAACCATCGGACCTCTTCGACCGTTACTCTTAAGCAACAAAAATATCATTGGAATACTTTGACCATCTGACCGGTTCGGTACCATCCGTGCAAACAACCACCTTTTCCAAGAACAAGTCTTTCACGTGTTTACTAACAGTTACGGAAATTAAAATCCATTTTACCAGCTGTAACTTATCCGGTTGATTATAATGGACAACTCTACTGTGAATGAAAAATTGCAATCATTCCTGGATTACTTTACCGATTAACAGATGAACGACCCATCTATACCAAAACATGTTTGGAACACATTTGCTTAAATACATAGAACAAGTAACCCGGTGGAAGGCTGGAATTTAAAATAATACTCTAATTCAGGGGTTCCCAAACTGGGGGGCGCGCCCCCCTGGGGGGCGTGGAGAAGGTCCAGGGGGGCGTGACACCCAAATGAAATAAATAAAAAAATTACAAAAATAATTTCCTCAGATCTTTGAAATAAAGTCTTTCTAAGTTTCCATAATTGTTTTGTAAAGTTTCAATAAAGTCGTGTGGTGTGTGTACCGATACCTCCGTTTGGCCTTGGTGTGAGTGCTAGTGTTCCCCCATCGCATCTTCAATCCAATGCAGTTTTGTACAGTGCTTGCGTTGTAACTAGTCCGTTCTGGCACAGTACTTTCCGTGAATTATCAGTCAGCATGTTTGCTGTATTGTAGGTGTTCTATAATTGCTGCGACGTTTGAATTGAAGTAATTGTTTTTGTGTTGTGTGAGTTCTGTGTGAAGCAAAGAAAAGCAAGTATATTGACGATTATATTCAATATGGGTTTGTTTCCTTGCTTAAAGATAATGTTGATCACCCTCAGTGCGTTATTTGCTATGAAGTATTAAGCAATGACGCGATGAGGCCTAATCGTCTTCTGAGACATTTGTCAACCAAACATGCCTCTTTAAAGGACAAACCTAAAGAGTTTTTTTGCTGCAAAATCTCTAGATAGCACTGGATCTGCTGCTCAGTCATTTCTAAAAGTGCTTGAAGCTTCCTATGAATTATATCTTCTTATTGCTAAGGAAAAGAAAAGTCACACTATTGGTGAAACGCTCGTTAAACCGTGCCTTTTAAAAGCGGCCAATGTTGTCCTTGGAACTGATAGTAGGCAAAAGCTATCACAAATACCACTTTCAGACAACACCGTAAAACGCCGAATTGATGATATGGCCGAGGACATTAAAAACCCAGCTTGACGAGAGTACAAACATAGCACAACGTTCTCATTTGATTGTATATGTTCGTTACATTGAAAATGAAAGAATGAAGGATGAACTGATGTTTTCTACTGAGCTGTTGACCACTACTAAAGCTGTAGATGTGATGGAAGCAGTATCAGATTTTTTTAAGAAACACGAACTTTCTTGGCAAAAACTTATTGGTGTATGCACAGATGGTGCTCCTTGAATGCTGGGTTCTCATTCAGGCTTTGTGCAGTTGGTCAAAGAGAAAAATGCTGATGTAGTTTTATTCACCGCCAAGCCTTGGCAGCAAAAACGCTTCCAAACGAACTCAATGCTGTTTTAAAGCTATGTATTAAAGTAGTCAACTACGTTAAGAACAGTGCATTAAATACTCGACTGTTTAAAGTTCTTTGTGAAGATTTAAGAAGTGACCACAAAACGATGCTATTTCATACACAAGTATGATGGCTATCAAAAGGCAATATGTTGGGAAGAATATTTGAGCTCCGTGATGAAGTGATTACGATTTTGGCACAGTAGATACAAAACGAGCTTAGTGCAGAGTTCAAAAAACACAGTAACCAAGTGATTTTGGCCTAATTATCAGACTTTTTTGACACATTAAACAACCTAAACTTGAGACTGTAAGGTGCAGACTCAAATATAGTAACACATCAGGATGCCATCAAGATTTACGTTGAGAAACTACAACTTTGGATACGTAAAGTGTCTATGAATCCCAGCAACTATTCAAGTTTCAGCATAGTAGTATCAGTCTCAGAAGAAACATGTTTTGAGGACGTTTTTGAAGGACCGATATTGAAAAAACTTGATAATTGACCATTTGAATAACCTCAAGGAGGAGTTCAGCAAGTACTTTCCTAACTTGTCAGAGGAGTTTTACAAACTATCAACCGACCCGTTCCACATGGACATACAGTTGCTGCCAGAAGAGTTGCAAGAGCAGGGAATAGAAATAAAAAATGACTCTGCTGCAAGATACGATTTTGAACGAATGGACAAGCCCTCATTTTGATTAAAGTACTTAAAAGTTTACCCCAGTGTTTCAGAGAAAGCTGTTCGGATGTACTTGCCTTTTTCAACAACATACATCTGCGAAAAAGCGTTTTCAACTCTTGTGGCGATCAAAACCAAGTACCGCAACAAACTAGATGTCGAAAGTGACCTACGCTGTGCTTTGTCTGAAACTCAACCCAGGATCTGTCAACTTATTCAGAACATGCAAGCGCACCCATCTCACTAAATTACATTTTATGTTTTGTTTTTGTAAGTAGGTAGGCCTATTGTTTCACCTTCCTTAAATTGAAAATGTATCTGTGTTACAATGTTAAATTTTGTATCAGTAATTATATTCGTTTTTCATGTAATACTTGTTTTAATTTTCATCATACGTGCAATTATTGAATCTTTCCATTCTGCGTTACCGCATTCAACAGTGAACAAAAAAAATCTACCTACTCACCGTATCAAGTAGGCACATACTTATACGAGTTCATGTACTTGTACAAGTAGGAGTTGGTATGTACGGCACCGTGGAAATAGGGTATTGCAAAATGGAAAGCTGATATGTGTAGGGGGGCGCGTGGGGTCTCCAAATAACCAGAGGGGGGCGTGGTACAAAAAAGTTTGGGAACCCCTGCCCTAATGCTTATTTTTGTACAAACAAGTAATATAAACAAAAACCGTTTTAAAGTCAATTCCTACTAAGGTCAACAAAGAAACATTTTATTGGTTAATTTTTAATAAATATTTACAATTAATAGAAATAAAGTAACATAACTTGTGCGTTCAAACAGCTGTTCTACAACATAACCTATGACATACAATCAGCTGTTTTATGAAAACATAAGTTATCACTTATTTTAAGCGAAATGGGACGAAATAAATATATTGCATATCTTTTGTGAAAGATTTTTCTCCCTTATAAAATTAAAATTAATTCATTAAATTTAATTAATTAATTAATATTTTTTTTAAAACTACTAACATCAAGTGTTATTCACTACAAGTTTTAATAAAATTTATTTGAACTTAAGTGGATGAATAAATGTATTTTATTAACGGTTGAAAATTTGAACATACGAGTATAGGGAGAGTGTGAACGAATAAAAGGAATTGAAAAATGAGACTAGACGCATAGGAAATAACAACATAACCGATGGCTATAGGTCGTCCAACACAAGAGAAGTACAAGTAGGTTGACTTGGACAAAACAAACAGTGAATTGAAAAATATTTAGATCAGTACTTTTCAAACTCGTTCGTCTGCTACCCTTAATGAAAATGAAGACATTAACATAGAAACTTTTAATAAGTATTTTAAAAATATTAAAAACACGAAAAAAACAGTTAAAGCTGCAAAACATGTAAATAATGCATATTTTGCAAACCTTACAAGATAGATTACAATGAGACTGACAAGGGCAAAAGCCCCCAGTGTATTGCCAGATTTGGTTTAATAATTTATGCCAAATTGTTAACTGAAACAACTCTTCCTACAGCGCGGCAAGGTTTGCGAGGGGTGTTTGCAGGACGTCTTTTGGTTGGGACGTACGTAAGGTGTTTTTGTTCTGGAGGTCGTTTCTTATTTAAAGCTCAGGCGGGGCCGACTATTTTTCTCCACGAAGTACAGAGATAATGTATATACGTTGATGTAGTACATGTAATTTCACATTATTTATAAACATTATAAACTAAACTTGAATGAACTGAAACAAGAGCCATGTAGCTTGTCGAAATAATTACAAAATAACGTTAAATAGAATAAAAAATTGTTAAACGCTAATGGTTATCGTAAGAGATCTGGTGGAAAAAAAATTAATTTGGGGGCGGATTTTCGAGATGGGGGTCTAGCACTTCAAGAGGAATCGGAATATGGTGAAGGTCCAAGGGAATCGCTTAGATCCCGGATGTGAAGGTAAACTGAAGTTTCGTCCCTGACGTAAGAAGTGAGCGGATTTATCCGAACGGATTATCTGCAGGCCCGCGGACCCGCTCTCGATGGAGATGTCTAGTCGCTTACCTAGTTTATTCGTAGGTAAGTTAAACAACTATAACCTCATATTCCGCTAACAAAATTCTCACAAATAAAATCGTAAAATAGCCTGAGGAGTTGTTCTAGAAAACTCAGCGAGGTAAAGAATTTACAGGAAGCAGTGGAAGAAAGTTTTGTTCGGAGATATTAAGAAATTCTCGAATGTTCCGCGGCGCACGAGAGAGACGAGGAGACGCCTGGAGAAAGTTACCTCCAGAAGAGGAGTGTCGATGAATGACATAGTAACTGTAGTGTTGCCGTTTTAAAAGTGCTTAAATCTCCCTTATATGGAAACTAATGCCGTCGAATGAATGAATTGCTCAACCAAAATGGTTTACCTTTTACGTATTATTGTTAAACTATTCTAACAATTAAATGATTAAAGTTTATATGATTGTTGTCAAATTATTGTATTGCTAAAACAAAATGTTCAACTTTATTTGTATTTTTTGTCAAATTATTGCATTGCTAAAACAAAATGTTTCCATTGCATTTGTATTGTTGTCAAATTATTGTATTGCTAAAACAAAATGTTCAACTTTATTTGTATTTTTTGTCAAATTATTGCATTGCTAAAAAAAATGTTTCCATTGTATTTGTATTGTTGTCAAATTATTGTATTGCTAAAACAAAATGTTCCAATTACATTTGTATTGTTGTCAAATTATTATATTGCTAAAACAAAGTGTTTAAATTAACTTCATATGATTGTTGTCCAATTATTGTATTGCTGAAACAAAATGTTTCAACTGTATTTGTATTGCTGTTAAATTATTATATTGATGAATCAAAATGTTGCAAATGTATTTGTATTGCTGTTAAATTATGGTATTGCTAGAACAAAATGTTTGAAATGTATTTGTATTGTTGTCAAATGTATTTGTATTGTATTAAAACAAAGTGTATAAATTAACTTTATATGATTGTTGTACAATTATTGTATTGCTAAAACAAACATTAACTGTATGGTTGCCAAATTATTGCTGTTACAGATTGTCCCGTTTCAGTTATACTTTAATGTTATTCTCCAAATTATGCTCAATTGTTTAACATGAAAAAAGATGAGTCACAGAAAATAAGTAGTAAAATAATCACCTAACAAAAACTAATTTTTTCTCCCTAAACAATAATTTATGATGTAAAAACCTGATTTAAAAACATTAACTTGATTGCTGATGTTTATCAGTCTATTGTTTCCGCTGACGCTTGCGGTAGTCCCGACTTCTGCTGAGAATTGCCGTACATCGTAAACAGAACAAACTGGTGAGAGTAATGCAAGACATAGCGAGCCATGGTGTATTAATGAGAAGTCAAGCTGTTCTTTACTTTGATCGCCCTCCCCTACTTCGACTGACCCGTCCGGGTCTATTCCCACATTGCTGACGGAACACGTCAGATAGCCAAACATATACTTGAAGTAAACAGCTGTAGGATGTAGCGTGTCTTCTCTACCGCTCGGCTACTTGCTGGACAACCAGTCATCCGACCAGTCCAGAAGACAGACTACAGCACTTGAAGTTGGGCAACCAAGCAGTAGATGCAGCCCAAATAATAGTCTGGCGATCATCTTCTTCAGTTGAAGAGATTGTCTTGATTTAAATTGTAATGGCTGCCGGGACATCAACGCTACCCAACTATACGGGCTCAGAGTGCGTCTGTATCAGCTGCTTGACCAGGTTTTACAGGAGCAACATTCTGGATGAGACTTAATCCCGGACTGCTCACCAGCAAGCAAACGCTGATAGGGCTGTGGATATTTGAAGGCCTCTAATTAAGCTTTATCGGAAACACCTTGATTTGCTAAACTTGTGGTAGATCTCACCTAACCCAGAGGGTTCTCCATCCTACCTAACCCAAAGGGATCTCCATCCTACCTAACCCAGAGGGATCTCCATCCTACCTAACCCAGAGTGTTCTCCATCCTACCTAACCCAGAGGGTTCTCCATCCTACCTAACCCAGAGGGTTCTCCATCCTACCTAACCCAGAGGGTTCTCCATCCTACCTAACCCAGAGGGATCTCCATCCTACCTAACCCAGAGGGATCTCCATCCTACCTAACCCAGAAGGATCTCCAAGTCCTCAGGTATGTGCGCAAGCAACCGGCAACTGAAAACGGGTTGATTCCAGAAAAAAGCTTTTGGCTTATAGATCATGCGATAAAGTATATTGTGAAGGCTACTCCAGAATCAGGAGTCGGTATGCAGTTATCCATGGGGATGTACATCAGGAGAAAAACACATGAGCAGTGAGGGAATATGTGGAATTTTGGGAAAGAAGTGACTCCCTAAAAACCTTATTTGTGTGTATAAGAAAATTAACAAAAATGTTAAGTAAAATGACAAGAAATTTTGATGTGTTAGTTTGGAAGAATGGAGTCGAAGCTCGTGGAAGGTCATCAGCTAGTATCTGTATAGCCGCTTATGAATGATAGGAAAAGATTGTGGGTAGGATTTAGTTAGGGAGATAATCCCCCCCCCCCGGTAGAGGATATAGAGGATGTAAATGTCGTGTTTGCGGGAAAGTATTCTAATTCAATTCATTAAAAAAAAAAAAAAAATGTTGACCGGTCGTACAGTTATCAATAAAAGGAAAATTTTATATTTTGCCGAACCAATTTTTGTCCAGGATTTTGAAACAAACATGGCATCGCGAGTATGTAACTTAGGGCTACGCTCTGTCAGGTTCAATTATTTGGAGACTAATTTTTACCCCCTTGCAAAAAGAAGGATAAGGCAGGTTATGTGGAACTAGGTAGTAGTAAGGGAAGGTAATTACGATTCTGGTAGTGTGAATACGGGAAATTTTGCCACCCCTAGGACAGGGTTGCTTACCAGGAGCAGACGTTCTCGCAACCGGGTGAAGATACGCGAGTCCCTCCTGCCCTGACAGTGAACGTAAGAGAGAATTTTGCTAAAAGTGGGAGGTTTAGAAACATCAACACATGAAAAAAATCAATCTTACTTATTACAGGTAAATTCCATTACTTCAATGCGATTCCGTTCCAATTTAGGTAAATAGGTTTCTTAAAGTTTAATCAAGAAAGCACTTTGCCGTGACGTAATGCCATCAGAGGGGTACGACCTTAATACACCACCTTGTGTAAATGTATGCAGATTGCAGCCTCTGACGTCACTCGCATAATACGCTCAATGTCTGGAAGAGTCCAAACACAATGTGCCTTCCCTTAGTACTATCTACCCTTACTTATCCCTTTTTGCAAGGGGTGTAAAATTTAGCCACCAATTAATTGACCCAGATTGAGAGCAGGTGTGCTTCAGGTGAGCAACTCCAAAGCTGCACACAAGGTGTGTAATGTAATGAAATATTGTATAGTATAAAGAAAAACACCGTCTTTAAGCGAGCATCTCGTGTTTCATAAGTACATAAATATAAACCTTTAAATATCTAATTATATTGAAATAATTCAATTGAATATATTAGAACTTTTGACTGTCTGGAGGGGGCACGTACCCCTTGTGTCCTCCTGGATCCCTCAGTGGCCCTGTACACCATACAGGACTCTAATCTCAAGACAATTATTTCTCCACCAAATATATATTGCTGTTCGTCGACGTTCCACCATTGGAAAAACAAGTAAAAAAATGGGACAGGTACAAAATTACTGGGGTCATTGGTGTCCCTAATAAAATAAAATCTGTTACGGTTTGACACAATGATCTTCATGATTAGAGTTTTTTGGTCAAACTATCGACAAACAGAGCTTTTAAACAGATAAAGAGCTTTTGGGGAAAAATGTCTTGATACCCATTAAAGACCTAATTGTTTATCTCACAGTATTTTTATGACCATTTGCCATTAGACCATTAATATCCCGAGGTAGTCTTGTTTCTTTAACTGTTATAAAGGTACGTTATACATTACACGCATAAATATACACATTTTGATCACTGGTGTAGAAAACGCGCAGCCTGCTGCCAATGCAAATACAAACAGGTTAAACACAGGTTGATGAATTATGCCATCGCAGTTTGTTTACATTTCGATGTACTACGATCGCTGATTTAATCGGCTGTGTAGGTACAAACAATCGATATGGCAGATAACGTCATATTAAGAAGGCTTTGATAAGACTAAATAAAACAATAGTTTATGACTATCCGTACTTTGAATTTAGTAAATTTGTTAAAACTTACTGAGACAGTAATAAGTTTTAACAAATTTTTTAAATTCAAAGTTCGGATAGTCATAAACTATTGTTTAAGTGATTAATAAGATTCATCGAACGTAATGAACTATAAAATTCAAGAACTAAATAAAAGGGGAAACTACTTAAACCGTTTGTGACCGATTTGAATTTGTTCATGAAAATAAATTTTACACGTTTATTCAATTTGTTACACGTAAAAATTGTTTTCTGAAATTTGAAACAAAATCATTCTACCGCAGTGCTTAACATATCCCCTCGGTATACTTTCGTTTTGTTAGTACATTTCGTACAATAAGTGTATAAGTACTACGCTTTTTGATAAAGCGAAAATATCTCAAACAGTGTCCGAAACGGGTTCATCTTCATAAACATTTGCACGGTCGCTGAAAATAAAATATTAACCTGAGATACAGTGAGGTATAGAATTTCTGCAACTGAAAGCATAAGCCGGGTCAACAACCGTGCCTGTCAACAGAGACTTACACAAAACCTGGCCGAGTTGCAACGCACTGCCAGAGGCACGCACTGTAGCTAGCCATCGCAAAAGGAACTAAGGCCTCTGGGCTACTAAAACTAATGGTCAACCATTTTGCAAATAGCTTCGTACGGACAGGAATATGTATGTATTTACAATATACAGCGTTGTTTTTATTCTAAGCACATTTAAAATCAAAAGTTAAAAAACAGAGTTTTCTATACATTTTGTGGTTCAAAAGCTGACAAGTTCATAGCTTTAAAATTCTAAACAGTTATGTAGATTTCGTATGTCGGTAATAATGTCTGAAATGGATTTAGGGACGGCGATATTTTGAAGCAATTCTGATTGGTGATTTTGTTTAGGGCGATCAGTTGGTTGGGGACCCTACGAAGGATAGGGATGGGTTGTGAAGGGTAGGATTACGGTAAGGACATAAAATCGCATGATAGAAGATATAGGGACAGGAGGATAAAGGGTGCAACATCGCTTGCCTGATGTAGATCCACTTTTTATCGTCGTCATATAGATGTGCCTATCTGTTGCGGCATTAGGTAGGAGCAGTGGTTCCCACAAATGACAATTAATGTCTTAAGGGTCCGTGTGACGTCACTGAAATTAAAATATTTATATTTAACACTTTCGCTGCGGCCGCATCCGATCGGATATACTCGGCTGAAACTACCTGACTGTCTCATACGACCTAGCACGTGCTGCCACCTTCTTTGCAGTCTAGATTCATACCGAAATAAGGTGGCTCCCTCTAGGTATATTAGACGATTTTATGAGCTAAAGGATGACGTCAGAATCTTCCTTCTTGACACTGAGACACCAGTGTGAGACACCAGTGTGAGACGCCGGTGTGAGACGCCGGTGTGAGAAGCCAGTGTGAAACACCAGTGTGAGACGCCGGTGTGAGACACCAGTGTGAGACGCCGGTGTGAGACACCAGTGTGAGACGCCGGTGTTAGACACCGGTGAAGACCGCCACATAGCGATCGAAAACGTTCTGTCTCAGTAAGTTTTAACAAATTTACAAAATTTAATGTTCGGATAGTCATAAATTATTGTTCAAGTAATTAATTAAGATTCACCGAACATAATGGACTACAAAATTCAAGAATATAGATAAGTTCAAAGTTATTCCCATGGTTTAAAAATGCCAGCTGTGTGCAACAAGGGTCAATAAATGTTCTTTTACGAATTTCCCCACTTCGAAAGAGTTTTTGGTGTCCTCTGATGAAAGCATAACGAACCAATTGAGCACCTACAAAGTTTAAGAAAATCTCTCAGGGAATTCCTGAGGCAGATCCTAGTTAGTAAACCGTTCTGCTTCCTTGGACTAAAAGATAAAGAGTCTTTCAGAAGAGGTACAAGATCAACTTGTAGACTTAACCCACAGTGGCACAGTAAAATATGTTTTTAATGGTGAGAACATTGTAGAATTTTGGTTGACAGTACGTAAAGATTACAAAGCACTCATGGATCATGCAATGCATGTAATACTACCTTCTCCAACTACCTACCGATGTGAACAGGCATCCTCAGCTATATGCTTCATGAAAAATAAATATAGGAATCGGCTTGATTGCAGTATGATTGCAGAGTAACAGTGAGTGCCATGTACTATCTCTGTAATCACGAACTCAAAGGACAGATTCAACTAGTCTCACTGGAATTATTGTAAAGTTGTGAGTTATTTCAATTAGATTAATAATTTTGAACTAATAATATTAACAATATTCTTATTATATTTGTATTTAATAGTGTTTCTCTGTTTATGGCAATGAAACAAACTTATGATACTTGTTTTTACTTCAATAACTCCTTCCGAACAAAATTTTAATATAAATAAGTTTAATGAATTTCGCTTGGACCTACCAACATTAACATGTTGATGACCTTACTTGTTCTATCTTAAATGAAAATAAAACACTTCTTGAATATAGTTGTAATAAACTTAACCTAATGTCTAATTTAAATTTTATATGTAAGAACAGTTTCCACCTTTAAGTAAGTGGGTAGGCAAACCACGAATTACTAATAAATAATATAACTAATTATTTGCGAATTTTCTACAATTTGAGTTTAAGAATTTAAAGGGGCTTTGTCATTACAGCGACCGATGAGGTGGTCCTTGAAAACATTTTGTTAGGAACCACTGGCTAGAGTAACAGGTCATTTGACCCCTGGTAGAGGGAATAGTGGAAATTGTGACATCGAGTGGGCTAGGGTTGCTTGCTCGAAAAGTTTCCATGTCTGACGAAGTAGAAATATTGTAGATATCGAGAAATGTTTATCACTTAGGACATGATCCCGCAGATGTAATTTGCATTATGTAGAAAGCTACCTAACCTAACCTTCTGCCCCCCCCTGCAATAATAAAAGGAATAATCCCTTAACAACTGAGATTAAAACCACTAAATAAGTTAATCTAAGTCGCAAAGTGTTAAGATATATGTTCTGGCGGCAACTACAATCAGTTTAATTAAACTCCACCTGTTACCTTCACGAGTACACCCAACGAAGAGTTTTAAAACGTGTCATTATAAAATCTTGCGTGTGCATCTGTTCTAGAAGGACCATTATTCCGTTATTCTGCTATTTTAAACTAAACAAAAACTTTACAATTTTATTTTTTATTAATTAAAATCCCACGAAAATAAATATTTTTCACTTAAATGAAAACTTAATATATTTAAATTTCACAAAAAATCATATTTATAAATTTTACTTATAAATTTATTATGTTCTAAGTTTATTATGTTAAACTAAGTTAAAATAATATATAAATGCACGTAAATACATAAACGTGCACGCGTGTGCGCGTGTTTGTGGGAATATATGTTCCCCTATAACTCGCATTTTTATAGCACAGTATTTATCAATTATCAAATTGAAGTAAAACAGTTTTGGTTGGTCACAATGTTTACAGTTGCTATTGTACACGATTATAATTTGTGCCGGATAAAAGCATTCATCCGCTTGCAAGAGTGTATCCAGAAACGTTTTTGGTGGGGATATAATTATAACCTATAAACACAAAAATTATTTTCAATCAAAGTAAAAGAAAAATAACTACATTTAAAATGCATTTAATTCATAAATAATCGTACTTCAATTAAAAACTGCTAAAAATAATGATGCATATTTTATTATTTAGTGTTTTTAGTAATTTCATCTCTTGTGTACATTTTTTCTTAAGGGTATGCACGCCTATTCCTTTATACCCCCTTGGCTACCGCCTGTTCGGATGTAGAGTTGAAAATCTCGCACGATTTGCAAAGCCATATTGTTTCTCTACCTAGTCCTTCCTTCTCAGGATACACTTTTAGTTCTTTAACAGAAAATATATTCCTTAAGCTATGGCCATACTGTTTATGGTATGTGAAACAATAGCAACGAACCAAAACAACTACGAAATAATATGTACGAAGCCTAACTGAATGTTCGAGTTAATCAAGGTCGCAAAATAACAACTTAATCGCGATAAAACTACTACAAATTCAAACAACTGTAAAAATGCCGAATCATTTCAGTACACTCACTGCCGGAGTTTCGGGGCCACAAAATAATTCATGATACATTCTAACTATTAATGTACAACAAAGTAACAAAACCTGAGTAATAAATCAGCTGTTGAGAGAAATCATATGTTATCGTATAATTATTTAATACATAGGAAATGCAGCATATTAACTGATCCAAGAAGGCGAAACATTGTAAGGCAAATACTGCCTTTTGATTGGTCGATAGCTCCTCCCATTCCACCAACAACAACTGTTAAATTGGGTGTATAGCAAATGATCAACGTTCCAACTAAACAACATTGAAAAACGAGCTTACGCGAGGTTTAACTAACCAACACACACGAGTTTCAAACGAACAACATTCGTAGACCCTTTACAAAAAATTATTTCGGTCTCAGACATGCAAGCTTCAAAATAAATTACATGTGCCTCAAATACTAAAAAATTATGGAAATGAGGTAAACAAATTGTGAAATTTGCTTAAGGACGTCAAATTGCGCCTGTTTACGAAATTTCGTTGAATTTGAAGCATTCTAAGGTAAAATACCCAAAATCCCTGCACTTACCAGAAATGAGATGTTTATATAATATAGATAAAAATTGAAGTGTTCACGCCAAAATATTATAATACTTGTATTTAAACCATATATTCGAAGAATTCCTTGCTCCATTATTTTATAATAATAATTTGATGGTAGGCAATCCATAATAATTTTGACAAGAAAAAAAAGAAAACACAAAATAGTTCAAGATAATAATAAGATTATAATACACAGCACATAATATAAAATTAAACATAAAACACGGAACGCGTATTGTTGTTATTGTAACTAATTGCAAGGTAGGTAGAAGAAATAATTTACAGATATTATTTCATGTACAGAGAAGCTACACGACCAATCAAAAGGCAGTACTTGCCTTACATTGTTTCGCCTTCTGGGATCAGTTAATATGCGAAATGCATTTGAAAATAATCCTAACATAACCTCCAAATAACAATGTGAATACGAAAACAGATGATAGTGTTAACCATAGCCATGATCGGTTTCCGGTAATCTTCGGAAGGCATCGTTTGCCTTGCTTTATACTTCGTTACATTTCAAAAAGTGGTACCTGGACATCGATATTATCAGTAGAAATTTAACCAACTATCCGATGCGAGGGTTGGACAAACAAGTAGTAAACTCAGATATCGATGTATGAAAGCTTGAGCATTAACAAAACTTCGATACCACAATGTCTAATTAATAATCATAGGCTACACGTTTTTTATTAAAAAAAAAAAACTTTTAAACAGAAGAATGTGAAGGCTGGCAGAAATCAAATGCAACCCAAGCACCGTGGAAAAGCCGAAGCGTACCTTCAAGGTTGGCAGTAAATCAGTCGCACCATACCAACAATTTCACATCCAAGTTTGTACACACAGTTAAACTATAAAATAGAAACGGAGTGTAATTGATAATTTTAACATATTTATTTATCCAAGTGAAATCGGAACGGTGGTCCCAAGCTCAGGGTTTTTGTGACGAAGGAAAAAACTTTAAAAATCCGTGTTTCCTCTACATCGATTCTAACGTTTATCTCTTTTTCTTCTGAAGCCCCTATCTCGTGCAAATAATAATCCCTTTGTTTTACAAAGACTATGCTTCACAATTTAACAATTACTTGCAAATAGCATATACTGTCCTCACCATTTAACCGTGCACTTGACCTTGAGAGATCGCAGTAGCTGAGAGGGTGATACAGGGCTGCGCTGACTTAATATAAATACTTTCCTACAAACATGATAAGGACTGTCAAAACACTCATGGTTAGTAATTATAAAACTACTACGGACTCTTAGTTTCTGTTTACTTTCTTAGGTTTGGTGCCCCCGAGGTTTTCCAGCGTATGCCACCGACAATTGCTGCGGGCAGGAATATGGGAACAGGGCTTTTACTAAGGGCTGGATTTGAGGAGGAGTTTCTGCAAGGCAGGACATTTATTGAGTGGGACAAAAGTGCATAGGCTAATCTTGTTACAATTTGTAACAGGCGCAAAGCCTCAGGGGGACCTTGCGAATTAATTTTGAGGATGTAAATGCCGCGATATCTAGTTAAAATATAATACTTGTTTTTAACCATCTGAGAATTACAAAAAACTCAAAATTTTCATGGGTAAATTCCATGCAAAATGTTCACTAAAAGTTACCAGAAGAAAAATAGGCCTTAAAATGAATGTTATCAAATCATAGGCCTAAGACACGGTCATCGATTATCTTTAATCTTCAAATCTCTTGAGAGTCATAGGTTGTTACCGTTCTTGACATTCTCTCATTTCTTCCTGTTTTTGGTAATACTTAACAAGGCCTGGTATTACTTAACAATGCCTGGTAATACTTAACAATACCTGGTAATACTTAACAAGGACTGGTAATACTTAACAAGGCCTGGTATTACTTAACAATGCCTAGTAATACTTAACAATACCTGGCAATACTTAAAAAGGACTGGTAATACTTAACAAGGCCTGGTAGTACTTAACAAGGCCTGGTAATACTTAACAAGACTTGGTAATACTTAACAAGGACTGGTAATACTCAAGAAGGCCTGGTAATACTTAAAAAGGACTGGTAATACATGACAAGGCCTGGTAATACTTAACCAGGACTGGTAATACTTAACAAGACCTGGTAATACTTAACAAGGACTGGTAATAGTTAACAAGGCCTGCCTCCCTCCAAGTAATAGCCTCCCTCGACTGTTTTCGTTCTATCTAAACAAAGTGAAAGTGATTTAAAATGACCAAACCATACATAGTGAATACTTTAATGATACCTTTTACCTTAGAAACAAAACAAGAAACATAAAAAAATATAACCCCAGTAATATATCGAGAAACAAATCCGCCGAAACCTAATTTAAACGTCACAGAAACAAGAAACATGCCCTCAAACATAACTTGACGTAGCATCACAAACATGACAAGAAACATAAATTCAAAACATAACGAGCAACATAACCTCAAAAACCTAACAAGAAATAAAATCTCAGAAAAACTTAACAATAAACAAAACCTCAGAAAAGTAACAAGAACCATAACCTCAGAAACATTATTTAAATATAACCTTGCAAACGTAACAAGAGATATAACCTCAGAAAACTAATTTAAACATAACCTTGCAAACGTAACAAGAAACATAACCTCGGAAACATAATTTGAACATAACCTCGCAACCGTTGCAAGATACTTAACCTCATAAATGTGACGAGAAACATAACCTCAAAACATATCGAGAAACATGACCTCAGAAAATTACTCAGAAACATAATTTAAACGTAACCTCAAAAAAGTAACAAGAAACATAATCTCAGAAACATAATTTAAATATAACCTCATAAACGTAACGAAAAACATAACCTAAAAACCTAACGAGAAACATGACCTCTGAGACTTGACAAGAAAAAACCTCAGTAACATAATTTAAACTCTTGAATTTTGTAGTCCTTTACGTTCGGTGAATCTTATTAATCACTTAAACAATAGTTTATGACTATCCGAACTTTAAATTTAGTACATTTTCAAATTTACCAAATTTAAAGTTCAGATAGGCCCTAGTTATAAACTATTGTTTAAGTGATTAATAATTTAAACGCAACCCCAGAAACGTAACAAGAAACATAACCTCAAAAAAGTGATTTGAACATAACCTCACAAATGTAGCGAGAAACATAACCCTAGAAACAAATTTTGAACATAACCTCACAAATGTAGCGAGAAACATAACCTCAGAAACCAGATTGCCTTATGAAGTAGTTATTAGCTATAAGAAATATAGTTACAAAGTAACTGGTGTGAATAAAAACATATTACGTTAAGTTTGTTAACGTCAACTAAATGTTTCTAGAAGGAACCAGTTACCGTCCATTGGTGAAGGTGTAATTTCGTATGTATTTAGTTTACGTCATGTTGTAGCCAGGAGTAACAGAAATGTGCAAATTTGTTTTCTTTGTACCTTGTTATCGGGAAATACCTTTCTTTTACTAATTTTTGCATATTGAAAATACCAAGAAAATATCCGGTAAGATAGATTTGGTTGTAAAAAAATCACTAGGAAAATAAACAGATTCCTGAATTCAATGTTTTGTTTTTTAAACATAACCTAACCTAACCGGCCTCTTTCAAGCTAGTTTGTAAAATGGTTATTTTTAATTGTAGTATCAAAGTTTATAAAGAAACATTTCGACTCTGTTGGTACGCTGAATGTGTTTTCGTGTTGCTTCAAATTTTAACCACTATATGCGACATTTAAAACCACTTTCTTCATATTTAGAGTATATTTTTAAAACGTGAAACGAAAAATCGAAAACCTGGAAGTCTTTTCGTGTCATTATATTTTCATCTTTTATATAGTAACTTTTATATTTTTGTACATATTTTTTTTTGTCAAAGATTATGTTCATAGATAAAACATATGTAAAAGAAACAATAGCCTAGGCCTACACTAGTCCTGAACCTGACAAAAGGTAGCAATTTAATATAACGTTTTTAAAGAGAGGCATGCGAAAAGGTTACACGATCGTGTAAATAGCAACACAATTCCCGCTATAAAAGATGAAACACAAAAGAAACAATAGCCTAGGCCTACACTAGTTCTAAACCTGGCAATAGGTAGCAATTTAATATAACGTTTTTAAAGAGAGGCATGCGAAAAGATTACACGATCGTGTAAATAGCAACACAATTCCCGCTATAAAAGATAAAACACAAAAGGAAAAAGGAATGCGAATAAGTCAGAGGGAACTAACAATAAAGCCGAAGGTAAGCTGGTTAACAACGTATATGGACGGAGGTATAAAATTGCTTGAAAAAGGAGTATAATTTGTAATTATAACAGCCAGACTAGACCTTACTGTTTCATTGTTTACGTCTAGTTTACCTTTAGTTGTATTTATAAATGCTATTGGAATTTCGCGTAATTTTAACTTTCTTATCGAAGAGGCCTTACAAAAGATTTATCATAAGAAGATAAGATCGCTTCAAACCAAATCATATCAATGAAATTGTCAAGTAAATCAGTCGATTTGAAAAACCGATGTAACGTAAACTATAGTCAAATATACAAACGGTTAAGAAACACATTGCGAACAGTTTTTCAACACGGTTGGAAAAACAAGATGAAAAGTATTTTAGCTTGTATTTAACTCGTGTAATATGTACGGCAATGGATATCATTCAAAACTGTAAGATATCGGTTGGAAAATCAATTAGATGACAAGAAAAAAAAATTATATATAAGTTAATTCCTACTTAAATCAACGATGAAAAAATTTATTTTTGTTTCTTTTTATTTTATAATTACAATTAATACAAATATGTATATACATATGTCAGAATAACAATATTAAGTGGCAAAATAGAAAGCGAATTTCCTTGCAATTTTCCATTTCCCTTTCTATGTATGGTGTTGGACTATTATTTTTATTTGTTACTATTTATACGCTTTTTTCGTCGCTTGCATTGTGTTGCTTCTTTTCGCCTTCCTTTCGCATCGTCCGTTTGTGGAGCAAGGTTCGATAACGTTAATCCAATTTGTTTCTTTATTGTTTTCATTCATTTTTAATCCTAGAACATTATTTAGGATATTGGTAACCATGGCAACTATTTAAGGTTTTACAATAGACGTTTCGACAACCAAATGGGGGCAAAAAAAATCATTTACATTTTTGAGAAATAAATTTCTAGCTTTGGGTTGGTTCAGTCCTAAAGTGCTGGATTTCAAACATGAAGTCATTCAGTTCCAATCCGACCTAGACCACTCAGCTTTTTTAAATTTAATTAATAAACATATATTAGAAAAATCTATATTAACATCAATTATCATCCACAAGTTTTAAAAAATGTAATGGATCTTGATTGCATGAATAAAAACTTATTTTATTAACTATTGAAAATTTGTACACGATATAGGTACACGATATAAGGAGATTGTGAGCTAATAGAAGGAATTTAAAAAGAGGTTTGACTTGTATAAAATTCATTCAATATATGTGGCAGTGGATTTCATTAATAATAAAAAACTTTGAACAACTTCCCAAAAGGTTTGCTTTGTAAATTGACATATAGATTACCTAACACTGCGAAAAAGTAAGATTTTATCTCAAAATGAAGGCACGAAAAAGTACAATTTTATCTCAAAGTGAAGGCACGAAAAATTACAATTTTATCTCAGAATGAAGGCGCGAAAAAGCACAATATAAAATGTCGTTTGTTTATTTGAACTAATGTGATTAGAATATTGTAACAGATTTTGCACAAACCTTCCAATGTTTAGCGAGCTAAAATTTTGTTACCAGCCTAGCTTCTATTTAAATAGATGAATCGAAAAATAAATTTATATGGTATCTAGCAATCGATTTTCGTTCACTTCTACATGTCGAATTGATCTGAAGGTTTGCACAATTATCAATGTTCAACGACCATACTTGATAAAATTACAAAAATAATATAGGCCTACCAAAAATGTATAATGAAAAAGTTAATTATTAAAAAAAGGTTTAATTTCGAAATATCCTAAAAACATTACATTGGAATTTATCACGATAAAACCAAAGTTTTTGACACGTTTAATGTAAATCATATCTACCCAACTTTTATAAGTTCTATAAATCATTAATTTTAATAAAATTTAAAAAAATACATTTAAAGAATAAAATACATCCCTATGCCTCACGCTTTTAGGTTTGGTCATAGAAAATCCAAAGCTTCTGTGTAGCATAAAACCTTTTTTTTAGATCAATTCCAAATGATTGCTCGTTACAAAATTATACTTGTATTAAGATTATGAAATGTGTTGTAGAATCGTTCGTTATTCAGAGACATGTACAAAAAAAAAAAAAAAAAAAAAAAAAATTAAAGAACAATACAAACTAGAGTAAATATCAGTTCAATTGAATAAGTTACACGGGGGTAAATATTTTCCACGTAAAAGATAGTAGGGCCTGCTATTCACCACGAACACCAGGTGAAATTTTTAAACGATTAATATGTATTTTGTACATACATTTACAGGAAAGGAGTCTTACCTAATAAAATCTCTAATAATTAATAATATAATCGTAATTCTAGTTAGTAATTTTCTTTAACAATACAGATAAATGTGACAGTGTTTCAATATATGATATTTTGATTAGTTACAAACATAAACACACGTCAATAAAGAACAAGCAAACTGTTTTTATGAAATAACAAAGCCCCGAAGCTCACAATAGTGAAGTGATTTGAGTGTGTTTACCTTTGGGTGTTAAGATCCCCTGGTCTCCAGTCACTTTGCCGTTTTCGGCGTGCAATTCTTCCTGTAAGCCCATTGTAAAACACTACCGAACCGACCAACAATAGAGCACACACTACACTGGATGCCGAAGCTACAAAGGTGGGCTACTTTAACAATGTGACTCCCCACCTCCCCCTTCCATTCCCTCACCAACGGCCGCAGTGTACCAACAGAATTTATTGTTGCGAGTAACTAATAAAGACATGCAGATATCATTGTCCATATTCTTTCAATCAACATCCATGTTTATTTAGATTCACGTCAAAAACTGATAAAATCTAACATTTCTAAAATAGAATGTTATTTATGATTGGATTATATTTCAAAACCGTTCTGTTTTTTCAGAGCAAGTGTAATTTTTTATTTATAGTTGTATTAGTTCTACAGAGTAACGAACACTTGCACAGAGCCATAATTATGGTGTAATTATATTTATTACCATGGGTAATTACATATCCTTTACCCCAACTATAGCATAATTACACGAGTATTGTACTGAACGTAACCACACGTTTATCACAATAACATATGTGTAAAGTTATAAGTATCATATTTAACCATACGTTTATCACAATAACATATGTGTAAAATTATAAGTATCATATTTAACCACACGTTTTCCACCTAAACTATGGTGGAGTTCAGTTTGCCATAGTTTAACTATGGTACAATTGTACGAGTGTTGTACTGAAAGGCCCATTCGTTTTCCACCTATGGTGTAATAGCATAAGTAGTCCACTATAGGGCCATGACACGTTTATGCATCTTAGGTATGGTGTTACACGAGTATTGTATTGCAGGTAACCACACGTTTTCCACCTATGGTGTAATACCATAAGTAGTCCACTATAGGGCCATGACACGTTTATGCACCTTAACTATGGTGTTACACGAGTATTGTATTGCAGGTAACCACACGTTTTTCACAATAACATATGTGTAAAATTATAAGTATCATATTTAACCACACGTTTTCCACCTAAACTATGGTGGAGTTTAGTTTGTCATAGTTTAACTATGGTACAATTGTACGAGTGTTGTACTGAAAGTACCCATTCGTTTTCCACCTATGGTGTAATACCATAAGTAGTCCACTATAGGGCCATGACACGTTTATGCACCTTAACTATGGGGATACACGAGTAATGTATTGCAGGTAACCACACGTTTTTCACAATAACATATGTGTAAAATTATAAGTATCGTAGGTAACTACACGTTTTTCACAATAACATATGTGTAAAATTATAAGTATCGTAGGTAACTACACGTTTTTCACAATAACATATGTGTAAAATTATAAGTATTGCAGGTAACCACACGTTTTTCACAATAACATATGTGTTAAATTATAAGTATCGTAGGTAACTACACGTTTTTCACAATAACATATGTGTAAAATTATAAGTATTGCAGGTAACTACACGTTTTTCACAATAACATATGTGTAAAATTATAAGTATCGTAGGTAACTACACGTTTTTCACAATAACATATGTGTAAAATTATAAGTATATTTAACCACACGTTTTCCACCTAAACTATGGTGGAGTTTAGTTTGCCATAGTTTAACTACGGTACAATTGTACGAATGTTGTATTAAAATTACCCATTCGTTTTCCACCTAAACTATGGTGGAGTTTAGTTTGCCATAGTTTAACTATGGTACAATTGTACGAGTGTTGTACTGAAAGTGCCCATTCGTTTTCCACCTATGGTGTAATAGCATAAGTAGTCCACTATAGGGCCATGACACGTTTATGCATCTTAGGTATGGTGTTACACGAGTATTGTATTGCACGTAACCACACGTTTTCCACCTATGGTGTAATAGCATAAGTAGTCCACTATAGGGCCATGACACGTTTATGCACCTTAACTATGGTGTTACACGAGTATTGTATTGCACGTAACCACACGTTTTTCACAATAACATATGTGTAAAATTATAAGTATCTTATTTAACCACACGTTTTCCACCTAAAATATGGTGGAGTTTAGTTTGCCATAGTTTACCTTGGTACAATTGTACGAGTGTTGTACTGAAAGTACTCATTCGTTTTCCACCTATGGTGTAATAGCATAAGTAGTCCACTATAGGGCCATGACACGTTTATGCACCTTAACTATGGTGTTACACGAGTATTGTATTGCAAGTAACCACACGTTTTTCACAATAACATATGTGTAAAATTATAAGTATCGTAGGTAACTACACGTTTTTCACAATAACATATGTGTAAAATTATAAGTATTGCAGGTAACTACACGTTTTTCACAATAACATATGTGTAAAATTATAAGTATCGTAGGTAACTACACGTTTTTCACAATAACATATGTGTAAAATTATAAGTATCGTAGGTAACTATACGTTTTTCACAATAACATATGTGTAAAATTATAAGTATATTTAACCACACGTTTTCCACCTAAACTATGGTGGAGTTTAGTTTGCCATAGTTTAACTACGGTACAATTGTACGAATGTTGTATTAAAAGTACCCATTCGTTTTCCACCTAAACTATGGTGGAGTTTAGTTTGCCATAGTTTAACTATGGTACAATTGTACGAGTGTTGTACTGAAAGTGCCCATTCGTTTTCCACCTATGGTGTAATAGCATAAGTAGTCCACTATAGGGCCATGACACGTTTATGCATCTTAGGTATGGTGTTACACGAGTATTGTATTGCAGGTAACCACACGTTTTCCACCTATGGTGTAATACCATAAGTAGTCCACTATAGGGCCATGACACGTTTATGCACCTTAACTATGGTGTTACACGAGTATTGTATTGCAGGTAACCACACGTTTTTCACAATAACATATGTGTAAAATTATAAGTATCATATTTAACCACACGTTTTCCACCTAAACTATGGTGGAGTTTAGTTTGTCATAGTTTAACTATGGTACAATTGTACGAGTGTTGTACTGAAAGTACCCATTCGTTTTCCACCTATGGTGTAATACCATAAGTAGTCCACTATAGGGCCATGACACGTTTATGCACCTTAACTATGGGGATACACGAGTAATGTATTGCAGGTAACCACACGTTTTTCACAATAACATATGTGTAAAATTATAAGTATCGTAGGTAACTACACGTTTTTCACAATAACATATGTGTAAAATTATAAGTATCGTAGGTAACTACACGTTTTTCACAATAACATATGTGTAAAATTATAAGTATTGCAGGTAACCACACGTTTTTCACAATAACATATGTGTTAAATTATAAGTATCGTAGGTAACTACACGTTTTTCACAATAACATATGTGTAAAATTATAAGTATTGCAGGTAACTACACGTTTTTCACAATAACATATGTGTAAAATTATAAGTATCGTAGGTAACTACACGTTTTTCACAATAACATATGTGTAAAATTATAAGTATATTTAACCACACGTTTTCCACCTAAACTATGGTGGAGATTAGTTTGCCATAGTTTAACTACGGTACAATTGTACGAATGTTGTATTAAAAGTACCCATTCGTTTTCCACCTAAACTATGGTGGAGTTTAGTTTGCCATAGTTTAACTATGGTACAATTGTACGAGTGTTGTACTGAAAGTGCCCATTCGTTTTCCACCTATGGTGTAATAGCATAAGTAGTCCACTATAGGGCCATGACACGTTTATGCATCTTAGGTATGGTGTTACACGAGTATTGTATTGCACGTAACCACACGTTTTTCACAATAACATATGTGTAAAATTATAAGTATCGTAGGTAACTACACGTTTTTCACAATAACATATGTGTAAAATTATAAGTATTGCAGGTAACTACACACTTTTCACAATAACATATGTGTAAAATTATAAGTATCGTAGGTAACTACACGTTTTTCACAATAACATATGTGTAAAATTATAAGTATATTTAACCACACGTTTTCCAACTAAACTATGGTGGAGTTTAGTTTGCCATAGTTTAACTACGGTACAATTGTACGAATGTTGTATTAAAAGTACCCATTCGTTTTCCACCTAAACTATGGTGGAGTTTAGTTTGCCATAGTTTAACTATGGTACAATTGTACGAGTGTTGTACTGAAAGTGCCCATTCGTTTTCCACCTATGGTGTAATAGCATAAGTAGTCCACTATAAGGCCATGACACGTTTATGCATCTTAGGTATGGTGTTGCACGAGTATTGTATTGCAGGTAACCACACGATTTCCACCTATGGTGTAATAGCATAAGTAGTCCACTAAAGGCCATGACACGTTTATGCATCATAGGTATGGTGTTACACGAGTATTGTAATGCAGGTAACCACACGATTTTCACCCTATGGTGTAATAGCATAAGTAGTCCACTATAGGGCCATGACACGTTTATGCATCTTAGGTATGGTGTTACACGAGTATTGTATTGCAGGTAACCACACGATTTTCACCTATGGTGTAATAGCATAAGTAGTCCACTATAGGGCCATGACACGTTTATGCACTTTAACTATGGTGTTGCACGAGTATTGTATTGCAGGTAACCACACGTTTTCCACCTATGGTGTAATAACATAAGTAGTCCACTATAGGGCCATGACACGTTTATGC
Source organism: Prosapia bicincta (assembly GCA_036971475.1). Taxonomy (NCBI): domain Eukaryota; kingdom Metazoa; phylum Arthropoda; class Insecta; order Hemiptera; family Cercopidae; genus Prosapia; species Prosapia bicincta. The sequence goes on along the minus strand of JBAIZL010000010.1, from coordinate 54,797,011 downwards.
ACCTTAACTATGGTGTTACACGAGTATTGTATTACAGGTAACCATACGTTTTTCACAATAACATATGTGTAAAATTATAAGTATCATATTTAAGCACACGGTTTCCACCTAAACTATGGTGGAGTTTAGTTTGCCATAGTTTAACTTTGGTACAATTGTACGAGTGTTGTACTGAAAGTACTCATTCGTTTTCCACCTATGGTGTAATAGCATAAGTAGTCCACTATAGAGCCATGACACGTTTATGCATCTTAGGTATGGTGTTACACGAGTATTGTATTGCAGGTAACCACACGATTTCCACCTATGGTGTAATAGCATAAGTATAAGTATTCCACTATAGGGCCATGACACGTTTATGCATCATAGGTATGGTGTTACACGAGTATTGTATTGCAGGTAACCACACGATTTTCACCTATGGTGTAATAGCATAAGTAGTCCACTATAGGGCCATGACACGTTTATGCATCTTAGGTATGGTGTTACACGAGTATTGTATTGCAGGTAACCACACGATTTCCACCTATGGTGTAATAGCATAAGTAGTCCACTATAGGGCCATGACACGTTTATGCACTTTAACTATGGTGTTGCACGAATATTGTATTGCAGGTAACCACACGTTTTCCGCCTATGGTGTAATAGCATAAGTAGTCCACTTAGGGCCATGACACGTTTATGCACCTTAACTATGGTGTTACACGAGTATTGTATTACAGGTAACCATACGTTTTTCACAATAACATATGTGTAAAATTATAAGTATCATATTTAACCACACGTTTTCCACCTAAACTATGGTGGAGTTTAGTTTGCCATAGTTTAACTATTGGTACAATTGTACGAATGTTTTATTAAAAGTACCCATTCGTTTTCCACCTAAACTATGGTGGAGTTTAGTTTGCCATAGTTTAACTATGGTACAATTGTACGAGTGTTGTACTGAAAGTGCTCATTCGTTTTCCACCTATGGTGTAATAGCATAAGTAGTCCACTGTAGGGCCATGACACGTTTATGCATCTTAGGTATGGTGTTACACGAGTATTGTATTGCAGGTAACCACATGATTTCCACCTATGGTGTAATAGCATAAGTAGTCCACTATAGGGCCATGACACGTTTATGCACTTTAACTATGGTGTTGCACGAGTATTGTATTGCAGGTAACCACACGTTTTCCACCTATGGTGTAATAGCATAAGTAGTCCACTATAGGGCCATGACACGTTTATGCACCTTAACTATGGTGTTACACGAGTATTGTATTACAGGTTACCATACGTTTTTCACAATAACATATGTGTAAAATTATAAGTATCATATTTAACCACACGTTTTCCACCTAAACTATGGTGGAGTTTAGTTTGCCATAGTTTAACTTTGGTACAATTGTACGAGTGTTGTACTCAAAGTACTCATTCGTTTTCCTCCAATGGGTTAATAGCATAAGTAGTCCACTATAGGGCCATGACACGTTTATGCACCTTAACTATGGTGTTGCACGAGTATTGTATTGCAGGTAACCACACGTTTTCCACCTATGGTGTAATAGCATAAGTAGTCCACTATAGGGCCATGACACGTTTATGCACCTTAACTATGGTGTTGCACGAGTATTGTATTGCAGGTAACCACACGTTTTCCACCTATGGTGTAATAGCATAAGTAGTCCACTATAGGGCCATGACACGTTTATGCACCTTAACTATGGTGTTACACGAGTATTGTATTACAGGTTACCATACGTTTTTCACAATAACATATGTGTAAAATTATAAGTATCATATTTAACCACACGTTTTCCACCTAAACTATGGTGGAGTTCAGTTTGCCATAGTTTAACTATGGTACAATTGTACGAGTGTTGTACTGAAAGTGCCCATTCGTTTTCCACCTATGGTGTAATAGCATAAGTAGTCCACTATAGGGCCATGACACGTTTATGCATCTTAGGTATGGTGTTACACGAGTATTGTATTGCAGGTAACCACACGTTTTCCACTTATGGTGTAATACCATAAGTAGTCCACTATAGGGCCATGACACGTTTATGCACCTTAACTATGGTGTTGCACGAGTATTGTATTGCAGGTAACCACACGTTTTTCACAATAACATATGTGTAAAATTATAAGTATCATATTTAACCACACGTTTTCCACCTAAACTATGGTGGAGTTTAGTTTGTCATAGCTTAACTATGGTACAATTGTACGAGTGTTGTACTGAAAGTACCCATTCGTTTTCCACCTATGGTGTAATACCATAAGTAGTCCACTATAGGGCCATGACACGTTTATGCACCTTAACTATGGGGATACACGAGTATTGTATTGCAGGTAACCACACGTTTTCCACCTATGGTGTAATAACATAAGTAGTCCACTATAGGGCCATGACACGTTTATGCACCTTAACTATGGTGTTACACGAGTATTGTATTACAGGTAACCATACGTTTTTCACAATAACATATGTGTAAAATTATAAGTATCATATTTAAGCACACGTTTTCCACCTAAACTATGGTGGAGTTTAGTTTGCCATAGTTTAACTTTGGTACAATTGTACGAGTGTTGTACTGAAAGTACTCATTCGTTTTCCACCTATGGTGTAATAGCATAAGTAGTCCACTATAGAGCCATGACACGTTTATGCATCTTAGGTATGGTGTTACACGAGTATTGTATTGCAGGTAACCACACGATTTCCACCTATGGTGTAATAGCATAAGTATTCCACTATAGGGCCATGACACGTTTATGCATCATAGGTATGGTGTTACACGAGTATTGTATTGCAGGTAACCACACGATTTTCACCTATGGTGTAATAGCATAAGTAGTCCACTATAGGGCCATGACACGTTTATGCATCTTAGATATGGTGTTACACGAGTATTGTATTGCAGGTAACCACACGATTTCCACCTATGGTGTAATAGCATAAGTAGTCCACTATAGGGCCATGACACGTTTATGCACTTTAACTATGGTGTTGCACGAATATTGTATTGCAGGTAACCACACGTTTTCCGCCTATGGTGTAATAGCATAAGTAGTCCACTTAGGGCCATGACACGTTTATGCACCTTAACTATGGTGTTACACGAGTATTGTATTACAGGTAACCATACGTTTTTCACAATAACATATGTGTAAAATTATAAGTATCATATTTAACCACACGTTTTCCACCTAAACTATGGTGGAGTTTAGTTTGCCATAGTTTAACTATTGGTACAATTGTACGAATGTTTTATTAAAAGTACCCATTCGTTTTCCACCTAAACTATGGTGGAGTTTAGTTTGAAATAGTTTAACTATGGTACAATTGTACGAGTGTTGTACTGAAAGTGCTCATTCGTTTTCCACCTATGGTGTAATAGCATAAGTAGTCCACTGTAGGGCCATGACACGTTTATGCATCTTAGGTATGGTGTTACACGAGTATTGTATTGCAGGTAACCACATGATTTCCACCTATGGTGTAATAGCATAAGTAGTCCACTATAGGGCCATGACACGTTTATGCACTTTAACTATGGTGTTGCACGAGTATTGTATTGCAGGTAACCACACGTTTTCCACCTATGGTGTAATAGCATAAGTAGTCCACTATAGGGCCATGACACGTTTATGCACCTTAACTATGGTGTTACACGAGTATTGTATTACAGGTTACCATACGTTTTTCACAATAACATATGTGTAAAATTATAAGTATCATATTTAACCACACGTTTTCCACCTAAACTATGGTGGAGTTTAGTTTGCCATAGTTTAACTATGGTACAATTGTACGAGTGTTGTACTGAAAGTGCCCATTCGTTTTCCACCTATGGTGTAATAGCATAAGTAGTCCACTATAGGGCCATGACACGTTTATGCATCTTAGGTATGGTGTTACACGAGTATTGTATTGCAGGTAACCACACGTTTTCCACTTATGGTGTAATACCATACGTAGTCCACTATAGGGCCATGACACGTTTATGCACCTTAACTATGGTGTTGCACGAGTATTGTATTGCAGGTAACCACACGTTTTTCACAATAACATATGTGTAAAATTATAAGTATCATATTTAACCACACGTTTTCCACCTAAACTATGGTGGAGTTTAGTTTGTCATAGTTTAACTATGGTACAATTGTACGAGTGTTGTACTGAAAGTACCCATTCGTTTTCCACCTATGGTGTAATACCATAAGTAGTCCACTATAGGGCCATGACACGTTTATGCACCTTAACTATGGGGATACACGAGTAATGTATTGCAGGTAACCACACGTTTTTCACAATAACATATGTGTAAAATTATAAGTATCGTAGGTAACTACACGTTTTTCACAATAACATATGTGTAAAATTATAAGTATCGTAGGTAACTACACGTTTTTCACAATAACATATGTGTAAAATTATAAGTATTGCAGGTAACCACACGTTTTTCACAATAACATATGTGTTAAATTATAAGTATCGTAGGTAACTACACGTTTTTCACAATAACATATGTATAAAATTATAAGTATTGCAGGTAACTACACGTTTTTCACAATAACATATGTGTAAAATTATAAGTATCGTAGGTAACTACACGTTTTTCACAATAACATATGTGTAAAATTATAAGTATATTTAACCACACGTTTTCCACCTAAACTATGGTGGAGTTTAGTTTGCCATAGTTTAACTACGGTACAATTGTACGAATGTTGTATTAAAAGTACCCATTCGTTTTCCACCTAAACTATGGTGGAGTTTAGTTTGCCATAGTTTAACTATGGTACAATTGTACGAGTGTTGTACTGAAAGTGCCCATTCGTTTTCCACCTATGGTGTAATAGCATAAGTAGTCCACTATAGGGCCATGACACGTTTATGCATCTTAGGTATGGTGTTACACGAGTATTGTATTGCACGTAACCACACGTTTTCCACCTATGGTGTAATAGCATAAGTAGTCTACTATAGGGCCATGACACGTTTATGCACCTTAACTATGGTGTTACACGAGTATTGTATTGCACGTAACCACACGTTTTTCACAATAACATATGTGTAAAATTATAAGTATCTTATTTAACCACACGTTTTCCACCTAAAATATGGTGGAGTTTAGTTTGCCATAGTTTAACTTTGGTACAATTGTACGAGTGTTGTACTGAAAGTACTCATTCGTTTTCCACCTATGGTGTAATAGCATAAGTAGTCCACTATAGGGCCATGACACGTTTATGCACCTTAACTATGGTGTTACACGAGTATTGTATTGCAAGTAACCACACGTTTTTCACAATAACATATGTGTAAAATTATAAGTATCGTAGGTAACTACACGTTTTTCACAATAACATATGTGTAAAATTATAAGTATTGCAGGTAACTACACGTTTTTCACAATAACATATGTGTAAAATTATAAGTATCGTAGGTAACTACACGTTTTTCACAATAACATATGTGTAAAATTATAAGTATATTTAACCACACGTTTTCCACCTAAACTATGGTGGAGTTTAGTTTGCCATAGTTTAACTACGGTACAATTGTACGAATGTTGTATTAAAAGTACCCATTCGTTTTCCACCTAAACTATGGTGGAGTTTAGTTTGCCATAGTTTAACTATGGTACAATTGTACGAGTGTTGTACTGAAAGTGCCCATTCGTTTTCCACCTATGGTGTAATAGCATAAGTAGTCCACTATAGGACCATGACACGTTTATGCATCTTAGGTATGGTGTTGCACGAGTATTGTATTGCAGGTAACCACACGATTTTCACCTATGGTGTAATAGCATAAGTAGTCCACTATAGGGCCATGACACGTTTATGCATCTTAGGTATGGTGTTACACGAGTATTGTATTGCAGGTAACCACACGATTTTCACCTATGGTGTAATAGCATAAGTAGTCCACTATAGGGCCATGACACGTTTATGCACTTTAACTATGGTGTTGCACGAGTATTGTATTGCAGGTAACCACACGTTTTCCACCTATGGTGTAATAACATAAGTAGTCCACTATAGGGCCATGACACGTTTATGCACCTTAACTATGGTGTTACACGAGTATTGTATTACAGGTAACCATACGTTTTTCACAATAACATATGTGTAAAATTATAAGTATCATATTTAAGCACACGTTTTCCACCTAAACTATGGTGGAGTTTAGTTTGCCATAGTTTAACTTTGGTACAATTGTACGAGTGTTGTACTGAAAGTACTCATTCGTTTTCCACCTATGGTGTAATAGCATAAGTAGTCCACTATAGAGCCATGACACGTTTATGCATCTTAGGTATGGTGTTACACGAGTATTGTATTGCAGGTAACCACACGATTTCCACCTATGGTGTAATAGCATAAGTATAAGTATTCCACTATAGGGCCATGACACGTTTATGCATCATAGGTATGGTGTTACACGAGTATTGTATTGCAGGTAACCACACGATTTTCACCTATGGTGTAATAGCATAAGTAGTCCACTATAGGGCCATGACACGTTTATGCATCTTAGGTATGGTGTTACACGAGTATTGTATTGCAGGTAACCACACGATTTCCACCTATGGTGTAATAGCATAAGTAGTCCACTATAGGGCCATGACACGTTTATGCACTTTAACTATGGTGTTGCACGAATATTGTATTGCAGGTAACCACACGTTTTCCACCTATGGTGTAATAGCATAAGTAGTCCACTATAGGGCCATGACACGTTTATGCACCTTAACTATGGTGTTACACGAGTATTGTATTACAGGTTACCATACGTTTTTCACAATAACATATGTGTAAAATTATAAGTATCATATTTAACCACACGTTTTCCACCTAAACTATGGTGGAGTTTAGTTTGCCATAGTTTAACTTTGGTACAATTGTACGAGTGTTGTACTCAAAGTACTCATTCGTTTTCCACCTATGGTGTAATAGCATAAGTAGTCCACTATAGGGCCATGACACGTTTATGCACCTTAACTATGGTTACACGAGTATTGTATTGCAAGTAACCACACGTTTTTCACAATAACATATGTGTAAAATTATAAGTATCATAGGTATCTACACATTTTTCACCTTAACTATGTTATTACTCGTGTAATGTACTGTAAATTACCATACGTTTTTCACGTAAATTATGGTGTAATAATATTAGTACTGTAGATAACCTTTAACTTTTGTAGTTAACCAGACGTTTTCCCTTCAACAATGATATTACACGAGTATTGTACAGTAGGTAACCACATTTCTCTTAAGGTAATAACCATATTACAGTGTGATTCGGTTGGTTTACAAGTAACCACACGTCCATGTTTTGAGACGTCACTGCCTAATTGTTGCCGAACTGCATAACTAAGATAGTCACATACATCAGAATAAGTCCCGAGTTATAGCAAGAGACTTGGCCAGCCTATGCGCAGTGGCCTACTTGATATTTCAATTGATAAGGGTTGCTGAGTCAGTGCTAACCGTCCCACCCAATAATTGCCTGCCACTTCCAGTGGCTTCAACTGATCGGTGATTTTAGTAACAGCGCCAGGCTTGGATCAGTGACTTTTACCGGTGACTTTAGTATCGGTGACAAGGGGTACTGAGACAGCTCTGTATATGACAATAACAGGTCTGCATAACACACTGGTCAAATGGTCCAACACCTCGTTTTTTCCTTTTTTGGAAGTCTCATTTCATTTAAAAATAAACTCCTACTCAATTCAGAGCAAACTACCGAGTGCGTCCACTGTACACAACATTGTCACTGTGGTGAAACCTGACACAAATCGTTCACTCACAGACGGCGTAAATGAGTAGAAACAGTGACAGCGACATATTAACCAATGACAGCCGCGGTAAAATATCAGTAGCTTTTCCGTAAGTAAGATTTTCCGTAAGCGACATTTTGCCCAATCACGACAGAGACAACCCCCGCACCCTTTTAGTCAATGACACTGCACGTGAGCCGTGCAGAGCCAGTGACAGCGACAAATCAACCAATGGCAAGAGCGGTAAAATATCAGTATCGTTTCATCCAGCGACTGCGACTTTTTGCCCAATCACAACAGAGACAATTTCCGATCGATTCATTATCACTGGAACTGGTATTTTCCATATATTTTACATTCTGTAATTATTTACATTCTACATGTAATCGCTAATAAAGTCCAATGCATAAAATCGGGCGAGTGGCCAAAAATGCAGCGTTGCCACATGGGCGAGAGACGAGTCACGGACAGGCGATAGACCGACAGTCCGACGCTCGAACTAGGCAACACTGTTCACTCAGGGTTGCCGATCAGAGCTCAGATTAAGCGTCTTTCGACCATATCTCGCGAGCCCGGTGCCATATGTGGCAACAGCGCTAAACAAGCCACCCTCCCTATTTCGTGCAGTGGACTTTAGTAAAGGCGATCATAAAGTCTTCGGCAGCATGGAACAAACAATAACTTGGTGACGAAATCCCAAAAACTTTTTTAAAAGAACAAAAATAACCTCATTTCCCCGGCAAGCTGGCCTGAGCAACCGGGCGGGTCCACAGGTGGCGGATAGTGGGACGGCCTACAGAAATGTAGGTTACCTGTGAATAAAGATTCCGGAAGGTTTCTGAATATGCAGGCCTGGACCAAGGCTATGGTTTAAAGGTGAGGAATTATCCCTCCTCGTCAGTCAACCGGTTGGGTGTGGTAGAAATAACTGCTCTGACCGGGGAGACTGGGGTAGTTGTGAATTAAGTCCTCACAATGCTACTCTCACCTCCCAGGTGAACCAAGGGCAATGCGACAGTGAAGTATGGGCGGGAAACTACCCTAACGACACAGTTGTAAAAAAGAGAGTAAAGCAGGCTGTTCGCTCCATGAGCAACAGTTAATAATGTCCTGAACTTGGGGTGTGCTTCAAGGTCAGTGACTGAATACCCAATCCAAGGTGGAAGGCATCGTGCCGAAGGATGAATGGCTGCAGGGTATAAAATGCAGTTGCACACGATTCCCCTGAGGAACCAGACAAAACCTCATTGTATGTTGTCTTGCCAGGGCAGTGGGGGCTCTGCTCTGGTCGACCGTTATTTCCCCCATACTCGTGGGACGTTAATGGTCCAAGTAAGTAAAAGAATTGATTTCGAGACTGCACAGACAGCGGGAGCCAATGAGACGGCAAACTGTGAGTCTGTAGCAGATGTGTCAACGGCAACCATCACTGGGGGGGGGGGGGGTCGGCTGGCAAGCTGCCGACTGCAGAAACCGGTGAAATGGCTGTAGAGTTGAGCACGCTGTCTAGTCCTGGGGCTGCTCTGCGGACCCAGGCGACTGCAAATTAAGCAGAACAATGATCAAGATCCTCCAAGTGAACCTACAGCATAGTAGGGCGGCGAGTGCTGTCGTGTGTAGGATGCTGGACAGAGGTGGACTTGGTTCTCATCCAGGAGCAATGGATTTCTGGAGGACGAATATGCGGGCTGGCGACATCTGGAGGTAAGTTGTTGTACGATAAGGACTCCGGTGTTCCCAGGACGTGTATCCTGGTTAGGAGGGGGTTGAGTGCTTTTGTACTAACGGACTTCTGCTGCAGGGACTTAATAGCAGTGAAGGTGGAGCTGCGGGCGGAGGGGAGGATGAAGAGGCTGAACCTTGCCACGGCATATCTCCCCTTTGACTACGCGGGGGCTCTACCAACACAGGAGCTGAGGAGGCTGGTCGAGCACTGCGGGGCTGTGGATGAGGAGCTGCTGGTGGGGATGGATGCTAACTCCCATCACACTTCGTGGGGAAGTACAGGTACCAACACTAGAGGTGAGGAACTTTTAGCTTATCTTAGCTCTAAGAATTTACTAGTCTTAAATCAGGGGGAAGAGCCGACGTTTGTCACTAGGGCCAGACAGGAGGTCCTGGATATTACGGTGGCATCGAACCAGACGGCTAGGTATGTACTAAACTGGCATGTGTCGGATGAACCATCTTCTTCTGACCACAGACATATTAGGTATGATATCTCTCTAAATGCAGCCATGCTTCGGCCAAACAGGGATCCAAGAAGAACAGACTGGGACTCCTACAGGAGGGACGTGGGAGTTCGGATTGAGGAGGCTGGATTGGAGTATGGTGGGAGGAGAGAGCTAGAAGACTCTGCCGCATTGGTTGGCGAGGCTATAGTAGAATCCTTTACTGATAACTGCCCTCTCAGTGAGGGGAGAAAAGTAGGGGATCCGTCATGGTGGAACAAGAAGCTAGCCAAACTTCGGAAGACCACCAGGAGGCTCTTTAATAGAGCAAAAAAGAACGGGGAGTGGGACCAGTATAGGAAAACACTAACCGAATACAACAGGGCAATTAGAGAAGCACGCAGGAAGTCCTGGAAGGAGTTTTGTCAAGAGATTGACAAAACTCGGGAAGGGGCACGACTGTATAAAGTGCTCTCTAAGGACCCAGTTAACCCGGTGGGGATGCTAAGAACCCCACTGGGAAATATAACAAAAACGGCATTGGAAACTGTGGAAGAATTAATCAGAACACATTTCCCTTCCAGTACTCTGAGGAACTTTGGGGGAGCAGACACTGAACCAGTTGCCAAACTCTCCACAAGACGTGGTAAGAGGGAAGACAGGGAAGTGGCAAGGAGGAAAGTAACTCCACAAAGGGTAAGGTGGGCTATTGGCACATTTAAACCCTACAAATCTCCAGGTCCAGATGGGCTCTATCCTGTGCTGCTGCAGCAGGGAATGGATATGCTGGTGCTGGTACTTACTAAATTATACAGGCTAAGCATTGTTCTAGGACATGTGCCGGCAGCCTGGAAATTTAGTAAGGTGGTCTTTATACCTAAGCCCACCGGTAACCAATCGGAAGGGAAAGGATACAGACCTATTACACTCATGTCCTTTGTTCTTAAGGAACTTGAAAAACTGGTTGATAGCCATGTTAGGGGGGGGGGGTGCTTTGGCCATAAAACCACTGCATTGGAACCAGTATGCTTATCAACCGGGGAAATCCTGCGAGGGAGCTCTCCATCAAGTGGTTGGTAGGATTGAGCAAATGATCGCCAAGAAAGGTTGTGCCATAGGTTCCTCGACATTGAAGGGGTTTTCAATAACCCCTCAGTGGAGACGATGGTAAGTGGTGCTAGACGTCATGGAGTGGATGCAACCACTTGTGGTTGGATAAGTTCCATGTTAACAAACAGAAGCATTTCTGTAGAGGTGGCAGGGGAGGTCAGAAGGGCGGAGACAAGTCTGGGCTGTGCACAGGGGGGGGGGGGTTCTCTCTCCTCTGTTGTGGTGCCTAGTGGTTGACACCTTATTGAACTCCTGAATGAACAGGTGTACTTCTGTCCAGGATATGCGGACGACATAGTTGTTCTGATCCTGGGCAGATTCCCTGATACAGTCCTTGAGGTAATCAGAAATCCTCTACGACTGATTGAAGAGTGGTGTAAAAAGGAGAACCTTAGGGTAAATCCGAAAAAGACTGCTCTTATTAACTTCACCAGACAGCGAAAAGATCTGACGACCAGGATGCCTCGCTTGTTTGGTGAATACCTTGAGTTTGTGGGGGAAGTGAAGTACCTGGGAGTTACTCTGGACAGGAAACTCACCTGGAACCCACATCTTGAGAGGACAGTTAACAGGGCCAAAAGGGCACTGATGACTGTGAGAAGAATGGTGGGTAAGAAATGGGGACTGAAGTCATCAATGATGCACTGGATGTATCTGAGAGTGATAAGACCTATGATTACCTATGGAGCTCTGGTGTGGTGGACAAAGGCCAACCAGGCACAGACAAGAGCTCAAATGAGCCCTATCCAGAGATTGGCCTGTCTGTGCACACTGGGAGCGATGTCAACTACACCAGGTGCAGCAATGGAAGTAATGCTTAACCTCCCTCCCCTTGAGCTTGTCCTTAGGGGAGAGGCGAGGCTGGCGGCATGGAGATTGCGCAACTCGAGCAACTGGGCTAACCTCCCAGATGTCTCGGGACATATGAGTATCGAGTGCGTGGTCAAAGAACCCGTCTTGGAAATGGGCAGCGACCACATTACTCGAATGTTTGCACCTGACCAGGTCCACCAAACTATGATGGAATGGTCGGGGACATTAACATCGGGAGCTCAGATCTGGTACACAGATGGCTCCAAGATGGACTTCGGCACTGGAGCGGGGGTGTATTGTAAAAACCCAAGGGTAGAACTAGTTTTTTCCTTGGGGAGGCATACCTCTGTCTTTCAGGCCGAAGTATATGCTATAAATGCCTGTCTGGGAGAGATAGCGAGAAGGGAAACACACGGGACCCGGATTGCTATTTTCTTCGACAGTCAGGCAGCAATTAAGGCACTAAACGGACACGTGGTCACCTCGGCCATAGTCAGGGAGTGCCTAATTAGCCTACAAGCTCTGGCAAGGCACAATCAAATCAAGTTAGGTTGGGTGCCAGGGCATAGGGGAATACTTGGCAATGAAGCCGCAGATGCGCTGGCCAGGGAGGGGTCCTCGACTCCCCTGATTGGACCGGAACCTGCGGTAGGTATTTCCAAATCCATGGTCAGGATGACAGTGCGAAGGTGGATGGCTGAAAGACACTGTGAGCACTGGATCAGGGCCGAAGGGATGAGACACAGTAAGCTAACCCTTAGGAGACCTTCCTTGGGGCTGCAGAAGAGTCTCATCTATCTGTCTAGGCAGGAATTAAGGATAGCCACAGGACTACTCACGGGACACTGTGGACTAAGGAAACATTTGCATAAAATGGGTATCTACAAGGATGAACCAGTGTGCAGATTATGCGGGCAGGAACTGGAGACTGCCACACACATTATTTACAGATGTGAAGTACTTGCTGAGAGGCGCTTCAACCTCTTTGTTGATGGAACGGCTTCGGTGTATGCTGAAGGTAAAACTCTAGTCAGGAAACTCCTAAACCTGGTAAGAGGGAAGGGGTTATTTGACTAGATCAGGGAGGTAAGTACAATATACCTTAAGGTAGCAGTGCTTCGGGCAATTCAAACCCGCTCCCAAATAAAAAAAAAAAAAACCTCATTTCACAACACACAAACTTTTTTTAAATTACGATTTTTATATGTTTGAGTACATTTTTCTGCCATTCCTAATTTTTCAATATTAGGAATGGCAGAAAAATGTACTCAAACATATAGAAATATTCCTAACAGAAATGAAGATGAGTATAATAATAATTACGATTTTTTAATTAAACACCGCAGTATATTATATTAAAATATAGCTACAAAGTATCCAAGAATAGATTTGGTTTTAGTAAAATTATATTTAAGAGGTGAACAATTTAAAGCTTTAAACATGGCTTTCCTCGTTTCGTACAGTGTTGCAAAAAAGTAACAAAATAAGGTACACTTCACTTGTCAACAATTTCCCCTGCATACTTAATTTTTAGAACCAAATCTTTTCAAATATTCGAAAAAATTTTTTTCAATTATGATTAGGGTAAAAGAGTTGAAAAGTTAAGACTAGTAGGAAATAGCCACGGAGGGATGCGAGCGCTAAGGCACGTCCTGGCCAGCCCGGTTAGCCGAGCGGTCCACAAGACAGATTATATCATACAGGCCTCAGCTGGCTAGTGAACTCGGATGTTTATCATACGATTAAACTAAGTTCGCATAACATGAGATTTTTTTATTGGTTAGAACCTAATTGTTTCCTATCAAAGGTTTAAAAATAGATAAGAATATCCACAATTTTTAATCCCAATCTTTACTACTTTCATATATTTTTCGCACTAGATTGCTCTCTTGGGTTTTTAATCTGTTGTTTTGTTTTACAACACTGTGATCAAGATAGATATAACGAAGCGTAGTCTATACAAGGTACAAGACATGCCTTGTGAAAAACAGCTGTTCTACAACATAACCTATAACATAAAATCAGCTGTTTTGTGAAATCATATGTTTTATTTTAAGCCAAATGTGACGAAATAACTATATTGCATAAATTGCCCCTTTTGTGAAAGTGTTTTCTCGTATATAAAACTAAAATTAATTAATTATTAAGTTTAATTAATAAATTATTACTGTATTTGAAAAAACTGTATTAACAAGTGTTGTCCACTACAAGTTTAAAAAAATGTATTTGAACTTGAGTTGATGAATAATAGTATTTTATTAACGATTGACAATTTGAACAAGATATTTGTAAAGAGAGTGTGAACTAATGGAAGGAATTGAATAACTCATATACTATATGATATTACCTGTTTATAGTTGAAATCTTCTCCTATTATTCGACGCTTTGTCTTACTGCCATCGCCTTCAAATTACAAAAAAAACTTCATATATTCATTTTTGCCTAAATTTTTAAAACATTTATTTTCAATATTTTTTTTCAAAATTTTTTCCTATTTCGTCATTTTTCATATTTGCTTATTTCACTTAATTTTTTTTCGGTAGTTAATTAGAGTCGTACCTCTTGATATCAGAGCTAACAAGATAATCTTGAACAGCATTTCTAAAGCTGTTGGTTATTCTGAGTTCACTACCATAGAGACTAACATAGAGAGTTCAGATGCTCGCAGAGGAGTTTGCTGTCTATTGGAGGTGGAATGCCAACTGTAGCAGCGTGATTTCGAAAGGCAGACAGCAACTAACGATGCTAAGTAGCTCGAGCTGCCCTTACTGGATCTAACCCAACAAAGCTACTCCAAAGCTACTTATCTGGATGAGTCTACCTCAGTATTCGGTGCGGTAACTTAACTCGAGCAGTATTCGTCAAGGTGCAAAATGTTTTTCTTGGTATTGAAGCAAATTCCGATGTGAAAATTCCCGGTGTGTATTATTTTCAGATTGAACTCTGCATTCACACTGTGAAGTCCGTATTTAAGAATTATTACTCGAGAGAGTACAAATAGCGTAATGAACATGATAAAACCTTAAAACTCTTTGTCGCCAAGTCTAGATATTCGTGTTTTAGAAATAATTACGTCATAAAATAAAAGGTGGAAATTAGTTTTGTACAAAATATATGCAAGATCAGCTTTTTTAATTATTTATAGGATGAATATTTGATTGAACATAGCGCAATGACTGCGGAGGTGTCGAGTACAAACCATGATTTAAGATAGCGCAGTGACTGCGGAGGTGTCGAGTACAAACCATGATTCAACATAGCGCAAATACTGCGGATGTGTCGAGTACAAACCATGATTCAACATAGCGCAAATACTGCGGATGTGTCGAGTACAAACCATGATTCAACATAGCGCAAAGACTGCGTAGGTGTCGAGTACAAACCGTGATTCAACATAGCGCAAAGACTACGTAGGTGTCGAGTACAAACCGAACAGAAACGAACGCTAAGTGCTAATGACAGTTTTTTCTTCCTGTGTTTTGACAGCTGTCAACATAAGTAGTATATAGGCTACTACAAGTACGTGCATAGGTCTCATCTGTTGACAAATAATCAGTAGTCCTTCCAGGAACACTCTATCTCTTGCCTACAACTATTCTCAGAACTTCTGAGTCGGCTGCTAACTAAAAATTATATTTATTTATGAACTCCTAACGTCAGACCACGTAATGTTTAATAACGGTAATAATTACAATGCGATATTTTTTGTTTATCCGGTTTAGCTAGCTCAGAAACAACTAGCTTGTTTTAAACTATCCGGTTTAGCTAGCTTAGAAAAAGCTAGAGGATTTTTTTTTGTTTTTCGGGCTTTGCTAGCTCAGTAAAAGCTTGCCTGTTTTTGTTTACTCGGCATTCCTAGCTCAGAAAAAGCTGGCTTGTGTTTGTTTGCCCGGCTTAGCTAGCTTAGAAACAGCTAGAAGGTTTTTTTGTTTTTCCGCCATTGTTAGCTCAGAAAAGCAGGTCGGTATTTGTTTACTCGACATTCCTAGCTCAGAAAAAGCTGGCTTGTGTTTGTTTACCGGCTTAACTAGCTCAGAAAAGCAGGTTGGTATTTGTTTATTCGGCTTTTCTAGCTCAGAAAAAGCTGGCTGGTATTTGTTTCCTCGGCTTTAGTAGCTCAGAAAAAGCCGGCTGGTGTAGGTTTACCCGGCTTATCTAACTCAAAAACAGGTGGTTAGTTTTTGTTTATTCTTCCCAGCTAACAATAAAATCCTGTTTTCTGTTTATCCGGCTTAGCTAGCTTAGAAACAGCTAGAAGGTTTTTGTTTTTCCGCCTTCGCTAGCTCAGAAAAGCATGTCGGTAATTGTTTACTCGGCATTCCTGGCTCAGAAAAAGCTGGCTTGTGTTTGTTTACCCTGCTTGGCTAGCTCATAAACAGCTAAAAGGTTTTTGTTTTTCCGCCTTTGCTAGCTCAGAAAAGCAGGTCGGTATTTGTTTACTCGGCATTCCTAGCTCAGAAAAAGCTGGCTTGTGTTTGTTTACCGGCTTAGCTAGCTCAGAAACAGCAAGCTTGGTTTTTGTTTTACACAAAACCCCAAAAACTGATCGAGAAACGAAAAAGACTACAATTTACGAAAAGACTAGCACAGTACAATCCCACACACATACATCTTCAACACTCATTTCCTCACTGAGTAGATAGGCCTATGACACTACACGTGACAAACATAGAAGGACGCAGTGTTTAATGATTTACCATATCAATCTTTAAAATGTAACTATTTAAATATGTAAATATCACTGACTAACCAACTGCCGCATAGTTCTGTTACAGGTGACTCAGGCGTACATCCGAGGGTCGCCGTTGGCCCCAACGGAATTACTAATTATGTTTTGCATGCCCTTTTCAGTTTCGAGTAGGCTTCAGAAGAGGTGCATGCCACTCTTACCATTGCTTCACTAGCCAGGTATTTGTATGGTAATACCCCTCTTCATCCTTTAGTGTAAGGATATCCTAGCCCTCAGGGTTCCTGCAAGATCTATCGTGGGATTTTTATCCCGTTTTTTTTGTGACACCGTAGTGTTTTATTTCACTATCTCCTGTAAGATTCTCTGTAAGGATTCTCCATGTAAGAGCTTTTTAGCTTGTTACATGATAATCTGTCTATATTACTTCACTCGCGGCAGAGTTACTAACCGCATGCGCATGTGAGACGGAGGCAGCTCGCCAGAGGATGGCGCCACGAGTGCATGGGTTCTGGGGACCCAGAACCGAGGCCCTAAAGGGCTTAAAAATAAGCTAACCTCACACTGAAGGAATGAATTGAGAGGCAATAGGGGGCGGATAGTGCACGTCGTCCGCAGTGAATGTGTTTAAATGACAATTTCCCACAATTGTATGGTGAAGATAAGGTAGTGCGTTGTTATGCAATATGGCCAAGTCGGATTCTTCAAATCAAGCGGGACGCGTTTGTTGATAAGCTCCCTGTTATCTGTATAATCCAATGCAATAAAACAAGTTTACTGTAGTAAGCTTGCACTTGGCTGCTGTAAAATCTAATGCAATACTGGGTAATGATAAAAACTTTATTGCCACTATTACAGCTAACCTCGGCGGCCAGAGAAGGTTAGTCTCAACAAACGTTCCTGAAAGATGAGTGTTTTGGATTTCTTCTCTTTGAGAAAAATGCCACTAGAGGTCTCTAACACAGAACACTTAATACAATAGAGTATTAAATACAATAAACGTCTAGTTATAGGAAGATAGTGAAGCCGAATCCGCCATCTTGGTTGAGGAAAAAACCTCCAATACTGCGCCGTGCAGTGTGCAAAATTTAATACAAATTTTCACTTGAATCAAGGTTTAATTTTCTTAGGAGTGGGAATTAAATTTTGAAACTTGACAGATATAAGTAGCATGATTCCCTCATTCAGAATAAAAATAATATATTGTTTTAAATAATATATTGTTTTAAGAAAGTTAAAAAATTAGATTTAATATGGGCTGCAGTTTAAGTAGCATAAAAACTAAGCGACAATTTGTCGTATTTTTTGGTTAGAAACGTTTTGTTAGCATGAAAGTTTTAGATAAGTTAGATTTTAATATTCTTTTTATTTCATGTTTGTAGGATCTTTGGTTTGCTGCTAGTGAAATCGTAAAGTAAAAAGTTTTTAAACACTGCGTGTCACTGTTTCGTCGAATACTCCAGGCCTTACTCTTATGTAGATCTTGGCTTTTGTTCTTGTATGGATATATTTCTAAGTATTTTTTTCATTAAAACAACGTAACTTATGTAAATAATTACATTTTTACATGCAAATTAAAATGTATTTAACTAGATAGCTTGAGGTAGGTCTGTAGATAATTAAATCCCTTTTCTTGTATTCTTACGTTATTATGCAGAGGTTGGCTCATTAATTTTTTAAAAGCAGTATTGATTATTAAATGATGTTGATATTTAATATTTTAATTAGTAATGCAATGGTTAAATGTATAACTGTTGAAAAAAAACGTTACGTATCTGAGAGCTGAAGATAATTAGAAATATTCATTTTGGGGACTATTACAGACATTTTAGTTTTTAAATTTGCTATGCATATTATTAATACTGTTTTTAAGAGGAAACAGAACACGGATTGAATAAAAAGGTGTCTGGAATTTTTAAAAAATACACAAATTCTGTTTTTAGCAGTTGTGGATCAGAAATTCAGTTATGTCATAAAACTTGACGCTCGGAGCATCTGGATACTGAGTCAGAAAGTTGAGCGGGTCGCCATCTTGGCTGAGGAAGACTGCTTCACTGCTCCTTTAGCCCTGTTATCTCTAGTTGTATTAGGCGCTCTGTGGTCTCAACTGAAGTACATTTTTCTAATTTCTCATTAAAACTATTTCCAACAATATAACCTTTACTAAAACACTTGAACATATATTACTACTGACACAGTGACCACTTGCCTAAAGTTGCATATTCTTTCTTTGTTTAATGAGGAAGGTTTTTTCGAGAGCTATGATGTACTACATCATCAACTGAAAATAACTGACCTCTTGGTTGTATTTGATTAGGATGGCGGTGGCAGGGTTAAGTAAAGCTGGGGTAAGTTGGGATAGGGATATTAGGTGTTTTGTGGGCTATAATGTCAAAGGCGTATGTGTGAATATAACGTAATTGTGCACTAACTATGTGCGTTGGATGTAGGTTGAATCTTTCTATATTTCATACTGTTTGGTTGTGTAGCGTTGGCTATTTTTATTTAGTTTCTATAGCGTTTGAAGGTTTGTGTAGTTAGGATTTGTGTATACCCAATATCCCCACCTGTTCGGCAAACTTTGATTACTTGTTTTTGTGTTCTTGGTAACGTGTGCATGATCTTCATGTTTGGCTTGTGAAGAAACTGAGCCTCTACGACATGCAAAGTGGACATGGAATCAAATAATAATAACACTCACAAATATGAAAATAATTACACATAACTGGTGTTGCAAATAGTTCGGAAATGGAAAACAGAGAGTAAAATCATTAGTATCACAATTTAGGACTGATAAGTTTAGAACATTATGGTAGATAGTGAACACGTATAGAAAATTGTGTTTCTATTAACAATACTTATGTATTTTATATTTTAGACAAGCTCAGTAAAAATATGTTGTAGTGGAACTCTGACATACTCAATTTCTTGATAAATTTCCAGTTAGAGTTTAGTCACTCCAGCTGGGAACTACTCCACTTCAGGTAGGCAACCCTGTCTGCATCCTATTATAATCCTCTCTTAATCCAAGTTTAATGAGATTATTATACATTTGTCTAATGCCACCTGACTCTATCAATACTTCCTTACACTTCTTCTTGCATGGGGATATAAAGGCTAGACAACCATCTTCCCCCAGGTGGGAAGCGAGTCTACGTCAGGTAGGCCCTTAGAAGTCCTGTCTGCTTAAAGCTATAATTCTCCCCTATTCCCAGTTCATGGATATTATGCTCTTTCCTTAACCCTACCTAATTCTATCAACACCTCCTTATACACTAGTTTATAACTATCTGAACTTTAAATTTTGTAAATTTGTAAAAACTTACTGAGTCAGAACGTTTTCGATCGATGTGTGGCGATCTTAATCAGTGTCTTCTGCTTGGAGATATTGGGTCAAGCGGTGACGGTTTTAATGGTAGGTTTTCGATAGTATCAAAGAGTATGTGTGATTTGTATTGGGTTTGTTCGTTTAATATGTTTGTACTTTTTGTTTTTGTCTGTCTGTACAAAGTAGAAACATATTAAACAAACAAACCCAATACAAATCACACATACTCTTTGATACTATCGAAAACCTGCCTTTAAAACTGTCACCACTTAACCCAACATCTCCTAGCAGAAGGCACTGATGAAGATCGCCACATAGCAATCGAAAACGTTCTGTGTCAGTAAGTTTTTACAAATTTACAAAATCTAAAGTTCGGATAGTCATAAACTGATGTTAAATTGATTAAGATTCACCGAACATAATGGACTACAAAATTCAAGACCTCCTTATACTTCTTGCATGTGAGATATTTGCTAGATATCTCTTTATGACCTCAGTAGATACTAGATCTACTTACACTGCCACAGAGTGCCCTTTACCCTCTATCAGGACGTTAAATCTCTACCTTATTCCTATCTATGTATAGGACAATTTCCCATCTTAAATAGGCGACAATAGGGATACTGACTGATCTTGAAACTACGAAGATATTTGAGTGAACTTTGCAAGAATGAAGATTGCACAAACACAAAGAAATTATTTGACAAACAAACTTTATGGATTATATATCTTTCATTTGTAAAAATTTTTTTGAATAAATAGTAACTCAGATTGTACTAGGATAGCCCTCGTTCTACCACTGCAAAAGAAGTAAACTTTCAGGTACAGGTTTGTATATATTATCTTGATATAACATCTTGTCAACAGTTTGTTTTTCATCAGATGGATTTCGGTTGTTAAGGAGTATGGCTTGTAAAAAGATATTGATTTCTATCCTTTTAGGTTATTTTTTTGTTCATCTGGACTCTTTTCTTTCCCTACCAACCTCTGCAACTGTGTTCTTCCTCTATCAACCTCTGAAACTGTTTTCTTGTAGAGGAGCTGTTTTGTACCACTTAGTTCAATTTTGGAGATGGTATGTGTGGAAATCACTCTAGAGGAACTGTTGAATGATATTTATTAATTTACATCATGAATTATATTTATCACAACAAACTTATCTGTTTTATATGACACTGATCCAGAACATGACTTTATACTGTTGTTGCAATAACTCTACTGAAGCTAAAAACATTTATAGTTAATACTCTTCTCAGCTAACATTAAAAGTAACTCCCATAAACTGTAGAGTTCCTCAAGTCTTTTACTAATTATCTTACACACAATATAAACTTAGCTTATTATCTGCTTCCCTGTATTCACAAAAAAATTGTCAATGAGCATTGCTACGTGAAGTTACTTTTGATTCAAAAGTTTGTACTGAATGTTAGCTTTTAAATTGTTTAGCTCTTTATAAATTTCACCAGAAGCTGTTAAGTCAGTGAAAGAAGAGAGGGGTTTGTGACCCCGTGTTTTTGTAGAGTCTGTCTTCTTTAACACAGGCTGCAGGTAGGATACTAGTTCAGAGATGCTGGTTTTTGATTGGTAAAAAGAAAACAGCTGTGTTAACTTCCCATAAATCCAAGATACAAATTTTTCTGAATTTTTTTTTCAATTATGGGATATATCTAGAATCTTCAAACTCCTGCATTAAAACCATTGTAACACCTCAAAACCTGTTTCAACTGTTTTGAATGTCTTTGGTAGTTTCTAAAATCTCTTTATTTAAAGTTGTTGGTTATAATCATCTTGAATTTGCTAATTAAATAATAAATAACTATTTCATAAAAGAGTGAATACTTTTTAACTTACTTGCTGATGCGCTTTGAAATAATCATTTCATTGACGAACCTGACCCGCAACTGTCGGTGATCACTCAAGGTTGTTGAACATATGATTTAAATGGTCCATGTCGGCAAAATTTTACATTACTTAGACCCATCAGATGACATTTAGGTTAAGGTAAGTAGTTCCTTGATACAATCTTCAAGTTTTCCTGCTTCTCGTCTTGTTCTGAGAGATGAAGCATAGATCAGATCCCTAGCTTGTTTTAGTAGTCTTGATAATGAAGATGTATTCATTCTTAAATTTTGTTGTCCATTACTTTTGGTAAAACTTAATTAATCACTTTAACATTAGTTTATTACTAGTTTTTACAAATTTGCAAAATTTAAAGTTTGGATAGTCAAAAACTAATGTTCAAGTGATTACTGTATTCATTGTAGGTGAATATGAACTAAATACTTTAAAAGAAACATTAAAGACCAGTGGCAAAATCCAATTAAAAAGGTATTTGATTCAATGTAGAAAAGTAAGGTGTGGGAGCTAGTACCTCGCCCACTGGAGTAAGTGAAAGACAATTTGGATATTTGAAAAAAAGAACGTCAAATACAGCACAAAAAAACTAAACTTTTAGCAAGGTTTAGGAGAAACATTTAGCTAATTTGTAAATGGCCTCAATAAAAGTAGCTTTAACAATGAAAATCTTAAGCTAAATCAATTCTAAGTAATTATTACATAACTGAGTTAAAACTTTTGAACTTACTCGCTGATGCGTTTCAAAACAATCATTTCATTGACAAAGCTGACCTGTTACTCAAATGATAATTTAATTCAAGATGATTACAAGCAACTTTAAATAAATTCAACATTCAAGTAGGTTATTGGACTGAAGATATTGACACCAATGTTTTGTAAATGGAACCTGAGGGGTGTTTGAACAAGAAGGAAGCATTTATGGTTTAAAACAATCATCAAAATGTTGAAACTTTTTTCTAAGTTCCTTGAACAGGATGGTTTCAAACCCGCTTGTGTTGACCCTTGTGTGTTCTTGGGCCGTCAAGACAACTGAAATGTTATGTTAAGTATTCATTTAGACGATGCTGTAATACTCATAAAACAAATTAAACTAAAAATAAAATCAATGAAGACATGCAAAACGTTTTTAAGGCAACGATATCAAGCGATGGAACTTTTCTAGGTTTGCAAATACATCATGAAGATGGGTGAATTTTACTGCAACTGTCTATGTTTGATAAAATATTAGAACAATTCAGAATTGGTAATGTAAAATCAGCGTTTTTCACCTATCCCGAAAGCATAAAGGTTAAATGTTAATAGTTATGCCTAAAGAGATAGTCTTTACTTCTCAAACTTTATCCAATAGAGGTAACCATTAACTAATTAAGGACGTAGAGTTAATTCTTAGGCTGCAAGAGTTAAATATACTACAAGTTCACTTAATCTGTAAATAGTTATCATTTGTTGATTCCATCTTCGCGTGAGCTACTAGTAATCACTAAACACTTTTTAAATGTTTTAAACTTGCCTATAGTAGCACTTACTTTGCTTGTTGAGGACGGCCGTTTCGGGAGATGTTTCCCTTTGTCAACTCAGACCGTAACTCCTGAAACGGCCGTTACGGTCTGAGTTGACAAAGGGACACATCTCCCGAAACGGCCGTCCTCAACAAGCAAAGTAAGTGCTACTATAGGCAAGTTTAAAACATTTAAAAAGTGTTTAGTAAATAGTTATGTGTACTAAAACACTTGTAAATTGTTACATTTGCCTATAGTAGAGCTTACTTTAAATTGTTTCGGGAAATGTGTTTAGTTTGGGAAATGGAAAAGTTTTATGAAGACTATAGGCGATAGAAGAAAACAAACTCCATATTTAGATTCAGCAATGGAAGTACTTTAAAAACAACATAGAAACATCAAAACATAAAAATTATTGCACTGTGAGATAATTAGTTCACCTTTATAATCAGAGCTTAGTTCTTTAAATTGTCTTTTCCTTTGGCTATAAAGAGCAAATTTATTTTGGGCTCTTGCTAGACCAAAATAATTCAAATTACTAACTCATAATTATAATTTACATAAGAAATTATGCAAACATACTTAGCTAGAATTGCAACTTTTGACTCAAAGTCAGGTATTTGGATAATTTTATCCAGATATTGCCATGCATTAATCCTGAAGTTTGTAACATCTCAGTCAGCTTGGATGTTGATAATTGTTTTCCAACATTGCTATTGATACAGTGCTTGATAAAATTAATAAAGATTCCTCTTTCTATTTCAATGACCTTGTCCAGGCACTGCCACCTTCTTTCTAGGATAGTCAAAGTTTGTATGAACTTTTAAACTAAAGTTACTCAATGAATATCCTAATCATCTTGAATTCACTGATTAAACTATAATTAAATGATACTTAACCAATGTGAATAAGTAAGGAATATGTAGGGGCTTTGCTTTGTTAAAGAAACGATTGTGTCAAAACGCATTAGCAAGTAAGCCCTTACTTATTCACTTAGTTAGGTATCACTTAATTATAGTTTAAAGGAATAATAGTGGTTATCAACATTTGATGAAAAGAAAACTTATTCTCCCTGGCAGATACTTTAATGCAGTAACCCCACAACCCATCATAGATCCAAGTTGTTGCTAACACATTTCTGTCACGATCTCACGGATTAAAGGACATATAACACAGAGACCAGAAATATTTTGCAATGATTATGAAGTCAAATTAATTTTAATGGACCTTCCAAAATAAGGATAAGAAACAGGTGGATGACTATTAGAAAGATACTATTGTTTTACTGCTTGTTACGGGTGCTATGGATGGTAAATATATGTTCGAGTTGTTTATAAATCTCGCCATAGAGCGATATTTTGGAAACCTAAAACCAAAATCTGGTAAAGGCTATATGTTTATGTCATTGTTTGTGGAAAGTTATACATTAACCAAACCAACTGTTCTATCTATGCATAACAGATTAATTATGTATAAAGTACAAAAATTATAAATGTTTAATGTATACATTTTAAAGCTTATGAAAAATGTTTTTTATTGCTAATCATGGAACATAATGACTATTAAATAGATTAGGCTGAAAGCCAGTTCAAAGGTTTTTACAAATAACTGCCAATTTTTAAAACGAATTATATTACAACTAATGTATTATAGAACTGGCACATTAGTACAATTTGAAATTAGTAATTTCAAGAAGACGAAAAGTTGGAGCATATAACCTAATTTACCTCAGTTAAGTATTGATAGTATAAATGTCAAAAAACGTCTTGTTTTGTTAGGTTATATAATTTTTTTGTTTAAAAATTTTAATCTACATTCCTCTAAATAATATTATATATATATTCTTTAACTTAACATAATAAAATCCATAGGAAAAATTAGAGCTTACATTTTTTAATTTACCTACACCAAATGCAGCTAGTAGTTCTTCAGCGAAGTAAGTAGTTTCAAATAAAACACTAACAATAACTTATATATATATATATATATATATATATATATAATTAATAAATTTAAAATAATTCAAAAACAAGAATACTTTTATTGCATATATTATTCTTGTTTTTGAAATATTTTAAATTTATTAAATATATTACAAGAAAACATATCTCCATATTTAATATATATTGTAACCTTTTGGAATAGCAAGTAAGAAAGCAACTATGTATAATATAATATAAATATATAAGTAAATTCAAACCATAAAATAACCAATTATAAAAAAAAATAGAAAAATGTAAACATAACCTAAATTGGCAAAATCGTAATATTTAATCACAAGTTTAGAACAATAACCACTGTAAAACAAACAATATAATAGAAACAATTTAGTGTGTATCAGTTCAAAAGGAACACTAAAACAATGTAAATAATAGTAAAAGCCTTTAAGTGTTAAGAAAAGTGAAACCATTTTAACATTGCACACAAGTTGACCAAAACGGGTTGGCGTATTAAGTAAGATGCGCGCGCATTGTGAATAGAACAGCTGACAATTTAAACGTCGTCGGGAGATATAATATTTAAATGCAGTTACCTGCGAAGAAATTAAAATCTAGTTATTAAGAACATGAAATGTACAAAAGGCAGTGAATACAGCATCCGTAAAGCCGGTAACAATAATTAAAAAAGGGAAATAGTTTGTTTTAGTCATTTTGAAATGCTTAGTTAGCATGGCTTCAGTTCTACACACCTACTCAAGCAAGACAGACGTGTTTCAGAATTGGCCAATAAAATTTGAAGAATTTAAACTTAGTGCGGGAGTGTTAATCTCGAATTCAATTAACACTACGAAATACTTTCAAGAAAATTAATTAAAACTATTTATTTAAAAAGATCTTATTAAATATTTGATAAAGGCTGAAAAGTGGAATCTGCAATCTAAAACACTTAAGTATATAGGCTAGATCCATTACTACATTTTGAAATTTTGCAATCAGACATTTATAAAAGAAAAGAAATCAGTGAATTTATTATAAAATTAAACTATAAAAGAAAAGATTTAGAGAGAATATTAAGGAACAATTTTACTTAGAAATAAATTAATTTGTAATATAGTTTATAACATTTATAGCTTAGTTTTTTTGTTCTTGTACTTTAGAGTGCCAAATAAGATTTCATTATTCAAAATTTAAAACCTACCAGATAACCCGAGATTAAGAGATCTTGTGCTAAACCAAAATTAAAATCAATTTAGGCTAAATTAAATAAAAATTGTTGCTGCCCAAAAGAGAAATACAATTTAGAATAATAATACTTGTAGGTCTAATAAAAGAGGAAACTTATAGTAAATTTGTAAAACTTTAAAAAAGAAAAAAATTTGTAATTTATTAATAAAACTTATAATTGTTAAGAAAGTGTTTTAAATGATACATTAAACTTGTTATAAAAAAAGGAAAGCTCTAGAAAATTTATTTATCTTAAAATAAATTAGAAAAGTTACTAACCTACCTTGATTGAAGAAATTATTATTAAAGAAAACATTTTAAAGAAGTCATTCATAATATAAATATAAAAAAAGAATATATTACAAAATATATATATATATATATATATATATATATATATATATATATATATATATATATATATATATTATATACAATAGTATACAAAACATATGTACTATTATTTACTTATGTATATAAAAATTATTGAAATAAGTGTAAAAAAAATTATACCTATTTGTACTGTAATAACAAACTTTTGTATTAGACCTACAAAATGGACGATGTGCGCACTGGAGGTCTTGTCTTTAAACAGAACGAAAGTTAAAGAAACCCAGCAAAAGATCGCCCAACAGAGCTGACGTTCTTGGATGTAAGACTGTTCCAAGATTTTTTATACGGTCATTATTAACAATAATTGGACCGACCGCTATTTCTTCGTTCTTTAATATGTTATTCAAAAATATATTCTGAGCAATAGGATAGTTATTTTAAATGTTGTAGGCCTATACTATAAATAGTGGTCAAAATTTGAAAAAAAAATATGAACATAGCCTCTATTTGTCAACAAAGACAAAACTGTTATAAATTAAAATATTTTTATAAAACAGTACACTATTTTATACTATACATAATTATTTTAGACCTATATTGTAATATGGTACCAAATTATCGTGTTAGCAAGGTTATGTTTTGTTTGACATAATTACTTTGATAAATAAGTGTAGCTTTTATATAATTACACCTACCCTAATTGGATTCTTTGTTGGTAGATAGCAAAATGGGTACCATACATGATACTTTAATAATGAATAAAATAGTATTTATTTGACAAAGAAATATTTTCATTATCTTAATGCACTGTGTTCATTTAGGAGCAATTTTTGTCAACTATTACCGTTTTATTTCATATAGGCCTTAGTTACAAGTGTAAATAAGAGTATTCATTATCATAATCTGGTTAAAGAAATTATAGCCAACCAAATGTTATCAATACATAAGATTATAGTAGAATCACTTTGTGGAAGATCACTTCGAGCAGGGGCTGGGGTGGAGAAGGGAGAAGTTTCCACAAGAACGCGGTATATTAGATCATGACTGTTTACTTTCGGCTGGTAGATGACAGCTTTATCGCAAGCAGAGTCAGAGGTTTATTATACACATGAATAAAAATTTCGTACAAGGTTACGAAATTTTACCAAATTAAAACAAAACTATAAACTAAACATTGAATTAGTTTTCAGTATACAATAGTATATCTAATGTTTTCAGAACGTACATAGTTGTCCTCCAGCAGAGAGCTCTGCGATCAAATGAAGTCTTCAAGGAGGCTGTCGTAGCCTGTGCATGCACATAAGTGACTGTCCCGTCAACGCGGGATAGCAGTTCTACTGTAACAGTGTTTAAAATCTAACAAATAAAGGTATTTAAATAAAATAGCCAGCAAATTTAAAAAAAACAGGATACAAAATAGCATACAAAACTAATAACAAGTTACAATACAAAATACAACACGACACTAATAACAAAGATAAACTACAAGCAACAGGCGTATAGGCCTACAAACTAAACTGCGACAAATGTAACAAATTCTACATTGGACAAACAGGTCTCAGCTTTAAATAGTCGAGAAACACAAACACAGCACCAACTCAACATTTTACAATCACATAACAGAAAGAGGTCACAAATACACAGACATTTACCATAACCTAGAAATCCTACACATCAACAAAAAAGGACCACATCTCAACACACTAGAACAATATGAAATTTACAGACACACAAAGTATAAACATATTAAACGAACAAACACAATACAAATTATAGGCCTACATACTCTTTGATACTATCGACGAGCATCACCTTTAAACCGTCGCTTTTAAAACCGTCACCGCTTGATCCAACATCTCCAAGCAAAAGACACTGATGAAGATCGGCACATAGCGATCGAAAACGTTCTGTCTCAGTAAGTTTTAACAAATTTACTAAATTTAAAGTTCGGATAGTCATAAACTATTGTTTAAGTAAATAATTTAGATTCACCGAACGTAATTTACTACAAAATTCAAGGAAATAAAAGTAAATGTTTTTTTGTTTGTCCTAAAATTGTCCCAATTACGATGAAACTCACGATTACGTTTGAGTTGTGTTGACGGCCGCAATGGTATCTGTATATTAGTACAATAATTTTACACTTGGTGACGTAAAAGTTGTTTCAACAAATAAGTTATTCCATATAGTTTGACGGCAGTGTGTGTTTTCAGTGTAAGAAAACGCAAGTTTGATTGAATTAGAGATTCAACGATTTTTCAAACCGTTTGAGACATAAAAGCTGTGTTTAATGTTATATTTCAATCGTAGGTTGATTTTAGGTTTATATAAAAGATAATACGATATCATATTAACTTTCTATGATTTTGCTAGGTGAATTTGTAATAATCATCTCAAAACGTTATTTTAGTGGTTAAATCAATTATGCCACCTAGTACAAATTTTCGCCATCTACACCTTAAACAAGAAAGAAATGGACATCAGTTTCAAAAATAAACAAGCAACTGGGAGCAAGCCTGGGAACCAACAGTTCGATCAAGTCCTCTCAATAAATAGAAGTAAAAGAAACGTTTCTTTTCTTTAAGTTGCATTGTAAGATTACTCGCCAGCGTATCATAATAAAATATGACTAACATATCAAGCCTTTTAAATTAATTACTTGATTATAGCAAACATCTAGGGCGTTTTGTTTTGTTAATTTAGCGGGTAAACAATGTATAATTATTATTCACACCAGTTTTTCAATGAAAAAAATATAAAATGTAGAAAAAATCGATCAAAAACAAAAATAACCTATTTAAATATTTTTTTATTTACAATATAGGCCTAGTAGCCTACATCCACTGATGATACAATAAAAGCAAATAATAAACGCAAATATTTATAAAGGATTAGTCCTATAGCGTTATTTTTCTGTTTAAAGTTTTATTGCTATTTTTCAAAATTTACTTACCTAATTAGTATTACATTAAATAAAAAGTTATTTATAATCAAAAAGGCAGTTTTTAGAACTGCATGGAATGTATTTTTTTAAAATTGATTGTTGGATGTTTATAAAAACTTTTACAAAATAAAAAGTAATCATGTCTGGTTTAAGAAGAATTCAAAAAGAAATTAGTGATATACAATCTGGAAGTTTTCCATCATTGCAAGAACTGACCATTGATGATAGCAATTTGTATGTATGGGAAGGGTTAATTGCACCAGAAAGTGCACCATATTCAAAAGGAGCATTCAAAATTAATATTTTGTTTCCTCAAGATTACCCTTTCAAACCACCAAAAATAACATTTAAAACTAAAATATATCATCCTAATGTAAACGAGAAGGGAGAAATTTGTTTGGGCATAATAAATGCAGACAACTGGAAGCCTGCAGTTAAAATAACTCAGGTACTTCATGATTTGGTTAAGATTATTGACAACCCAGATATTGCCCATTCATTACGTCCAGAACTAGCTGAAGAATATGTAACAGATAAGAGGAAATTTTTTAGATTTGCTGAAGAATTCACTAAAACACATGCAGAGCGAAGACATCGTGACTGAATTAAAAACTGATCAATATGTGTGTTATATAAAAAGTTTTAGAAAGTGATAAAATATGAATGTTTTAAAAACTTTTTATAAAATGTATTATAGTATCAAATTTTGTATCAGGTGCAAGTGAGAAAAAGTATTATAAATTATTAAAAATTAGTATAGGCCTATGATAGGTGTGTAATATAATTCCGCAGAACTTAAATATTTATCATTCTAAATAAGTGTACTTCACTATTTTTCTTCAAAAGAAATATACAAGCTTTATAATAAACAATTTTAATTTAAAACATTTTGTAATTAAATTTTTTTTTAACTGTAAAAGTTTACCTATAACGTATAAACCTTTGTGTGTCTTCCGCTTGGAGTTGTTGTTAGGTTAAGCGATGATGTTTAAAAACTCTTAAACAGAAGAAGCTGATGATCTCCAAAGAGCGATCGAAAACGTTCTGTCTCAGTAAGTTTTTACAAAATTTAAAGTTTGGATAGTCATAAACTAATGTAAAAGTGATTAATTACGTTTCACCGAACATAATGGACTACAAAATTCAAGTGAAGAAAAGAGTTAATCTATGTGAGATACGTAACTCTGCACAAGAGTTACCCCTTCCCCATGCAAAAGATGTTTAAGTCCGTACCTTATATCAGAATTCTTATCTATAATATATATTTCTTACCTTTTATTAAATTTATATTCACAATTCCTTTGTATTTTTTTTGTATGCAGTAACAGCCATACTGGATGACTGACATAAAACTAGAAAACACTCTACAAATCCGGGGGTTCTAAGCCTCACTATCTCAATCTTAATTATGACACCTTTTTCTTCTACAACCTTTACAAGGAATAATTGTCTTATGTTTTCTTAGCTTAAACACAATAAGTCTCTTTGTGGTGAGACTTTCGAGCACTGTATGGCAGTGTGTGGAATGTGAAGGACAGCCAGGACTATGCATCCCAAAGTGTTTTGATGACTACCACAGTAATTGATCACAACTAATCAAGTTATTTAGGTGGGCTTAAGCTTAAATATATTTGACTTAGGCTTATTTTTATTAATTTCTCATTCTTTAATAACAATTGTTCAATATAAATATAGACAAAAATTACTAGTGTTATCATAATATATGTTACAATGGAAAACTGACCTTATTTAGTATAAACCAGTGCAGATTACTTTCCCCAGATGCGTGTGGTAGGGACCCCTACCACGATTTTAAAACAGTTACCACGGGGTTTTTATGGCTTGTATCGACATTTTATCTTAATATTTCTTTATTTCACACATTTTGGTAAGAAAATTAGAAAAAATGTTTTAGCATTTGTCATACTGCATTGCATGTATTTTAGCAGTCAATGTGTTAAAGTAATAATGTTACCAATTGCTAAAAAAATATATTTATAAATCCGTGAGCTTAAATTTCAAATAGTAATAATTTTCTGCAAGAATTTTTTGATTAAAATTTCTGATTCATGAAGTTTTATAGGAATTTGGCCTTAATATTCAATTCCAATTCTATTCATAGTGGTTTACTAGGTTTAGGACTAGAATGTTTACTTTGTTCAGTGTTAATGATAAGGGCTAGTTTTATTATGACATTTGAGTTGTTAGATAATTTGACATATTTAGTGATTGTGTGTTTAGCACTAAACACCTACTACCTACCTATTGTGTGTTATGCATATCTACCACTGCTGTAGTTATTAGGCAATATAAACAAATTCAACCAATCACAAATCATTTGAACTTATATTAGTGTTGTTGAGTAAGCTTTCTTTCCTTTCTAAAAAATCAAGCTTTTTGGTTTATTGTTCAAGACAGTGGTTCTTTCTTCTCACATTAGTTAGAACATTTTCTACAACATAAAAGTATTATTTGTTTACAGTCCAAAGAAATATTATCTTCACCATATGGAGTAGCACTGTATTCATCAGATTTCACTATACCAGTTGTTTCTGGAATATTATTAGTTGAGAAAAGATAGAGTTGTAGCCTAGATAGAGTTCATTTGAATCAAGAATGATTTTTATTAAGAACGGTAAATCAATCTTAGTCTTAATAATGAGTACCGGTACTTTGGTATCATAACGACGACGCACCTGTAGGTTATGGTTTATAGAACGATGAATGTAAAGGTTATGGAGAGCAGTAACAAATGGTATTCTACTGTTAACAAACCATGTATCTAGATGCAAACAGACTTTTTTCAAGCACGATCTAGTCGTACATTTCTAAAACTGAGCGTTATCGATAGAGTACAAATTCATTTCATATACATTCACGCACTGTTTATATTTTGACAACTCTTTATCCTGTAACAATATAATTGCTCCCTTTTAACTACTAGGCAAATCCCAAATTTTGGTTTACAACCAATCACTACAACACACTTCTACCTAGAGGGGTGGCTTCAGTATTTATTATTTTTTTGAATAGGCACAATCGCGGCTACAGGGGGAGGGGTTCTAGTATCATCCAGAAATTTAAATGATGTGTTTATGAGGGGATTTTCACTCTTAAAACAGACACACATAATAACCTAATAAATAAGCGATTTATTGTCGCTTTCTAACTTTCATTATAATATTATTAGCATTTTTTTATTATTAGGCATATAACATTTACCTTTTTAAGATATTGACAATTAAGGATTTCAACAAATAAATATAAGAAAGTTGGGTAGCCCAGAGTTTACTGCTTCTACTACACAGAAAAATCGGTGATAGCGCAAGATCATCCATCACACTGTCTAGACAGGCACTGATGATTATAGTGTCTAGGATCGTAGTAAGACTTGATGACAGGAAAGAAAGGGGTGTTCATATCTGATATAAATAAAATTCTCAGAGTTACCATATCTTTAAACCCGATACACATTCCACCTTCTTGTGTCCTATAGGAGCGAGGTTGGTATAATACCAAATTCCTAAACCCCATAGTTCCTTTCTAACAACGCCATTAGTCAATGTGTCCACCCTTATGGAACTCATACAGTCTATCTTCACAAGGTTTCTGGATTGTAAAAAAGTCAAAATGCTGGCATATCCGGAATTTCAGCAACTCCACTGGATCTTTTCATCACACCCTAAAGTCCTATTAGATATGCTATAATGTCCTAACCCCGTGTAACCTTCCTCGTACATTTTAAGATAATAAATTAGTCTTGAGCCATTTTTATCGTAACCTATGTTAATTTATCCTTAGTGAATTGTAATTCGTTTTGAAATCACATGGTTAGCTAAAAAGTCACGTTATTTTTAAGTGTATTTCTCTGACTACTGTGGACTTAAGTAATAACACAACATTAATCACTCTTGTGTGCAACTGTTTTATACATCTTCTACATAGAAAGCAATTGAAAAAGTCAGCCAGCCAGTCTCCCAGCACAGTAACACCTTCTATCTTTTCCAACCAAATAAACATCTTTCCAAATGTGTTGAAATACCCAACATTTTACCCGCCAAATATCAACAGGGCAGTTTTAAACCTTGGGACGAATACTGTAGGTGGAACAAACAAACCGGTGGAAAAGTCTTGTGACAGGTAGACTTATTGACCATAACTTGCCCCGAGCTGTTAGTACTGCAGCTTTCAGATTGAAGACCGGTCATGATTACCTCGCACCTCCACCTCATCCATGTGCTACCGACCCTGGAGGTTTGCTGTGTGGTGAATGCCGAACACCTTAATGATTGCACAGCCCTGGACCGGGCTCAGGATTACAACAGTCAAGGAGGGCCATCTCTAATGGTCAGGGCGTCGTCAAATGGCTCAACTGCCAAGGGTGGTGTTGGCTGGTAAGTTTTAACACACTGCAAACACCACTGGGTCAACAAACCCATTTCTTCTCTGACTGAAAGCACTAGTCCACAACTTTTCTTACTATCCAAGTTAGCATTTTTTACAGTATTGCATTATATTGACTACAATCACTGATGCAGTAAAATATAATTTTCTCCAGATATGCTGAGATGTACTAAGAATTTTTATTTCTATAAAACACCACTTGGAAATAGTATTATGCATAATTTATTAGGTACCAGTTTAACTTTGTATGGTAATTATAACAAGGTATCCATTGTAAGAATTTTGTTTAATCCTAAACATTACAAATAACAAATATATATTTATGTATACAAATGTATACTTCACAACAGATATCCAGTAATGACCATGTAATTTCTCTCAATTACATAATCTTTTACTTTATGTAATACAAAAGGCACTAAATATTTACATCTGCCCTTAAATACACATATTAATAAAATCAAATATTTATACATTTACTAACAATTATCACACATTTCAACCTATGGTAACATATTGATTATAAATATATTTTACAATTGAGCACTACTTCTACTTTTTCAGTTTTGTAAATTGTTAATTTGTAGTACAAAATTATTTAAATCAATCGTGATTAGTGGGTAAAATAAATTTTAAATACAAAATATAAAACTTCTATCTGTAAACTAGTAAATAAATATATTTATCTATTTAGATCACACTGGTAGAATTGAAAACGGTTTGCATTATGAAGACAGCCACAAAAAGGAAAAGAAACACTAACACATGGAAGATTTTCTTTGTTAATGAGAACGAAAACAAAGTCAAGTGATTAACAAGCCCTCTGTGATCGGGAAAGAGTTTTAATGTGTTTCTTTTCTTTTAAGTGTCAAACACATAATACAGTATTATGATGACAATTACCAGGGCTTTTATATAGATAAGTCTGTCGTTCTTAAAGTAAATATCAAATAAGTTTTGAGTCTTATTAAAACTAACCTAATGTACATAAAGTAAATGAATTTTCAAACTCCAAGTCATGATAATTCTTATCTACCATTACCCCGTTCAAAATGAACAATTGTAACTAAACACATTTTTAAACACGTGAAAGACATCATCGTTGTTTATATTATATATAAAAAAAGATCACATACTTTTATAAAAACTTGACAAGATATCATTTCATACATAGATTAGGGAAGTTTAAATTTCATAGTTTAAACAAAAATGTACTTGTGAAAGTTGTTTTTATATATAATAATTTTCATCTCCTCTTTATGGCTCATATGAAATTTATTAGAAAAAAAATTCTTGAAGTTTGATAGTGCCAAACGTATTCCATATAATTTGTGGATTTAATAGAATTAGGTTACAATAGGTGCCTCAAGAGTGTTCATAATTCCTAAAGTATACTTTTTGAACTGCTTACAATTCATTGCACACAATTTCAAATTTTCAGATATTTTTGCATAATTTACTTTCTATAACTGTTTATGAACTAAAATACATAATATAAAAAAGGATACAAGAACTATAAACAGCTCCAACAAAAAATTATATATTGTGGTAAGAGTCTGGAGTGGATCTAAAATTTCATATTGGGAAGGCACAGCAGTTGTGCCCTTGTAAGAAACTTACCAAGGAGTGGAGGTTCTGGGGCTTCAAACCAAGTGTAGTGTGGTGGTTGATTAACACAACAATAATGTTACGAAATGAAGTATTTTTATAAAGTTTAAAGAACACAATCTTTAAATAATGACCTCTTACTTCACAAGTAAATATATCTTTTAAATATCCACTATTGTGAAATAGTGTAGTTGTATCAAGTGTAAATTTGATTGTCAAGGAGCACATGTTCCTTGTGCCCTCTCAGGATCCACCGATGGTTAGAGTATACACTGGTGTAAAATCTTGGCACAGGATTTCCAGTTTTAAATTTTTTGATGATGCTATAACATACCATGTGGGGAATGACAACATTAAAGTGCATAAACTTAACTAACAAGTTACAATATTCTGTTAAAAAATGAGTTGAGGCATTCACTGTTGGACTGACTTTCAGTGACAGTATAGACAAAATATTCAGAGTAATA
Source organism: Prosapia bicincta (assembly GCA_036971475.1). Taxonomy (NCBI): domain Eukaryota; kingdom Metazoa; phylum Arthropoda; class Insecta; order Hemiptera; family Cercopidae; genus Prosapia; species Prosapia bicincta. The sequence continues at coordinate 54,760,839 of JBAIZL010000010.1, read as the reverse complement.
CAGCATGAGAGGGTAACTGAAAAGTCGCAGGAAAAGTGTACTAAAGGATGGAAAATGTATTCCTTACCAAAATTAAATAAATGGTTTAACACATTGCTTGTGGGTGTATCAGATCTGGTGCATTGATGGTCTAGTGTCTGAAGCTCGTGTATTAGTTCCGATCCAAAGTGCAAAGACAAAAATAACCTTCAGTACAGGCTTACATAAGAGAGGTTTGTTTATTGTCAGTTTCTAGTGTTAGATTTCTGGTTTACTTAAGTGTATGTTGTTTTTCACTAATGCGTTTTTTTGTGAATTCTGTGGGTTTTTTATCTTTATGTTTATCGATATGTTATTCCGATTACTGATGCCATTACTGACTGAAACTAACTTTGTTCATCACTATTTAGATTTTCATTGATAATATTTATTTATGATAAATATCATAATTCAGATACTGGAGGCTGAACACATCCTATCCTTGGCACAGGCAATGTTTTAATCCCTCAATTTTATATATTAATGATTGATACTAATGTTAGTTATGGATAAAACTGTTTATGCTTTAAATAACTGAATTTTTAATCCAAACTCTGAGGTTTTCGACTTGTAATAATTGTATGTTTTATGTTAGAGTTTTGTTTTTTCCCATACTGCTAAAACGCCTCGCATACGTAAGAATGCAAAGTATGTTATTACATATGTATCCACAATATATTTGCCAAGTTAAGTTATAAATCTATTCATTTTACTATCTCTTTAAACTTAATTATTCTACACAATGCATTTGGTTTAATATATTAACAAAAATCAGTTATGATACTAAGTTAAGAAGAAGAACTTAACACAGTTATGGACTAACCTTATACCTTACTTTATTAGAAAAATGCTTACATTTTACAGTTTTAGAAAATAAGCTGAAAGTTTTCTTATAACTAAAACTATTTCATTAAAAATATAAAAGTAGCATTTAAAATTGTAGATAATTTTAAAAATAAACCCTGTAAGATAGGCCTCCATAGCACCTGTGATGTTTTAGGCTTTTGTTATTATTTCCTGCTCATGTCATAAATAAAAGTCAAATATAGCCATAAGGGAGTTTGTTTTGTGAAAATTATACAAAAAATTAATTAATACCATGTTCTTTTGCTACTAAAATTATAATACAGTTCATATTTCACATTTTTGCAGTTTAAAATGTTTAATTAAAATGTTCTTACTTCGATATCAACATCCAATGTTTCTATGATAATAATAATCATAAACCTTCTAATAACCAAATTAGCTTAAATCGAAAAAAATTACATTCACTGACAACCTGTGTTTATTATTTTGTTTATTTCAGACAATGGTCAGTCATAAAATTCTAAACTCGATGTAATCTACTTTAAAATTTGACACATTTACAGTCTAAACTCTTGAACATCCTTAAAAATACAACAGTGCTAAAAGTATAGCTCTTACATCTAATAGTACCAACTAATGAAAATAGTATATATTTGTGATGCATTTCTCATTTAGTCAATTTATAAACAAATCTCGTTGAAAGACTTTTAATAAAATTTAAATGTAATCTACAGTGGAACCCCTCAAATCCGAACTAATTGGGGTTATAGCCTGTTCAGATTTGATGAAAAAGTTAGGATTTCTGATTTGCTGTGTATTTTGCATTTGACAGAATTACGTTTTTTTAATTAACGAACAATATTAGAGCATTCATTACATATTTCTGTATCAAAAATCAAAGTTTTCCAGTGCTAAAAAAGAAAAGCCTTGGGCACAATGCTATAAGTCAAAAGTTTCTGTGAATGAAAAAATTGACAAGTCTGTATTTTAATGGTTTACACAAGAGAGGCAGAAAGGAGTTCCTATTAGTGGCCCATGAATACGAGAAAAGGCATTACAGTTAAACAAATAAATGAACGGTGATTTGGAATTTACTGCTAGCAATAGATGGTTGGATAGATGGAAGAGAAAACACACGAAATTAGACAACTAACTGTAAGTGGGGTTACCAGCTGATGATCTTGCTGCAAAAGAATATTCACAGATTTGATTTCATCTGAAAATTACTCACCTCAGCAAGTGTATAATGCGAATGAAACCGGATTAAATTTTAAAGGCCTTCCCACTAAAAGTCTTACTTCTAAAGAGGAATCTTCTGCGCCAGGCTTTAAAACGAGCAAACAGCATCTCACAGTTTTAGCTTACAGTAAAGCCGCGGGAACAAATAAGCTACCATTAATGGTGATTGGAAAATCCGCCAAGCCACAAGCCCTAAAAATATGAACTTGAATGCTCTCCCTGTTCGTTACAGAAATCCGTGTAAGGCGTGGATGACTGGTAATATTTTCAATGAGTAGTTCAAAAATTAATTTGCTCCTTCAGCACCAAAATTTAATGAATAAAATGGACTGCCACCAAAATTCTATGTTAATGAAGTGATACAGTAATACAGTATAGGTTTTTGTAATATATCATATTTTTACAGTGTTAATTCCAATATACGAGGGCTGTTTTTTTTTTTTCAACTTCCGACTGTACCGCTAGACGGTAGGACGAGCGGCATTGGCCAGTAATGCGCGGCAATCGACTGCGCACCTCTCCCACTAAGACCTCACTCGTTTTCAGGCGTCCGACGCCATTACCAGTTTATCCAGTGACACATAAGCATGGCTACCTTGATAGAATCTCCCGCCAAGTGTGAGTTGCGAAGTGTCATTCGTTTCTTGCAAGCTGAAGGGTTATCCGCAGCAGAAATTCACCGTAGAATGAAACGAGTATACGGTGAAAGCTTTATGAGTGACAGTGCAGTGCGTGATTGGTGTAGGAAATTTAAAGATGGACGAGTTGACATTCATGATGAAGGGGGCCAAGGACGAAAGTCGATCGCAAACGAAGACCTCGTTGAACGAGTTGACCAAAGTGTAAGAAACAATCGGAGGTTTACGATTACGGAGCTATCCAATCAGTTTCCTGATATTTCAAGGTCAGCCCTATACACTATTGTAACTGATAAGTTAGGCTACAAAAAACTTTGTGTTCGATGGGTGCCGAAGATGTTGACTGATGACCACAAAGCTCGGCGCATGGCGTCAGCAAGGTCTTTTCTGAATCGTTACGAAGCTGATGGCGATGATTTTTTGAACAAAATCGTGACAGGAGATGAGACATGGGTTCTGTACGACACCCCAGAAACAAAACAGCAGTCCCAACAATGGATGCACTCAAACTCTCCAAACAAACCCAAAAAATTCAAAAAAACGTTCAACAACAGAAAGATTATGGCCACCGTGTTTTGGGATCAAAAAGGTGTTTTGCTTGTGAAGTTTTTAGAGCCAGGGACCACAATCAATGCGGAAGGATACTGTGGTACGTTACAACGTTTGCGGAGAGCTATCCAGAACAAAAGGAGAGGAATGCTCACATCAGGAGTTGTGCTCATTCATGACAACGCCCGTCCTCACAGTGCTGCTTTGATGAAACGTCTTCTTGACGGGTTTAAATGGGACGTTTTTGACCATCTGGCGTATAACCCTGATTTAGCGCCGAGCGACTATCACCTTTTCCCGGAACTGAAGATGATGCTAGGAGGGCAGAGCTTCCGAACCGACGACGCGCTGCAAGGCGCCGTGAAAACCCATCTCAAATCACTGGCGGCAAACTTCTATGAAAGAGGTATTAAGAAGCTGGTACACAGGTATGAAAAATGCCTCAATTTAAAAGGCGATTATGTTGAAAAGTAACTAATAATGTACCTAACTCTTGATAATAAATTTATTTAATTACTCTCACTAGTTTTATTTTTATACCACATCGGAAGTTGATAAAAAAACAGCCCTCGTATTACACATCTCAGTCCTGTTTTACGTAAGTAGCAAACTTTCAGTACATACTTCATTAAATTTTAGATTTTTAATCTTAGATTTAAATTACTTTTTTAAAATTTGGTTTTCATCTAATCATGTTCGAATTTCGCGGGGCTTCGGATTTGAAGGGTTCCATTGTATTTACTTACACAAATTTATAATATTTTTTTTTTGAGACAAAAATTTACCAACTGTATCAGGAAGTCATCATCAGTGTTTAGGTTGAGTAACAACAAGCATTGTCTAAAAAGAAGGTTTCAAATAATGTGGCCAAACAGTGCATGGGATTTTGTTCATCTAATGGTGGTTCATCTGGTGGTTAGAGTTTTCTTTTGCATGTTTCCTTTCTACCTTACCATGTAGCCTGTTTTTTTGTTTTTAGTGATCCTAAATTATAAGTGATCAATGAATTTAGATGTAATATACCCCTGAGGAAACGGATGTTAGATGTGTTATGAACAAATGTTTTTCACTGTTTTATTATAAAATCTAAGGGTATGTTTTTATAATTATTTTTTAAAATTATTATAAGGTCTAGAATTGGTCTAATTCAAAGACAGTGTAAAAGTTGAGCTTTGGTAACATTTTATTCACATGAAATGTGAGGTTTGGGCTTCACTATGTAATAATGTCAAAATACCTGTGCCAGTAAATATTTGTTGTTTGTTTGTTTGCTCTTTGGCAATGTATATCAGCAACTATACTTGAAAATGTAAAAAACTATTTTAAAAAAATAAAGAATACCTAAAACTTTGCTTGACGACAGAACTTGAATTAGGCCAATCCGTAAATTTTCCCAATCTCATAAAATAAGCTTTAGTAAAATCCAATAATGAGAGATAATAATAATAATGATGAGTTTTACATAGTACATCAAACCACCCATTTCAACATGCTGCTATTAGATCCATGTCCCTGATTAAACCAACAAAGAACCGAAAAAAATTAAATATCTAGGAAACAGAAATGGCTACATTAATTAATAGCCTATGGGATAAACCACAAACTAAAAAAAAAAACTTAGGAAAAAGAACTAATGTACTTATAACTGTATGAAGCAACTGTGGCGTAATGTTTATTTTTAAATAAATAAAACCTCTAAACCCCAAATAACATTTATTTAAACCTTATGTACATTTCCTAAGACACACTAGAAATGTACATAAGGTTTAAATAAATGTTATTTGTGGTTTAGAGGTTTTATTTATTTAAAAATAAACTAATGTACTTAATACTTTAAATATAATAATTCAAAAACTCAAAAAATCAAAATACAGGTGAGTCTCGATACTTCGAGCTTCCGTTAAAGTCAAGTCTATTTTACCATTTTAATAGAAAATGATAAGTCAGGCTTCCAAGAAATGTTTGTATCATTACGATTTTCAAAGGTAACGAGTTGGGCTTTCAAGAAATGTTCATATAAAGTTCTATAAACTTATTTAGTGCATTTTTATTACCTTTAGTATTGGGGTCCATTAAAACTTCAATTTTTTCTAATGCACAGGAACGTATTTCCACGTAATCTGAGTTTTCGGTAATCCGATGGGGTCTCGGTCCCATCTACCTCGAACTATCGTGACCTTACTGTACTCATACGAGATAGCATTTAAAAATTAGTGAACTTTAATATGTCACAACAAAAACAAAAAGGAAAAAAATTCCAGTAACCAGTGTAATCTACATTGGACAAACAGGCTGCAGTTAACAAAATTATAAAGCTCACGGTGAATAAAAATAATACAAACTCATCTTCTGCTAACTACATTATAGAAATAGGCCAGTTACACAAATAACCACCACCTATAATATATCAAATAATAATAAGAGATATTAAATGATCAAACTCAGTAGAAATCGCATACTCGTGGGCAAGATTATTGAAAAACTTTCAACATAACGCGGTGGCCAACGTGGACATTAATGATGGCTTATGGCAATTTAAATTTTTGTAACTAAATAAGCGTTACTACTATTTAATTTATTATAAAGTTATTCATGTTGTTAGACTACAAAGTTTACAAATAAAAGATTCAGCAAACATAGTCAGCAAATATTAACAAGATCTTTAATTTAATTAAACTAACTAGATTTTATCATCACTCTTGAAAATGAAGTAATTTGGATTAAATTTGAACGCTGTATAACATGACATGGTTTACGTTTGTTACATTTTTTCAGAGTGGACAACCAAAAAAAAAAAAATATTGGAATAGAATTTGCCCAATAATTAAAATACATTCAAAGATGATAGATATTATATTTTTATTGATGTTGCAAGTAATATTAATGACAGGGACAGATACAGAACAAAACTATATTCTTCTCTTATTAATTATGTTTCCTTGCAAATGATTTTTAGATATTGTGATAAGTTTCTTTGAAAGCAATTTCAGAGGGTAAATAGTTCACTATAGTTGCATAGATATTATCATAAAAGCTTCCTCTTTGGGATTTGTTTCCTTAGACATTGTTACTTAGTGACACGTGAATACAGCAAGTCACTAACGTTGGTTGTTAAATGACCTTATTAAATACGCTAAAAGATTACTGTAACCTTTAATCATATTTCAAACAAAATAAAAACATATTAATAGTTAGGACAAACTCCATTCTCTACGAAGGTACTAATTCTGCAACCCTCGCATCAGGAATAAAACTAAAAACGGCTGATTGTTGTAATCATCTTAAATTCACTGGTTTAAGTATAAGTTATTATTGCATAACTGAGTGAATACTTTATAACTTATTTGCTGACGGGTTACAAAACAAATATTTCATTGAACTGCTACTGTTGGCGATTGCTAAAGGTTGCAGGATGTACGATTTATGAAGGTGGAGGGGGTTTGGGTTAGCGGGTTGTATACTTTATAATGAAATTGGGTGTTAAATTTGAAGTGTGTGTGGTCGTGTAAGATATGTTCTTTTTGTGTTGTGTGATGTTTGATTATTTAAACTTTTTCTCCAGTGGTAAGTTTTTTACAATGGTTTATTATGCGCAGGATATTTTAATTAGTATGGATGTTTGTGTATGTGTGTTGGGTGTTTTATAAATATATAACACTATACTCAACCTATGAAAAAACTAGGTGTAAAGACAGGAATAAGAAAAATGAATATACAATGTAGCAAATTTCCCCAAATACTATTAATTTAAAATAGAAATGATATCAACATTCTTGGAAAAAATTGTAGTTTTGCTGTTCTATATTGCAGTTAGATTCCATCTTTAGAGGACACCTAAGCTTCCTTCCATGTAGGAACTTTATCTTACATAGTATCAAAACATCCTGGAAAAGTTATAAAAAGGTCACTAAACACTTTTAAATGTTTATAAACTTGCCTATAGTAGCACCTACTTATGTTTGTTGAGGATGGCCGTTTTGGGAGATGTGTCCCTTTGTCAACTCAGACCGTAACCGACAAACGGACACATCTCCCTAAACAGCTGTCCTCAACAAACATAAGTAAGTGCTACTATAGGCAAGTTTATAAACATTTAAAAGTGTTTAGTGATAACTAGTAGCTCACGTGAAGATGGAATCAACAAATATAAAAAAGTCTTTTATATGTTTTACAATTTACCTTCAGATTTGTCAAAACACCTCCAGTAACTTCTAAATCTCCATTTTTTCCTAATGTTATGTTAGTTAAAAGAATAAAAAACTTCCTGCTATTAATTCAGATTTGTTTTTTTATAAAATTTTATATAACATTTAATTTATAGTTTGGATAATCAATCTACAGTTTTTAAATGCATTTACTTCATCCAAACGTAGAAGGGGAATGTAACTTTAGATTTTTTAAGCTATATAAAATTTAATAAAAAAAACAAAAACAATATGACTATAAGAGCATTTCATAAATATGATGAATGATAATTTCAAGCCAGTTTTATAAAAATCTTTAATTAAACCTTTTTATTTACTTTCCCTAACAATAAAGTATATTTTTGTGTGTGTAAAACATATAAGTTAACTGAAAAATTCAAATAACAAAACTTTAAAACTTCAATAAAATATCAAATATAAAATGTTTCACTTAATTTAACATTTAAATATACCAACAAATAATATCATGAAAACCATCAATTGATATAGGTGGACATTTAGAATTCCCTATCAAAGTTCAAATAATCTTTTATGGTGGGGGGAAGTGGAAGAGCTTGAATTTTAGCCCGCATTACAGTGCTATAAGAACACTCAGATTCAGAATTTTGTTTCGCAGGAGTACAATCATCAACAGCATCATTAGACTTCTCATATTTTGATGGATATTCGGCGAAATCTGAATCTGAATCAATTTCCATAGTTTCATCGTCAGAAGCCAGAAAATTAGGAGAATCCTCTTCATCTTCATCTTCAGAAGAAGAAGAAGAAGAAGTTAAGCCTTTACCATTGTCAATATCTTCACTAATACCACTATCAAATTTCTCACGTTTTGGCACAATTGAACGGTGACCTTGGACAGATGGTCTCCCACCTTCTGTAGTAGAAGCTCCAACTTGTTCTTCGATTGTAGAATTTGTTTCATTATTTTCAGAAGTAGGCGGTACTATGACGTGTCTAAACATTAGCCTCTGGTTACCTGAAATAAAGGTTTGATAACTTAAACGGCATAAATAAAATAGGTTATAGAAATCGAAATCTTTTTGGACTTTAATAAAGTTTAGTTTATCATATTATGTACCTTAGTGATTATAATTAAATACTAAATATTTCTTATAAGCATCAGTAAACTGAGTTGATTAAATAACAACTTGGAGCAACTGCAGTATAATTTTAAATTATAAATAATAAAAACCTCTTAAAGCACAGACAAAAAAAAAAAAAAATTCCTATATATATAATCCCTGAACTAACAACATAATAGAGAATTCGGAATAGGCCCCTTGCAGAATTTAACATGTTATCTTTATCACAATTATTAATAATCAGACTCTCTAAACCAGTGGCAAACTTCCCATTAGGCACACTAGGCACGTGCCTATGGGCGCAGCCTCGAGAGGGCGGCAGGCAGCAGCCGTTTTTTTTGTACCGATGAGTTTTAGTGACAATAGTAATAGTACCTAGTTAAATTTGGTGAATGTCATAATGTGAACCTCAGTTAAATCAGTGGCGGATCCAGCAGGGGAAATATTCTCAGATCCCCCTGAGAATAGAAAACTTTCTTTTATTTTATTGTTTTTTAATTTTATCGATGGAACCAAAATAAATGGTGTTTTAATTTATTTTTATAAAAATAGTATAAAATAGTAAAAATAATATCTTATCTTGGAATTTTTTTTTAATAAATTGAAAATATCACCAAAAATGTTTAAAAATTTATACTTGTGTAATTTCTGAGTGTACATGTGTGACATCACATATGTGTATGTATATATGTGTATGTGTACTATATGCTCTTCGACCTGTGACCAACGGAAAATTTAAAAATTCCATAGTACATGCCATCGGATGTTTTAGGTATCTAAAAATAAGGAGATCCTATGCCATGTACCGTTAAATGCGTATCTCGCGGCCTTGAATGCAAGGCATACTAGGGCCAATTACCCCCAATTTTTCCACCGAAAAAACGGCCCGACACTCCCAAAACCGCGAGGCCATAACGGCACTCTTGCTCCGACTCCCAACTCCAAAACATTGAAGCTGATATTCTTAACGCCAAAGAATTTTCTTTTGTACAATTAATAGAAGAATTTTCTATTAACAAAGCAAGACGTAAACGTTTAATGTAAAAATAAATGTTTTTAGTCATACTTAGGCTACAAGTTTTGTTTCTGCAATATTTAAATAAATATTAAACCTTAAACCACCATATTCCACTTAGAAAATATTTTAATTTTTACACAATGTTTTCATTATAAACTATTATCCAAAAGAGTAAAAATAAACATTAATTGTTAATACTAAGAGGCTGAAAATATTACTTCTTAATCTTGTGTGTAATAAATAACACTTTCTAATCTCAAAAGTGATGAGCAACAGTTAATAATGTCCTGAACTTGGGGTGTGCTTCAAGGTCAGTGACTGAATACCCAATCCAAGGTGGCAGGCATCGTGCCGAAGGACGAATGGCTGCAGGGTATAAAATGCAGTCGCACACGATCCCCTTGATGAACCAGACAAAACCTCATTGTATGTTGTCTTGCCAGGGCAGTGGGGGCTCTGCTCTGGTCGTCCGTTATTTCCCCCATACTCGTGGGACGTTAATGGACCAAGTAAGTAAAAGAATTGATTTCGAGACTGCACAGACAGCGGGAGCCAATGAGACGGAAAACTGTGAGTCTGTAGCAGATGTGTCAACGGCAACCATCACTGGGGGTGCGGGGGCGGCTGTCAAGCTGCCGACTGCAGAAACCGGTGAAGTGGCTGTAGAGTTGAGCACGCTGTCTAGTCCTGGGGCTGCTCTGCGGACCCAGGCGACTGCAAATTAAGCAGAACAATGATCAAGATCCTCCAAGTGAACCTACAGCATAGCAGGGCGGCGAGTGCTGTCGTGTGTAGGATGCTGGACAGGGGAGAGGTGGACTTGGTTCTCATCCAGGAGCCATGGATTTCTGGAGGACGAATATGCGGGCTGGCGACATCTGGAGGTAAGTTGTTGTACGATAAGGACTCCGGTGTTCCCAGGACGTGTATCCTGGTTAGGAGGGGGTTGAGTGCTTTTGTACTAACGGACTTCTGCTGCAGGGACTTGATAGCAGTGAAGGTGGAGCTGCGGGCGGATGGGGGGATGAAGAGGCTGAACCTGGCCACTGCATATCTCCCCTTTGACTACGCGGGGGCTCTACCAACACAAGAGCTGAGGAGGCTGGTCGAGCACTGCGGGGCTGTGGATGAGGAGCTGCTGGTGGGGATGGATGCTAACTCCCATCACACTACGTGGGGAAGTACAGGTACCAACACTAGAGGTGAGGAACTTTTAGCTTATCTTAGCTCTAAGAATTTACTAGTCTTAAATCAGGGGGAAGAGCCGACGTTTGTCACTAGGGCCAGACAGGAGGTCCTGGACATTACGGTGGCATCGAACCCGATAGCTAGGTATGTACTAAACTGGCATGTGTCGGATGAACCATCTTCTTCTGACCACAGACATATTAGGTATGATATCTCCCTAAATCCAGCCATGCTTCGGCCAACCAGGGATCCAAGAACAGACTGGGACTCCTACAGGAGGGACCTGGGTGTTCGGATTGAGGAGGCTGGATTGGAGTATGGTGGGAGAAGAGAGCTAGAAGACTCTGCCACATTGGTTGGCGAGGCTATAGTAGAATCCTTTACTGATAACTGCCCTCTCAGTGAGGGGAGAAAAGTAGGGGATCCGTCATGGTGGAACAAGAAGCTAGCCAAACTTCAGAAGACCACCAGGAGACTCTTTAATAGAGCAAAAATGAACGGTGAGTGGGACCAGTATAGGAAAACAATAACCGAATACAACAGGGCAATTAGAGAAGCACGCAGGAAGTCCTGGAAGGAGTTTTGTCAAGAGATTGACAAAACTCGGGGTAGGGGCACGACTTCATAAAGTGCTCTCTAAGGACCCAGTTAACCCGGTGGGGATGCTAAGAACCCCACTGGGAAATATAACAAAAACTGCAGGGAAAACTGTGGAAGAATTAATCAGAACACATTTTCCTTCCAGTAATCTGAGGAAACATGGAGGAGCAGACACTGAACCAGTTGCCAAACTCTCCACAAGACGTGGTAAGAGGGAGGGCTGGGAAGTGGCAAGGAGGATAGTAACTCCACAAAGGGTAAGATGGGCTATTGGCACATTTAAACCCTACAAATCTCCAGGTCCAGATGGGATCTATCCTGTGCTGCTGCAGCAGGGAATGGATATGCTGGTGCTGGTACTTACTAAATTATACAGGCTAAGCATTGCTCTAGGGCATGTGCCGGCAGCCTGGAAATCTAGTAAGGTGGTCTTTATACCTAAGCCCACCGGTAACCAATCGGAAGGGAAAGGATACAGACCTATTACACTCATGTCCTTTGTTCTTAAGGGACTTGAAAAACTGGTTGATAGGCATATTAGGGGGAGTGCTTTGGCCATAAAACCACTGCATTGGAACCAGTATGCTTATCAACCGGGGAAATCCTGCGAGGGAGCTCTCCATCAAGTGGTTGGTAGGATTGAGCATATGATCACTAAGAAAGGTTGTGCCATAGGTCCCTTCCTCGACATTGAAGGGGTTTTCAATAACCCCTCAGTGGAGACGATGGTAAGTGGTGCAAGACGTCATGGAGTGGATGCGACCACTTGTGGTTGGATAAGTTCCATGTTAACAAACAGAAGCATTTCTGTAGAGGTGGCAGGGGAGGTCAGAAGGGCGGAGACAAGTCTGGGCTGTGCACAGGAGGGGGGGGGGTTTCTCTCTCCTCTGTTGTGGTGCCTAGTGGTCGACAACCTTATTGAACTCCTGAATGAACAGGGGTACTTCTGCCTGGGATATGCCGACGACATAGTTGTTCTGATCCTGGGCAGATTCCCTGATACAGTCCTTGAGATAATCAGAACCTTAGGGTAAATCCGAAAAAGACTGCTCTTATTAACTTCACCAGACAGCGAAAAGATCTGACGACCAGGATGCCTCGCTTGTTTGGTGAATACCTTGAGTTTGTGGGGGAGGTGAAGTACCTGGGAGTTACTCTGGACAGGAAACTCACCTGGAACCCACATCTTGAGAGGACAGTCAACAGGGCCAATAGGGCACTGATGACAGTGAGAAGAATGGTGGGTAAGAAATGGGGACTGAAGCCATCAATGATGCACTGGATGTATCTGAGAGTGATAAGACCTATGATTACAAAGGCCAACCAGGCACAGGCAAGAGCTCAACTGAGCTCTATCCAGAGATTGGCCTGTGCACACTGGGAGCGATGTCAACTACACCTGGTGCAGCAATGGAAGTAATGCTTAACCTCCCCCCCCCCTTGAGCTTGTCCTTAGGGGAGAGGCGAGGCTGGCGGCATGGAGATTGCGCAACTCGAACAACTGGGCTAACCTCCCAGATGTTTCGGGACATATGAGTATCGAGTGCGTGGTCAAAGAACCCGTCTTGGAAATGGGCAGCGACCACATTACTCGAACGTTTGCACCTGACCAGGCCCACCATACTATGATGGAATGGTCAGGGACATTAACATCGGGAGCTCAGATCTGGTACACAGATGGCTCCAAGATGGACTTCGGCACTGGAGCGGGGGTGTATTGTAAAAACCCAAGGGTAAAACTAGTTTTTTCCTTGGGGAGGCATACCTCTGTCTTTCAGGCCGAAATATATGCTATAAATGCCTGTCTGGGAGAGATAGCGAGAAGGGGAACATACGGGACCCGGATTGCTATTTTCTCCGACAGTCAGGCAGCAATTAAGGCACTAAACGGACATGTGGTCACCTCGGCCATAGTCAGGGAGTGCCTAAATAACCTACAAGTCCTGGCAAGACACAATCAAATCAAGATAGGTTGGCTGCCAGGGCATAGGGGAATACTTGGAAACGAAGCCACAGATGCGCTGGCCAGAGAGGGGTCTTCGAAACCCCTGATTGGACCGGAACCTGCGGTAGGTATTTCCAAATCCATGGTCAAGATGGCAGTGCGAAGGTGGATGGCTGAAAGACACTGTGAGCACTGGATCAGGGCTGAAGGGATGAGACACATTAAGCTAACCTTTAGGCAACCTTCCTTGGGGCTGCAGAAGAGTCTCATCTATCTGTCTAGGCAGGAACTGAGGATAGCCACAGGTCTACTCACGGGACACGGTGGACTAAGGAAACATCTGCATAAAATGGGTATCTACAAAGATGAACCAGTGTGCAGATTATGCGGGCAAGAACTGGAGACCGCCACACACATCATTTATAGATGTGAAGCACTTGCCGAGAGGCGTTTCAACCTCTTTGGAGATAGCACAGCTCTGGAAGAGGATGCTGAAGGTAAAACACTAGTCAGAAAACTCCTAAACCTGGTAAGAGGGAAGGGGCTATTTGACTAGATCAGGGAGGTAAGTACAATATACCTTAAGGTAGCAGTGCTTTGGGCAATTTAAAACCCGCTCCCAAGTCAAGGAAAAAAAAATCTCAAGTGTCCTTATTTTCAATTGTCTTCACAACAAATATGAAAGTGAAATAATGTATGTATATTTTCAAAATATATTTCACTAAAATATAGTGTCCAATATATAGTATATTATTATACATTATTATTTAATTTGTACTTTACGTTTATTAATATTGCTTTGGGACAGTATACTATGATCATGGTAATCGGTAATTAATTTAAACGTAAAATGCATTACTGCATGAATACCAACTTTTTATTTAATCTCAAAGCGCATCATTATTAAAAGTTAATTATTTTTTTATTATGCATTTCTTTGAACAGGCATGAAAACGGATTCGTATGGTGAAAAATTAAAAGCATTATATTACGTTGGACGGCATCATGGCAAAGTCTGCCACTGCTCTAAACTATTCAACATATTTTTTGATTTGACATTTTCAACGGATTTTAGGTTGTATATTTCTAATTTATGTTTAGTATTAAGGATGTGTTTTTTGGGTATCCTCTTCTCTGGAAGGCTCATTCAAAAAGACTCATTGAAAACCAAATTCATTCAGCACAATCCTCGGTTCACCCCAAACCACAAACAAAATAAACTGTCTTTAATAACAGACTACCATCCTGATCTACATAAACTCAACAAGATACTGAGAGATGGCTTCAAAATTCTTCAAGCTTCCGTCCACACCAAAAATCTTTTCACCGATCCACCTCAAATTTGGTACAAGCAACCTCCCAACTTGAAAAACATCCTAGTACATCCTAAACTACCAGACCCTGATGCAGAGAAACCACACAAATTTCCTCATGGCTCCTTCCCATGCAATAGACCTAGATGAAAGACATGTCCAATACACCCCTCAGCAAATAGTTTCAACAGCCAAACAGCAAAAATGGTCTTCAAAATACAGGGTCATCATAATTGTACATCGAAAAATGTCATATACCAGCTACATTGTAAATTTTGCTCAGCACAGTACATAGGCCTGACCACGGATGGTCTGAATATCAGAATAAATAGCCACAGACATGATGTTAAAATTATGAATATGGATAGGCCAACAGCTCAACATGATGCGAGACATCACAACTTTTGATGACTTATATAAACTATAATCACTCATATGCTCATGGAAACAATACATATATCTTTAATCTGTGCATCTGTGACATCTGATTTCTACACAATCTGTGATTACAACTTATATTTATTTTATTTCATTCTCTCATATTTCTTTTTGTGTTTTCTCTTTGATTGACAAAGACCACTGTGTGGTTGAAATATATCATTGGTTAAGTGCTTTTATGTGTTTTTATTTCAAGACTACAGAGTGGACTTTTACCAAGGTAAGTCTGTCAGTCTCCTAGTCCAATATATATATATATATATATATATATATATATATATATATATATATATATATATATATATATATATGAAGTTAATATATTACTATGTAAGTAATTTTATCCACCATTAAGTGCAATAATTTTACCTTGAGTGATGAGGCACCTTTCGGTCGTTGACCATTGTCGAATCACTGATGTTTTTCTGTTGTGGATGTTCGGTCTGTGAAGTTGGTGTTTGTTGACGTAACGCGCACTTTTTCTTGATCTGTGTGTATGATATTTCTATATAGTATGTCTTCTGTATATGTTGTTTGTAGATTCATTAAGTTGTTGTGTATGTTTTTATAAATGTGGTATTTTTCTAGTGAGTTTAGTTCTATTGGGTTGTTATTTATTTCCAGTATGGTTAGGTTATTTTCGTAATTTGTTATTTCGTGTTTATGGGATATTAGGTGTGCTGCAACATTTGATACTTTAGAATTTTTGTTTTTGAATGCTCTATAATGTTCTTCAAATCTTATTTTAAATGTTCTGGTTGTTTTTCCTATGTAAAAAGCGTTACAGTTGTTGCATGTGATTTTGTAAATTCCTGATAGGTTATGTTTTTCTGAATTTGTTATGTGGTTTGTGTTATTAAGATATTTTATTATTTTGTTGTTTGGTTTGTAAGTTGGAGTGTAGTATTCTTTGTTGTATATATTTGTTATTTTTTCTATTTTGTTATTGGTGTATTTATATTTTAGGTAGATTTTTTTATTTTCATTATTTTCGTGTTCCGGTTGTAGTGTTGTGTTGAGGTTAGGTTTTTTTGTGAATTTATTGTATATATTTTTTATAATGTGTTTGTTGTATCCATTTTCTATTGCTATTTTTGTAATGTTATCTAATTCTTCATTTAATTTTTGTTTGTTATCCTGTGTGTATTTTATTGCTTTATTTATCATGTTACTGTAAGTGTTAATTTTGTGTGTCCAGGGGTGGTTAGATTTGTAGTGTATTGTGGTGTTGTTGGAAGTAGGTTTCCTGTATACTGTAGTTTCTATTTTATTATCATTTATATTTAAAGTAATGTCGAGGAAGTTGATTGTTCTATTTGTTTCTGTTTCAACGGTGAATTGTATGTTTTCGTTGTATGTATTTAGTTTGTTTAATATTATGACGTGTTCGTTGTGAATGGTAGGTTGGTATATTACAAGTATATCGTCTACATATCTTGTCCATAGTGAGATATTGTGTGTGTTTATTATAGGTTTAATTATTATTTGTTCAAAGTGTTGTAAATATATTTCTGACATGACAGATGATATGGGTGAACCCATGGGGAGTCCTGTTGTTTGTTTATAATATTTATTGTTAAATTGGAAGTAATTTTGGTTACATATGTGTTTGGTTAGCGTAATGATACTATCTATTATGTTTCTTTTTTCGTTATTGTGTATCAGTTTGTTTTTTATTATTTCTATGGTTTCTTCTATTGGGATACTAGGGTACATGTTAGTTATGTCATAACTTATTATTTTTGTGTTGCTGTTTGTTTTTATCGTTTTTATTTTATTAATTAATTCGTATCCATTTTTTATATTGTATGTGTTGTTGATATGTATTTTAGATCTTAGGATTTTGTCTAGAATTTTTGCGATTATGTAAGATGGTGCTGTTGTGAAATTTATTAGTGGTCTAAATGGTGTGTTGGGTTTGTGGATTTTAGGTATCCCTGATAATACTGGTGCGCATGGTTTGAATGGGTATAATCTTGTGTGGTATTTTAATTTATTGTTATAGTTTAGGGTGTTACGGTGAGTGACTATTAAGTTTTTTATTGTAATAAGGTATTTGTTAGTTGGGTCTGGGATTTGTTCGTATTTATTTTCTTTTATGTAGTTAGTCATTGAATCGATATATTTGGTATTTTCTATTATTACTGGAGTATTTGTTTTATCTGATTTTAATATTAAGTAGTCGTTGTTTTCTAGTTTTTCTCTGAGTTTTATAATTTCTTTTTTATTAATATATTGTTCCGTTTTTTTGTTTTTTTCCGTTTTTATTAGGTTAATTTTATTATTAATATTATTTCTTATGTGTTCAGTATTTTGGTGGGTAATTTTGTGGATGTTAGATTCTGTGTCAACTATTAGGTTTTTTATTATTTGTTTTTTGTTGAAGTTAGGTAGGTTATATTTGAAGGAATTTGTTATTATTATTTTTTCTTTTTCAGTAAATTGTGTTTTAGTTAAGTTTATGAATTTATTATTGTTAGAGGTGTGGGTTGGTTCTAGGATATTTTTTAGGTTATTTTTTAGGTTATGTTGTTGTTTTGATGTGTGGATTGGTTCTAGGCTATTTTTTAGGTTAAGTTGTTTTGATAAATTTTCGATTTTTTTGTTTTGTCTGTTAATAGTGTTTGTTTTATGTTTTATTATAATTTGTTGTGTTTTTTCGTGAATAATAGGTGTGAGAGTGTCAAAAGTTTTCATTATTTCCAAATTGGTTGTGTATAGTTGTAAATTGATTTGGCTTTTTTTATGGTAGGCAGCTTTAATGTTTTGCTTAATAATGTGTGATTCTGCTATTTTTGTTGCTTTATTGATAATAGTGTTTTGTTTATTTTTTATGTGTAATTTTGCGTATTTTGGTGTTATATTAAGTGTTAAGCATTTTTTATTAAACTGTATTTTGTTGATGCAATTCTGGAGTTTGATTTTTAGGTTAAGATATTTACGGTACAGTTGTTTACCTTGGTAGGTATTAAATTCTTGATATTTAACGTTATCCATTGCTTTTCCGTTGCACTGACTTTATGAAGTTAATATATTACTATGTAAGTAATTTTATCCACCATTAAGTGCAATAATTTTACCTTGAGTGATGAGGCACCTTTCGGTCGTTGACCATTGTCGAATCACTGATGTTTTTCTGTTGTGGATGTTCGGTCTGTGAAGTTGGTGTTTGTTGACATAACGCGCACTTTTTCTTGATCTGTGTGTATGATATTTCTATATAGTATGTCTTCTGTATATGTTGTTTGTAGATTCATTAAGTTGTTGTGTATGTTTTTATAAATGTGGTATTTTTCTAGTGAGTTTAGTTTTACGTAGGAAAAACAACCAGAACATTTAAAATAAGATTTGAAGAACATTATAGAGCATTCAAAAACAAAAATTTTAAAGTATCAAATGTTGCAGCACACCTAAATATCCCATAAACACGAAATAACAAATTACGAAAATAACCTAACCATACTGGAAATAAATAACAACCCAATAGAACTAAACTCACTAGAAAAATACCACATTTATAAAAACATACACAACAACTTAATGAATCTACAAACAACATATACAGAAGACATACTATATAGAAATATCATACACACAGATCAAGAAAAAGTGCGTGTTACGTCAACAAACACCAACTTCACAGACCGAACATCCACAACAGAAAAACATCAGTGATTCGACAATGGTCAACGACCGAAAGGTGCCTCATCACTCAAGGTAAAATTATTGCACTTAATGGTGGATAAAATTACTTACATAGTAATATATTAACTTCATAAAGTCAGTGCAACGGAAAAACAATGGATAACGTTAAATATCAAGAATTTAATACCTACCAAGGTAAACAACTGTACCGTAAATATCTTAACCTAAAAATCAAACTCCAGAATTGCATCAACAAAATACAGTTTAATAAAAAATGCTTAACACTTAATATAACACCAAAATACGCAAAATTACACATAAAAAATAAACAAAACACTATTATCAATAAAGCAACAAAAATAGCAGAATCACACATTATTAAACAAAACATTAAATCTGCCTACCATAAAAAAAGCCAAATCAATTTACAACTATACACAACCAACTTGGAAATAATGAAAACTTTTGACACTCTCACACCTATTATTCACGAAAAAACACAACAAATTATAATAAAACATAAAACAAACACTATTAACAGACAAAACAAAAAAATCGAAAATTTATCAAAACAACCTAAAAAATAGCCTAGAACCAATCCACACATCAAAACAACAACATAACCTAAAAAATAACCTAAAAAATATCCTAGAACCAACCCATACCTCTAACAATAATAAATTCATAAACTTAACTAAAACACAATTTACTGAAAAAGAAAAAATAATAATAACAAATTCCTTCAAATATAACCTACCTAACTTCAACAAAAAACAAATAATAAAAAACCTAATAGTTGACACAGAATCTAACATCCACAAAATTACCCACCAAAATACTGAACACATAAGAAATAATATTAATAATAAAATTAACCTAATAAAAACGGAAAAAAACAAAAAAACGGAACAATATATTAATAAAAAAGAAATTATAAAACTCAGAGAAAAACTAGAAAACAACGACTACTTAATATTAAAATCAGATAAAACAAATACTCCAGTAATAATAGAAAATACCAAATATATCGATTCAATGACTAACTACATAAAAGAAAATAAATACGAACAAATCCCAGACCCAACTAACAAATACCTTATTACAATAAAAAACTTAATAGTCACTCACCGTAACACCCTAAACTATAACAATAAATTAAAATACCACACAAGATTATACCCATTCAAACCATGCGCACCAGTATTATCAGGGATACCTAAAATCCACAAACCCAACACACCATTTAGACCACTAATAAATTTCACAACAGCACCATCTTACATAATCGCAAAAATTCTAGACAAAATCCTAAGATCTAAAATACATATCAACAACACATACAATATAAAAAATGGATACGAATTAATTAATAAAATAAAAACGATAAAAACAAACAGCAACACAAAAATAATAAGTTATGACATAACTAACATGTACCCTAGTATCCCAATAGAAGAAACCATAGAAATAATAAAAAACAAACTGATACACAATAACGAAAAAAGAAACATAATAGATAGTATCATTACGCTAACCAAACACATATGTAACCAAAATTACTTCCAATTTAACAATAAATATTATAAACAAACAACAGGACTCCCCATGGGTTCACCCATATCATCTGTCATGTCAGAAATATATTTACAACACTTTGAACAAATAATAATTAAACCTATAATAAACACACACAATATCTCACTATGGACAAGATATGTAGACGATATACTTGTAATATACCAACCTACCATTCACAACGAACACGTCATAATATTAAACAAACTAAATACATACAACGAAAACATACAATTCACCGTTGAAACAGAAACAAATAGAACAATCAACTTCCTCGACATTACTTTAAATATAAATGATAATAAAATAGAAACTACAGTATACAGGAAACCTACTTCCAACAACACCACAATACACTACAAATCTAACCACCCCTGGACACACAAAATTAACACTTACAGTAACATGATAAATAAAGCAATAAAATACACACAGGATAACAAACAAAAATTAAATGAAGAATTAGATAACATTACAAAAATAGCAATAGAAAATGGATACAACAAACACATTATAAAAAATATATACAATAAATTCACAAAGAAACCTAACCTCAACACAACACTACAACCGGAACACGAAAATAATGAAAATAAAAAAATCTACCTAAAATATAAATACACCAATAACAAAATAGAAAAAATAACAAATATATACAACAAAGAATACTACACTCCAACTTACAAACCAAACAACAAAATAATAAAATATCTTAATAACACAAACCACATAACAAATTCAGAAAAACATAACCTATCAAGAATTTACAAAATCACATGCAACAACTGTAACGCTTTTTACATAGGAAAAACAACCAGAACATTGAAAATAAGATTTGAAGAACATTATAGAGCATTCAAAAACAAAAATTCTAAAGTATCAAATGTTGCAGCACACCTAATATCCTATAAACACGAAATAACAAATTACGAAAATAACCTAACCATACTGGAAATAAATAACAACCCAATAGAACTAAACTCACTAGAAAAATACCACATTTATAAAAACATACACAACAACTTAATGAATCTACAAACAACATATACAGAAGACATACTATATAGAAATATCATACACACAGATCAAGAAAAAGTGCGCGTTACGTCAACAAACACCAACTTCACAGACCGAACATCCACAACAGAAAAACATCAGTGATTCGACAATGGTCAACGACCGAAAGGTGCCTCATCACTCAAGGTAAAATTATTGCACTTAATGGTGGATAAAATTACTTACATAGTAATATATTAACTTCATAAAGTCAGTGCAACGGAAAAACAATGGATAACGTTAAATATCAAGAATATATATATACATATATATATATATATATATATATATATATATATATATATATATATATATATATATATATATATATAGGTTAGTTTTGGTTGGTAAAGATTATTTAGATTTTTTGGACTAGGAGACTGACAGACTTACCTTGGTAAGAGTCCACTCTGTAGTCTTGAAATAGAAACACATAAAAGCACTTAAACAATGATATATTTCAACCACACAGTGGTCTTTGTCAATCGAAGAGAAAACAAAAAAAGAATTATGAGAGAATGAAATAAAAAAAAAAAAAAAAAAAAAAAAAAAAAACCCGCTCCCAAGTCAAGGAAAAAAAATCTCAAAGTGTCCTTATTTTCAATTGTCTTCACAACAAATATGAAAGTGAAATAATGTATGTATATTTTCAAAATATATTTCATGCAAAATATATTTCATATATTTTTTTTTTTTAAATTTTTTTATTTCATTCTCTCATAATTCTTTTTGTGTTTTCTCTTCGATTGACAAAGACCACTGTGTGGTTGAAATATATCATTGTTTAAGTGCTTTTATGTGTTTCTATTTCAAGACTACAGAGTGGTCTCTTACCAAGGTAAGTCTGTCAGTCTCCTAGTCCAAAAAAACTATGTATATATATGTATATATATATATATATAAAGAACAAAAGTCAAAATACAAATACAAGAATTATATTTGAATTTACAATTCAAAGCTTTTCGTTGGCTAACAGTACCAACATCATCAGGAATATTAAACAATTAAAATTAACATATGTGCAAATTAGATCAAATAAATAGTTATGCCAAATCAATTACAATGTTGTTGAATTTTTTTTTTTTTTATATTGCGATATTTATATATATATATATATCTGTGTGTGTGTGTGTGTATGTGTAGAGAGAGAGAGATAGAGAGAGTGTAACAGACCAAATGTAGGTAGAGAGAGAGAGAGAGAGAGAGAGAGAGAGAGTGTGTAACAGACCAAATGTATGTAGTCTGCTTTTCAGATAATTGCTTTCAATCAAAATGTACATCAGGACGTAAATACAAAGTTTTTTACCTTTTATAGGTTTTACTTATTTATAACTAAGTTGGTTAAGTTCGTAGACTTCAAAACCTTGTTGGTAGTAGAGACTTGCTTACAGATCAATTTGAGAGAAATGACTTTGCTTTGTTCTGCTAGAACATGGAACATAAGCTCTAATACAGTTTTTATAATATTCCTGTACAACTAAAAGTAACTTTTTTTATCATGTACAATAAAGTATTAAGGTTAGTTAAACATGGAGTACTAGAAAAACTGAAAAAAACATACAATAATAAATAAAACAATATCTAAGTAAACAATAAATTTAAAACTAGACTAAATTTAATAGAAAATTGTTAATATATTACTTGTAAATTGTCTGTCCACATTAAACACTGCGGTAATACGTGCTTGACTGCTAATAAAAACTGGAAGAGGAACACCGCCTTCTTCATCTGATGAATCGCGTAATGGAATTACTATATTACGAAGAGGTTTTTTCCTACGAGATGTCCGTTTCTTACGAAGTTTACACAAATCTGGATATTCCAGTTCCGCATTACTACGCAAAGTACATCGTATACAACTGCGACAAGCTGCTTGGAGAGAGACTGGCTCAGTATCGGCTAATAGCAAACACAAATGTGGATTAATAGGAGTATATTGAAAGAGTTTATTATTCTAAATACTACAATTTCTAATTTAAATTCACTAATGTATATTTAAGTACATTTTTCTGCCTTTCCTAACATAACAATATTTTTCTTTGCTCCCATTTTTAAAATTTAAGTAGTATTCCTAAATACATTAAACTTAAAAATTTTCAAGTTCACTAAACTAATATATATTATAGACAATTTTATAAAAATACAAAGAATGTCATACTTTATTGAAAATTAACACTACCACCTCTGTTGATTAAGTTAGCTAATTTTCCGTGATCATCTTCTAACATTGAATAGTTGAGGTGTTGCAGCTACACAGATTAAAGCAGTTAATTGGCCAATCACACGTATATTTATAACAAATGTGGCAGTGGATTGGTCACCCCTATTAAAAGGGGTTGAACACTTCCAGTGGTATCTCAGTTAAACAGCACAAGATACAATACAATCTCTTAAAATTCTGTGGGGGGGATGATATGAAAACTGAGCATGTTGAAATTTGCGATTTTCTGTGTAAAATAAAGGATGTGATCCAAGATATTTTAGGAAATGGTAAATAAATCAAAACAGGTAAGAATTTAGCCAGTCAAAACCTGAGCACAGTATCATAAAAAATATTAATTCATTTAGCACACAACAATAGGCAGAGAATACAAGAGTTATCCAAAACTAATTTTTTAGTGAAAACAACTTTAACTAATATTATTATTAGTAAGCCTGTTATTGTCTAGAGCATAGATAGGTTCAGACAATAGAGCAGACTGTTTTCATAAATGACCCTCCCCCCAATACCTACTGTATAACTTAATCCCAACACATAGATGTTTATTGCAATAACTACATTGTTGTAGGTATTTTTTAAGTTGTCAGTACGCTGTACAGTTGTTTTTGGCCTTTAGTAATTTCCTCCTTGATAAATAGGGGTTGTAAAGTGGTTTATTTAACATTTTAATGACACTGATTTCAAGACGCTTGTTCACTAGTTCATCACTCTAAATAATGGGTTCACTAACTAAGGGGCTTGTCCCTAGTGGGGCGTGAAGCTAAGTTAGGGGGCGGAGACCTGTTGAAAAATAGTAAGATAAAGTCTCATTTAGTTAAAATTTAAGTACACAATTTATCAAAATTTAAAACTAAATTTATAGCGCAGATTTTTATTACATAGGTAATCTTATTGTTCAGAAAATTCAAATGAAATGTATGCATTTATAAAAGGAATACAAGTAAATGTGCACATTTTGTAAACTTAAAATTAAATCAACATGACAGGTTGAAAAGAATAATAAGAGGAAACTGTCACTAAAAAATTTGGAAACCCACTGGTCTAGAGGTTATTATGAAGAATAAAAATGTATGAATAATATGCAGAAAAACCTCTAATGGTCTTTAGTAGCCAGCCCCAAGAAGGGCATTTTCAAGTTTGCTCTATGCAAATTCATTACTTTCAAGCGCCTGAAAAATTAATTTTCATGAATAATTATGAAAGGATTTATTGAATACTAACGTAATAAAATGCTGTGTTTAGCATCAACCTCAGTAGGAGACTGAAGAGTTGAGAAAGTTACAGGCAGAACAGGCATCGTGTCCCACTTGTTTTGAGATACTCGAGTAATTTGGAGAAGTTGATCGTTGTGAGGCATTACCAATATTCCACCAACCTAGTGTAAAAAATAATTTTTAAGAAAATGAAATAAAATCGGGTTTAACTATATTTTTGCTATTAACAATTTTAAATAATCACAAATCTGATGAATAATATAAGATATTATTTCAATAACTAGCTTATTTAACATTAACTAATCATTTTTGCTGATGTTTTAATAATTAACAGCCTAATTCATGTTTATTTAAACACTCAAAAATTAGTATTGAATAAATGATAAATCGGTAGAATACCGAGTCAAAGAAGTTTATCTAATTAGTGCAATGTTTGACTTTGACTTCTTTGCACAGGCATCCAGCTTCAAGAGTAGCCGATAGCCCGATGTCCACGGTATATTATCCTTGCCAGCCCCCAATGCTTCTTGTTTATGAGAATATGTTCATTGCCCTTATTAAGCTTGAAAACAAATTACGTAAATTTTTGACTACAATTTCATAGAATTTTTTTAAAGTTCCAAGTTAACGTTGTGAGTGTACTTGTACTTTAAATGCGTATTTGTAAGCAATATAATATTGTTTTCAGGATTGATAAGGGCAACAAACTAGCCGCCGAAACGTTGCACTTCTTTGGCTTGATATTCAACCATTTTATCATTTATTCAATTAACATTCTAATTTATGACCTCTATCAGGACTAACCACGTTAAGAATAAACACATATTCTTACATTAATAAGAAGAATATTCCGAATACTTTATTAAAGGGAGACCAATTCTTTAAATGTTTTAGGATATCTCTATCATCCTTTGTTCACATTTATGAGAAATCAGAACGTCCAATTAACTATGAGAAAATTTGTAGTTTTCTGTGTTGTACTTCTTGAGCTTTTTCTTATAAATCACACTTTTGGCATCACTTGGCAAAACGACCACTACTTACATATATTTTTCAGCAGGTACGTTGTCACATTTGGTCAGTGCATTTTTCAATGCTGTAAGTCACCGACAAGGCTGTTTCTCAGGTGTGTTGTGTTGGTGTGAGCAAAAAAAGTAACTACATCGAAAAAAAGCAACAAACTATACACAACCGAAAACTGCGAGATATACAAACACCAAAAAAACTATCCATTCACATTCTAAATGACAAAACACACTCAGAATTAAATACTATATTTGAACACATAGTTAACAAATACTCTATGAATAATAATACACCACAGAATCACACCTAAGCAACCGTCTTGTCCGTGACTCACAGCATTGAACAGCATGAAACGCTTTTGCTGAAAAATATCAGTAAGTGATCAAGTGTACCAAAAGCGTAATTTGTGAGGAAATACTATAGAAAGACTTTCCCTGGTTGTAAAGTAATTACATATTAATACTTCGATTAGTCAGTAATTCTAGGTTAATATTTGAAAAGTGAGTTTTTTTGGAATTGTTTTAGATTAGGTTCATAACAAAGTAAATATTTTAAAAAAATGTTTTCACTCATAGTTTTATTATTTCATACTCATAACCATAGCAAACTGAGTCTATACCTAGCCTATAAGTATAAAAACATTGGACTCAGACGAAATTCCCAATATACTTCAGAAAATGAATAATTGAAATCAAAACACTAGGGAATATAATCTTCATTTATAACTCACTAATAATTATCTTCCATGTTAAAATATTTGTTTTTTTTCTTTAGAATTTATAAATTTGGTTATGCATAACCTTTACTAGCATAATATCGTGTTTGGATACATTATCAAATATATTCTTGTTTCCTTCTTTGTGTATGCTACTTTTTTCAGACTCAGCATCTGTAGTATACTGTAATGTCTTTGTCAGAAAAGCTTTAATTATGACAATTCTAAATTTCATAATTATTATCAGAAACGTAGTAGAAACCAGCACTAAAAAAACAAAACATACTGTACAAGTAGCTTTGTAGGTTAGCACACTACATCATGCTCAATTTTGACAACAAAAGAAGTAATATAACAATAACAATAACAACAAATACTTTAAAAATATATCTTTTTTTAATTTTAAAAAATTAAAAGAAAACAAATATATTTGTATTTAATACAAATGTATTTTTGATATTGTAGAAAAAATAATGTACTAATTTACATTATAAACAATAAATAGGACCACTAAACCCATAGTTTCACAATAAATAGGACCACTAAACACATAGTTTTACAAAAAAATAGAACTACTAAAAACATATTTTTACAATAAATTGAACCACTAAACACATAGTTTTTTGTAAACAATTATCATTGTCATTATCACAAATATCTATCTAGGTAGACATTTTACCAGTAACTTACACATTCGCATTCTACAAATGTTTTAAAACTTTTAAAATTTTTATGTGATTGTGAATTTATTTGTTATCATACAGCATTTTTATAAGTGTTTGTATATTTCTATGATTTTAAATAATTTCCTTCACATCTATTTATTTTTCATTTTATGATTTTTTTTAAAATAGATATTTCATGTAATGCAAGTTAATTCTATTATATTAAACAATAATCTGTATTATTTGAATTTTTGCAATACTATATCAAGTTTTTCCTTCATTTACTGTGTTGGACTTGAATTTCATTCTATATATTCTATTTTGGTAATATTGATTTTATTCTTAATTTTATAAATAACTTCTTAATTGTGCAGTTTTTCAAATTGATTAAAAAATTATTAAAAGTCAAATTAAACATAATTTATAAACATTTCACTTAAAATAATTTTTTTACTGAAGTTAAAACTTGTTTGAATTAACCACTAACTATACAGTCAGAATAATCAGTTTGCTCTATCTGTGTAAGAGTAAAACGTAGGACTGCGTAATTGGCATTACACTAAGTAAAAGCCATTGTCCATTCAAACTATTAAGATAAATGTACAATAAATATTTTATTTAAAAAATACACCTTAATTAAGTTCTTCATGTAATTCTCTTGATTATCAGGACATGCGGCACCACAGTATACTCGATCATATTGGCGGATTGAACCAGGTAAACAAAGGCCATTTCCTGGGGAAAAACAACCTATTTAAAACCAATTTTAACAAATTCTTCCAAATCAATGTTAAACACAGCCAACAGCAAATTTTTCCTGTTCAATTTTTTGTTCACACATATTCAACATTACTGGGTATTTCCAATTCCAATGACAATATATTTACACTCAACATATTAAATGCCTTCGATTAGTGCTGACATTTAACTGTACTTTACAAAAATATTTACCACTCATTTTGGGCTATACCTTTCTATTTAATAGAGAGTGATATTATTATAATGAGAAAATCTGGGCTATGATTTTAGTATAGTGATTGTATAAATTGGAAACAGTTCTCTGCATGTGATGGTTTGTAGGTTATGTCTGAGCTTGTTGTTACAGTTTAAAGTATAATTATTGAAATTAATATAACATTTAAAATTTATTTTGCATTATAATTTACTTAACTGTGTATTCATTCATTTAGTCAACTGTGCATTTGTGGGACACTTGTTCAAACAATCAAGAGCCTCATTACATCTAGTGTTTTATGAAGTAACACAGGTATATTTATACAGAAATTAATAATAGAAGAGTTCACATGTCAACAGTATTTTTAATGTTAAAAATAGTATTCAAGGTTTCAAACATTGTAATGTGCACAAATTATCTACAATTTTCATTAAACAATTAATAAAATAAGCAAAAATATTGCAGTGTTTGTGTTGTACATCTTGAGAAATTAGACTTTTTTGTATTATCTTGGCAAAAAAACCCTACTTACAGATTTATTCAGCAGACATGCTTGGTCAGCGCTTTTTCAATGCAACTACTCTATGAACAATAACACACCACAGACTCCCACAAACACAACACACATGAGCAAAAGTCCTGTCATTAATTCACAGCATTGAAAAAGCGCTGACCTAGCACGAAACGTGTCTGTTGAATAAATCAGCAAGTAGTGGTTTTTTTTGCCAAGATAATACAAACAAGAGAAAAAATATATTCTGATATAAAAAACTTTCTAATCTCTTTAATAAAAATACTTCAAGGAAGATAATAATAGTAGAAACATTAAAAATAATATACTTTATATAGCCTATATATACATTTATAATTACTGTTAATCGGTAATAAACACCAATTTGTGTTATAGTAAGAAGTAGTTGGAGATACCCTGAAACTTTTAATCAAATGAAGGGTTTAAATAAACACATTAATAATTTTAACAAACATATTAAACGAACAAACCCAATAAGAATCACACATACTCTTCGATACTATCAAAAACCTGCCTTTAAAACTGTCACCGCTTAATCTAACAACTCCAAGCAGAAGACACTGATGAAGATTGATTGATAGCGATTGAAAACTTTCTGTCTCAGTAAGTTTTTACAAATTTACAAAATATAAAGGTCAGACAGTCATCAGGCATAAACTAATGTTAAAGTGATTAATTAAGTTTCACCAAACGTAATGGACTACAGAATTAAAAAAAAAAAATAACCAGTCAGGAAAAAGAATATTAAATTTTAAAATTTAGTATTATTTGATCCCATCTACAACTTGAGCTAGTAGCTTATACTAAAGTACTTGAACTTATACTGATGTGTCACACTTGTCTATGGCAGCACTTATTGTTTTTATTTATTTAGTTTCAGAAGATTTATATCAAAATGTTTGCAGGAGTTATTTCCTGAGTTTAATGGGATACATTTCCCAAAACAGCCTTAGTGATGAAACAAAAGTAAGTGCTGCTATAGGCAAGTGTGACATAACAACACATATAATACTTCGCTTTATCCTAGAACAGAAGGGGATATGTCCACATCCTAATTCTGTTTACATTTTTAATAACTCCTTTCTTATGTTAAACTTTAAAGGCAGTAATAGTAACACTGAATGATCCCCTTATCCAAATTTCTAAGGAAACAAACTACACAGCTTACAGAAACCAAACTGGTCAATATCCAAGTCCCCACTATATCACTTTTTTAAAGTAACTCCTCCACTTTTTTGTGGTAACCAAATTCAGTTACAATCTATAAATCTCATTTCAGTTACATCCATGTTGTCAACTTTCTTGTAGTTTTCTTGCTGATCTTTCTAGATATTTTTAAATTATTTTTATTGCTTTCCGTATTTGACTACATTATCTAATTAATTTTTTATATTCAACAATCCTAACTAAATAAGTGGCCAATCTATAAGAAAACTATTATTGTAAGAATTGATAAATGTTTATACAACTGGTGCCTCAACCATAGCAATACAAGAAGCAGTCAAACAGTTTAAAACCGTAGAATCTAGCTAAGATTGTGGGAATTCATCAGAAAGTTAAATAGTCATATAAAAAGACCTGTAAATTTTTGGGAATTCATCAGAAAGTTAAATTGTCATATAAAAAGCCCTGTAAATTTCTGGTAACTCGTCAGAAAGTTTAGAGATTGTAAAACATTGATTTCCACAAAACGTTTCAATTAACAAGCTCGCTCAACAGCCTAGCCTTTTGCTGTTGTATAACTGGATACAACAAACATATTTTTTTATTTATTAACTAAATAAAACAATAAATACTGGTATCAATGATAAATTTGTTAAGGAAATACTTTTCTCATCAAAATAGGTTTACCTTTGATAAACACGGGATCACAAAACTCAAATCGATCAATAGCTGGCGAGTGCTTTTTAAACTGCTCCAGTTTCTCATAAGCATAGTTTACGACATCTGAGTACATTTCCACACCATGATTTATTCCAAACGGACCTGTTGAAATATTTAGTTACCAATAAATCTAAATAGATTATTACTTTTTATATATTTTCAATGATTAATTTTTACAACAAAACTCTAATTTAATACTTGCTACATCACTGTTTATTTTATAGTAATTTAAACACCAATAGTTTTTGTTAATTTTATCAATTAAAAGAGTTATGAGATCAGGTAATGAGATCAGGTCTAATGAGATCAGGTAATTAATATAAAAAAGAAAATAAAACTATAGTACCCTATCATAAACTTATTTCACTGCAGCTAAATTTATATAACTACCATAAAATTCAAACTATTATCACTGACAAAAGCTTAACTTATAATACACATCTGATAATACAAATTTATAGATAAAAATCTAATTATTATTGGGCAGAAGCTGAAAGTGAATATAAGTAAAAAAATTTAATGAAGTTGCTTCTTGTAATCATCTTGAATTCACAAATTAAATTATAAGTAATTATTGTGCAACTGAGTGAATTTTTGAACTTACTTGGTAATGAGTTTTGAAATAATCATTTCATTGACGAAGCTGACCCGCTACATTGAGTAGTAAGTTCAAAAGTATTCACTCAATTACACAATACTTACTTATAATTAAAATGAGGCTCATTTCCAAAACAATAAGGCATGTTTGAGAAATACGTAGTTTCACTACACATCCACCACAGTGCTGACATTACTGACTTTACAAAAACATCTTTAGAACAAACTCACGCAGTATTTAAGCTGTTTTAATAATTTAAAACTTTAATCAATTTAAAATTAAAAATTTGTAAAATATGGTTGGTTACCTGTATTTTAAAAACAAGACCTAAAATAATAACTTGGAGCAACTGTAGTGTAGTTTTTAATAATTAATAAATAAAACCTCTTTAACCACAAAAACATTTTATTTATGTCCTGATGTACATTTCGATTGGAAAGCAATCATCTTCAAAGGAAATTACTACAGCACTGACTCTACTAAAAACTTTAACAGTAAGAGTTAGTCCTGTAGTAATTTCCTCTGAAGATTGCTCTGCAATTAAAATGTACATCAGGACATAAATATAAAGTTTTTGTTGTTTAAGAGCTTTTATTTATTAATAATCAAGACCTAAAATGTCAAATAGCAGCATTTGGACAGTTTTCTGTTATCAATGAAAGTTTGTAAAAAATCTTTAATTTGCTAAAAAAATTCATCAAAAATATTGATCTCAGGTTCCTTTATTTTTAAAAATAGTTTTTTCAACTCCAAGAAGGGTTGTGTATGAAATTTTGACACATAAATTACCTAAAACTTTTAAACACTTGTACAAAAGATGATAACCCCTGTTTATTAAACCTAAAGTACTGGCTGAGTGTACCTAGTAATGAATGTTTGTTATCAACCAATGTAAATAGCCTGTAACTATTCTACTATTACAGTATACAAACATCATGCAAACTTATGTGACGGCTTAATATATAGTTTCTTTTATTATGTATAATTATTTCTGTCTGTAGTTTTTAAAAAAATTTACTTTAACTATAAGTTTACAGGTCTTGATATTAGAAAGTTCCAACCTGTAAATGATTTGTTGTTTCAGAGAAAATTACAAAATGAAGATGCATTTCACGATAAGTAGAAGAAATAGCAATGCTCAAGATAAATTACCAGACTCCAGAATTTAATCATTAGTTCAACACACTGACTGCAGCAGGGGAGCCACGGCCAGCCTATAGTGTGGTGTTGCACAATAGTGCACAAACTAAAAGGTTGCTAAAATAAAGTTAATCACAACATCCAGAAACCAACTTTGGACACGGGTCTAAGTAATGTCTTAGACGCTGAGCTCACAGTAATAACAAAAACTGTGAATTTCCACATGTGGGAAATCAGTTGCTGATGGTAATGCTATGACCTGCATACAGGCCAGCAAAAACAAACGTGTTAAGCACCGAAGAGTAAAATATCTAAAACACTTAAATTTGACAGGTTTAAAAATTAAATTCTATATTTAAATACATTTTAAACATTAGTCATTGTGTTAAATGCAGCTGTGGTGACCTGATATTAAAACAGAACGATGATTATGACTCTACAACAGTTTACAAACATTCTCTCTTTTGTTATCTTACTCCTAGGATTGGTTATTAAAAAAAAACACACTATACAAATATTACAATGAAAAGATTGGAAAGAACCTCAATACCAACAAAATAATAAAAATAACAAAAAAAACAAATTACTTAAGATTAAACCTTTATATACATTTCGATGACCATGTCATCATCATCAGAGGGTCTTATTTCAAAATTACAATAACTAGAGTGATCAGTGTAACTTCTTATTTGCTAGATTGTAATATTGTAATAAGGCCCTCTGATAATGATGACATGGTCATCGAAATGTACAGAAGGCAATCTTAAGTAACTTGTTTTATTTGTTATTTTCGATTATTTTTGTGGTATTGGGGTTCTTTCCAATATTTTCATTGTAATATATTTTACCACTGTGTTCTTGAAATTGTACACTATAAAAATGTTTCAGCAGCATAGAAGAAAAAAGCTTTTTTTTTACAAACTGTCTTGTTTTTGAAAGTCTAACTTTTCAAATGTAATCTAAACCTACTTATGAAGAATTATTAGTTTTTAGTACAATGTAACAGAGAATTTGCTAATTTAGCACATTATGCAATGTATACAAAATATAGAAACAAATGTTGCAAAATCATGATTCAACAAAAATTGTTACACTAGTAGTTATCTACTTCAAAAAGTAATATTAAATCAGAAAGACCTCCAATAATTTGAACAATGTTTGGTGCTATTTTCTTTATTAAAATATTTCAATTGTTGTTGAAATAATTTTGTATAAACAATAATAATTGTGGAAACTGTTTTTCTAATTATTATTATTGTCACATAATAATTATGTAAGATACAACACGAGATAATATAATATTAATTATTGTTTTGTAGTAAAATTTTAACTTAAAATATGAGATAAAAATATTGTCAAAATAAATTATTCTTTAGAACTAGTTTAAACGACCTAAATATTGTAAATATTAATATAAAGGTCGGCTTTACTATCTGTTAGTCAAATCACTAGGCTAGATAACACACCTAGTATTAGTCCAACCATTGTACTGAGGTAACCTGTCCCTGAACCAATGTTGAGGAAACTCAGTCCTGGCAAGAGTTTCAAGTTCTCCATCACTTCACTGTAAATGCAGGGAGCAGAGATATGAAGGTTTCCTGATTTCCATGCCAAGTCTTTGTATGCAGATTCTTTGTGTTCTGGAAGGAAATAATCTGCTCGGTTTACTGCCCTGAAAATCATTTCTACTTCTGGCGATTTGATATAATGTGCTGCCATTAAATTGTCTATTAAGTCATCATTATCCAAACCAGTGCTCACCGCTCCTCCCATGGTGTAATATTATTCAAAAGACCTGTAAAGATTTTAAGCAAAATTATTTACTACGGGCATTTTATACCAGCGAAGAAAATTTATTTTCAACATGTCATTCTATTACTAATTTTCTAAAAAAATTATTTTTACCAAAATAATAGCACTCAGAAAAACACATCTTTTGTAACACAAAAATATCTGAAAAACATCTTGAAATATAAATTTTATTCATAGAATAAATAACAAAAATCACAATTTTATCAGAACTAAAACTACATTAACAAAGAAAATTTGTGTTTACAATCTTCTGCCTTATCATGTTATAATGCGTAAGGCAACACCTGGTGAGAAAACAACATAACTTATATGTTTCCTAAATTTTATTTTTGTATTTCATATAATTTCTATTCAATACTATTATATATTTATTATAATTATAGTCTTCGTTAATATACTCATCTTCATTTCTGTTATGAATATTTCTATTTATTTGAGTATAGTTTTCTGCCATTTCTTACGTTATAATATTCTAGAATATTGTAACATTAATAATGGCAGAAAACTTTACCCAAATATAAATTAATTCTCAATGACGAAACTAAAATTAAGTTTCAAATAGCTTGATTTATTGTTACACTGAGACATATAATAAAAAAAGAATTTTTGATAGTTTAAAATTTGGTACCATTGATGGTAGTATTAAAATTAATTTGAACAATTGTCATAATTTGTGTGATAACAATTTTAAGAAATTTTTGTAAAATAATTAAAACATCGTTTTTCTACTTTTAAAAGGCTAGAGACAATATACAGTAAAGTTATGAGAAATGGCTAGCAGCATACGATGGAAATTGTTAAAATAAACTGATGTTTTTTCTTGTGTGTTTTACTGTCCATGTTTGGTGAAATTTTAATGTTACTAAAATAACTACTGACTTGTCGAATTTATAATTTAAGTAAATTTTTCTAGAACTGTCTTGGGCAAAATGCTTTTGATTCCACTATGCGATCTTCATCAGTGTCTAAATCAGCTGCTTGGAAATGTTGTGTGGCTAAGAGGCTACAGTTAAAGCCAGGCTGCCTATAATGTGGTCAAAAAGTGTACGGATCTTGGGTTTGTTTTTTTTTTCATGTTTTTCTTTGTGTTTTGGTAGACCGTATTTGTAAATTACATATAGTTTTGGTGTGTTTAGATATGGTCATTCAATGTAATTTGTAAGTTAAGTATAGTTGTTGATTATATAAACTTAAATCTTTCAAAATTAAACCTTGTAATTAAAACTCCTTCCGTGAACCTTGATTTGAAGAAAAGTTTAAAAACTTCCTGAGGTATGTTTTTAATTAAGTCAATTATTCAAGATATTAATTATAAACTGTAGGTGTTATATTTTTGTTACACTATTGCAATATCTAAGAAACTCTTTTTTGTTAACATTTTTTCCTGATTTAAAACAATATTCCTCAAAAATTTCTAAACCTATTACTTTTTCCAAATTTAACAAGTATTATAAATTTTTAAAAAAAGTCTACTACTTAAATTTAAAAAAAAAAGTTTTATTTTAGTTTTTAAAAATTTTATAATTATAACTAATATAAATATGTATATACATGTCAGAATAACAATATTAAGTGGCAAAATAGTATGCAAAATTCCTTCCAATTTTCCTTTTCCCTTTCTATTTATGGTGTTGGACTATATTTTTGTTTGTTACTACATATACACTTTCTTTTTTTCCATTGTGTTGTAGTTTCTTTTCGCTTTCCTTTCGCATTGTCCGTTTGTAAAGCAAGATTAATCCAGTTTGTTTAATTAACTCCTTTCATTATTTTTAATCCTATAGTATTATTTATGATATTGTGTGGTAACCATAGCAAAAATTTAAGGTTGCACAATGGACGTTTCGGCGGCAATCAAATGGGAGCAAAAAAATTCATATTTATCTAAGAGAAGTGCATTTCTAGTTATAGGAGAATTGGCTCAATACCAAAGCTTTAGACTTCGAACATGAAGATACTAAGTTCGAATGTAACATAGACCTACCCAAATTTTTATAATTTAATTATTGAATTTATATTTGAAAAAAAAACTGTACTAACATCAACTGTCATCCACTATATGTTAATAGAAATTTATTTGAATTTGATTGGATGAATAAAAATGTATTTTATTAACAACTGAAAATTTGTACCAGATAAATATCAGGAGAGTGCGAGCTGATATAGAATGTGATTTTTTTAACAGAAAGAATTAAAAAATTAAAACCTCAAAATTAAAAAACTAAAACCTCATTTGGAAATAACCAATTTCTTTCACAAAATAAACATTTAATTTCTTATTTTATATATAATTGTGGTTGATTTACAAGTCAGGTACAACTATTTATTCTAAAAGGCAATAACGGCTACATTATCGTCATCAGGCCTACAGTACATAATTAAAATTTCTTTTAATTATTCTTACGTTTACAATGAAAAACTGAAAAGATTATGAGTAGATATCAAGGGTTTGGTGACTAATCAACTCCACCCTCCCTATTCTACACATCCCTCCTCACATCCTAAAAAGTCTACTGGTTTTTCTCATTATAATTAAATTTATAGACTTTCTCTTAGAGAAAGAAAAAGAAACAACTTTGGAATAATTATGAAAACAATTTTATTAACAAGTCAATTGATAACTATATAAAACAAATGTGGTGTAATGTTTAATTTAAATAAATGAAACCTCTTTACCATAAATGACTTTTTCTTTTATCTAAAACCTTATGTACATTTCAATTGCATAGCAATCATCCTCAGAGGTAATTTACAATAAAAATACCGGAGGTATTTACAAATACTCAGAGGTATTTTTATTGTAAATTACCTCTGAGGATGATTGCTATGCAATTGAAATGTACATAAGGTTTTAAATTAAAGAAAAAGTCATTTGTGGTATAGAGGTTTCATTTATTTAAATTAAGTCAATTGATGTTAGATAAGATGTAAAAAAAGAAGAAACTACCTGAAATTAATTAGTGCTTGCAACTAACAGCAAGGTCAAGTTCATCATTGGTAATTATGAATTACGAGTGAAATAAAAATAAGACGATTAGCTATGAAGTTTTTAATTGAATAAATTTAATATATCTTAATGAAACTCTTATAATGCACAACAAAACTACCGTGAAATAATTTGGAAAATCATTTTAAATGAAAATAGTATTTTAGGACAAAAATTCATTAAAAGTGAAACTCTGCGTAACTTAATTTGTAGTAAATCAAATTAAAATTTTAATATTTGTTTATTATAAATTATATTGAAGGCACAAAGAAGGAAGTTATTAAGTGAACATGAAATATCAATGAACTAAAACATTCTAGAATGATTAAATACAAGCTCAATAACAACTGATAGGATTGCAATTATAAAGCTGATAAGATAAAGAGATTTGAATTTGTAAACAAGACCAATCAAGAATGACTGTATCTATGACTAATCAACAGTTACCACACAAAACATTTGAAAATGTACTGAGATACAATAAAAACAGATTTATACCATAGAATATTTTAAGATATACACATGGGTGGAGTTACAAGTTTTCTTCTGGAGGGACAAAAGATTGCCCTGGGGGCACTCCTCTCAAAAATAGAAAACATTTAAAAACTTGTTGAAATTGAGCCGTTATCAAATAACTTATATTATAAGGTACAATTTTTAAACTACTTTTGTTTATTTATAGGCCTGATTTACAGCATGGTATTTAAAGATATGTTTCTCATAGAGTGCAAATCGAGGGCTTTTAGATTTATAGCTTTGCAAGAGTCAAATTTTTTTCAAATTTTGGATAAGTACAAAAATAAGCTTGATTTTATTTCTATGAGAAACATAATGTTGAACACCAAACTTCGTCCGAGAAATTTCATTTTGAACATCATGACCTGTGAGATTAAAATAAAGTTCATATTTTTCTTTAAACTTACAATCATATTTAGAAAATAGCTTGATTGTATGATCAAAATAACAACTGATACTGCCAAGTATATTTCTTGTCAACACTATTATTATTTTTGTAGTATTTTAATGAGTTCATTGTAAGCATTTGAGTATACAAAAATAATACACCTGTCCAGAAAGTTAGGAGGCAAGGTCCTCCTTGACCCCCCCCCTTAACCCTGCCCATACATATACATCAATACATAACATGTATAATAGTATTAAAAACCTAATACATATAAGATTTCTAGAAAATACAATTTACTTTACAATACAAAAAAATCACTGTAGAATTTAAAATCTATTTTTCAAGTGACAAAATAAACTCAGGATCTGCTGAACAAACTAAATGCTTATAAATGTCACCAGACAGTTGTATTTTTTAAATACCTCTGAAGATGATTGCTGGGCAATCGAAATGTACATAAGGTTTAAATAAATGTTATTTGTGGTTTAGAGGTTTTATTTATTTAAAATTATAAAAAAAAGAAAAAAAAAGTCACCAGACACAATTGAGAAAAACAAACAAACAAATATATACTCAAAATATAGTACTTTATATAATTTCTTACTATTTATGTTATTATTGTGTATTTCGTTGTCTATGACAATTAGTAAAACTTTTATCTATAAACTAATAAATTATATAAGAAATAATGAACTTAAATAAGTTTGCCAAGTAGTAACATTAGTAAGTTAAAACATATTTTATTCTTAAAAAAATAACTTATGATGTTTATTTATTGTTAAAAATATTTTTCTATCTTCATAATCTACTATTTTGATTTTTAATATTCGAATAATATGTCCTTATTTCTACCTCAGAAATAATTTCTCCTAAAAAGTAATTAATAATCATTCCCCTATAGAAGTCAAAATTCTGTGATCAACAGTTGATATTAAAATATAAAAAGATATTTGAAGATAATTTCCAACCAACAAACAAAAATACTAAATTTTTTTGATACCAAAGATATTATTTACAAAGGGTTCACCATTTTTGTATAATTATCTCGCATTAGGGACCGCTGTGCCTAAACCGCATTAGGGACCGCTGTGCCTAGATGCGAGAGAGAGAGGTAGACAGCTGCCTTACATTCCACCTCAACTAGTCAACTATCTGCTCTAATGCTCAACTGAAGTCTCTTGTTATTACTTGTGAATTATTAACTGTATAAAACAACTGTGGCGTAATGTTTAACATAAATAAATAAAACCTCTATACCACAAATTACTTTTTTCTTAAAACCTTATGTACATTTCGATTGCATACCAATCATCCTCTGAGGTAATTTACAATAAAAATACCTCAGGGGTATTTTTATTGTAAATTACCTCTGAGGATGATTGCTATGGAATCGAAATGTACATAAGGTGTTCAATAAAAGAAAAAAGTAATTTGTGGTATAGAGGTTTTATTTATTTATGTTGTGAATTATTGTATAAATATTGTTGAATTTTGTGCGGGGAGAAGTAGGAGGGTTTTTTTGTATTGATTGTAATACCGTTGTAGGAATTCCCAGAAAGGCTCATTTTTACGATGAGAAAAACATTACCACATTTTGTTGGAAGGTTTAAATGTTTTTATAAGTACAAATACTATCTACAATTAAAGTTTATATTTACTAGTTTTTGTAGTAAACATTTGTAAAAGTAGATTTTCGTAATTGCTTTTAGTAATGTTTTATCTAATCCCAGTCTTGAAACTGAAGACATATTAATCAATATTTTTCATATTCCTTTTTAATATTGTTCAAACTGTGGTACACCTTAGACCTGTCACGTCCTTCATACTGAAGGGTTTTATTTATGCCACTGATCGTTAGAATGTGGAATATAATGTAATTTATTTACGTGCAATTCCATAATTAATATACAACAATAACCTTAGCTACAAATAACAAATAAGGTTATTGTTAAAAATAATATTCGAGCTGGCTTGTGAGTGAAAGTTATAATTAAATAATAAAAATATATACAACTCACAAATATAAGTTATATATATACTATATAAATATATATATACTATATTTGTGAGTTGTATATATTTTTATTATTTAATTATAAGGTTACTGTTGTTATTAATTATAATTACGCTACTGTGCTATGTATAGAGTTTTTTAATTTCATAGTATATGAAATACAATCTAATTAATAAAGTAATTGTAAAACAGGTATAATGCAAACTGAAATTGCATTATGATATAAAACAAAAAATGTAGTTGCATTAACAAATATATTATAATGTTAATAGACTAATATAGTACTCTGAAATGGTAGGCACAATGTGAGAAAAAGCTTGATTTATAATTAAGAAATAGAAAAACTATATAAGGCTAAGGCAAAAAAAATCTGGGGTTACAATCAGACAATGGGGGTATTCAATTTATAAAGGAAATGTGTTACTAGTAAAGTAATTTATGTTCAGCGAGTATAAAGTTTGCAATAAAACAATAAATTTGACCTTTTTAATTAAAAATATATCAATACTAGTATATGAGCATATTTCCTTAATTTTGATTGCAACTTTTACAATAGGATAACAAAGTGACAATTATTAATTATTTTTTTATAATTAAATTTTTCATATTATTTGATTATATCTTCAATTGAGTCACTAGCTTTTCATTTAGAACACAGGAACATATGTTGCTATGTTACTTGCCTGTAATAGCACTTACTTTTTTTATTACTGAGGACAGCAATTTCAGGAAATGTGTCTCATTATCAATTCAGATAGTAACTGACCTCTTGGTTATTTTAGGTTAGGGTGGGGGTGGGGTAGGATAGGGATATTGGGCCTATTTTTAAAGAGTATTGCCGGTTATAATGTCAAAAAGCTTACGTGAGTTATAATGTAACTGATAATAGATTTCATATTGTTTGGTTGTGTAGCACTGGTTATTTTCAGGTTCTTCACATTTTACCCTATTGAATTCTCCTTCTGTGTTTTCAATATATAAATAAGTAATATTTTTTAAAACAATTAAGTAAATTCCTACTGAGCTTGACAAAAAATTATTTTAGTTACTTTTTATTTTATAATTACAATTAATATAAATACTTATATACATATTATAGAATCACAATATCAAGTAGCAAAATAGAAAGCAAATTTCCATGCAATTTTCCTCTTCAAACAGTATAAGATGTTAGAATATTATTTTTGTTTATTACTACTTATTCTCTTTCTTTTTGTTGGTTTCTAATTTATGAAACTGAAGGAGGTCTATAATTTCTCATTCTGTCCATCCCTTGTAATGCTCATTATTGCAAAGAATCTTCCTCTTATAATATCTTTAACTAATTGGAATGAACTAATTGGTAAAGAATAATATTTGAAAAAACTGTATTAACATAATTTGTCATCTAATATAGGTTAAAAACAAATATATTTGAACTTGATTGGACGAGTAAAAACATATTTGATTAACAATTGAAATTTTATACAAGATATATATATATATATATATATATATATATATATATATATATATAGTAATGTTTTTACATAAAAACAAAAAAGTAATAAATAACAATAATTCAATAACAATAAATATTATAAAAATATTACAATATATATATTTAAGAAGAGAGTGCGCTAATAGAAGGGACTGACTAGATTGTTATTATCAATGTTATTGGTTTTTTAGAAATTTATTTCTAAACCTCGTATACTAATAACTTTACATTGTATATTAATTATTCGTTTACCACAAATTGCTCTTTATATTTATCACACAAAAAAGTGCCTTTTGTAAAAATTATTTACAGTTTTTATATATCAGCTTAAATTTATATATATATATATATATATATATATATATATATATATTAGAACACTTTATGGTACATATAAATGGTTATAATGTATAATACTAAACATACATTGAAGATGCATAAGAATAATTGTTTGGTACTGATTTTTTTTAGACATTTTGTTAAAATTACAGACTTTCAACTTTAGATAATTATTAAAATCAGCGACTACCGCTCTGATTTTCAACAAGGTCAAATTGATCATGAAAAAAAATTTCGATCATAGCAATAGTCACTGATCTTAATAATTACCCAAATTTATAATTCAACAAAACAAACTATACAAGTTTGTATTACTAAACAAACAAGTTATAGAATATTATATTATGCTGAAAAGAAAAAAAACTTTTAACATAAGAACTATTTTAAAAATACATAATTTTCTATAAAGGTAACTTACATATTATAGTTTACAAAAGTTGTATAAAGCTTCCTTATTCTTACCCAGTATCAATGACAATAAGCTAGCCTATTGTTATGAATAATAACAAAATTTATAGTAACTCAAACAGAAGAGGCAGTAATTTTTAGCAAGGTCAATAAGGATGTTTAGTTTTCAACAAAAGAACTTTGAACTCTTTTGAAGATGATAAAATACTACTAAAAGATAAGGCACAAAATATGTTTGTTAATACAATCAAAAGTGATAGATATTAAACAATTATAACAAAAAATAACTATTAATTTATAAATATCTCCTTTACATTATTTGTAAAAATGAAATTTATGCAAGTGAATAGTATATTTCCTGCTCTATGCAATGATTTTTATCACTCTATAACAAACCAGTCATATCAAGTCAACTTTATCCTCTTTATCAAGACAAATATGTACTATATAAACCTCAAGACAACCAGGACGATATCAAATTTAGAATTATTTTCCATGTTCAACAGCTTAGGTATAACCACTTTTTTTGAGCCTCGAGTTTTATTATTGTATCAAATTCATCATCAATCTCAATTAATTAAAAAGTTACTATAATAAAAAAACGTTTAAGTTTTCCTTAAAATAATGTTTTAATAAAAGATTTTTAAACTTGTTGTTTATTTATACATTTTATTAAAAAACTTATAAATAAAGTTGGTAATCATAGTAAGTTCACTGATTAAGTAATAAGTAAATGTTTTAAAAATTTAAGTGAGCAATTTACTGTGCTGATGCATGAAAAAAGTTTCAAAGCATACCTTGTAGTTGTTTCCTAGTAGGAAGGTTTTGTCAATGAATCAACAGTTTGTAAACATGTCTGTATAGCAAGTTTCTTTAGCTATCACTTAGTTTTTGAAAGCAATTAGTCATGAAACTATTATTAGTGTTTAATTGCAATGATTCACAAAATGAAAGAGGATAACTATTAATCACTTTTACATTAGTTTATGACCTTTATTAAATTTATCAAACCATGACCCGAACCTTTATTAAATTTATGTAATTAATTTAAATCAGCCAATTTAGAAACTTTTTAAAAAATAAATTTCAAATGATATATAATAACAATTTTAAAAATTTGTTTTAAATAAAATAATATTTTTGTTTTGTTTTGAACAATTAGTTTATTCTGAATCTTTATCTTCATAAGCTATATATAGGTCATTTTAGTCCCATTGGACTTTGTTTAGCAACTGACATTTATTATTACTATTTCTTTTAGTAAATATAGTTAGTCATTCATATATGAGTCATCCACTCCTCTTCAAAGACTGTATGCCCTGTATATACTTGCCTTATTTAATGTACCATTCCTTTCCCTTGTATGTAATTCTATTTAAAAAAATAGGCAAATAAACAAAACACGTGGAAAATATGCATACTTTTTGTTTCAAAGTCAGCTGTAATTGTCTGAGTTATTCCTTTGTATATACAGTAATACCTCAACTTATGCTACCCCGTCTTAAGCTGAGCTTTAGCATTTTAACCGTTAATGCTTTATGGTTCTTAATTTAAAAAATTGCCTATGAAAGTTAATACTAATCCTGCTTATTTTAAACTGTACCTAAACTTTAAATAATGGTAGTTGTACAGTCATTATTAGGGAATAGTCAGTAACAGTAACTATTTAATGAAAAAAAAAACACATTAATAACAGGTACCTAGTATATTGAAAGGTTAATTTAGGATTTTTTTTTTGAAATTTTAATCAATAGTTCATACAAATATTTTTTGTTTTTAAAATTCGAGATAAAAAGA
Organism: Prosapia bicincta; assembly: GCA_036971475.1. Taxonomy (NCBI): domain Eukaryota; kingdom Metazoa; phylum Arthropoda; class Insecta; order Hemiptera; family Cercopidae; genus Prosapia; species Prosapia bicincta. The sequence continues at coordinate 54,716,833 of JBAIZL010000010.1, read as the reverse complement.
AATTCAAATGACCAAAATATTTCTTTCTGAATAATACCTTGTTCATTAAAAAGTTGAAATTTCATGATACAGCCTCCAAAAAATGACAAAACCTTAACACACTACAAACTTTCAGTAGTCAGTAAAACCATATGTTGTAGCTCTAAATATATTTATATAAATAAATAAAGGTAGTTGTTTATTGTATCGGACCCATACAATATTTTGGATTATTGTTCAAAAGCAGGAAAAGGTAATAAACAATTACCTAAATAAATATATACAAACATACAATAATGTACTTAAATTACAGGTATGAAGTGCAAAATTAAAATGCTGCCCTTGACCATTGACCTAATATCAAAAGGTACCTGTCATTGGTCTAATATCTACAGTACCATATTCATTTATCTGGGTTGTCATTCTCTTTTTTTAAACCATTAAACCTGAAATTAACTCAATTTACTGTATCAATGTTGGCTTGTCACTTTCTTAAATATGCATTGACAAGAAAAAAAATTAAATTCTATAATAATATTGGTAGTTATTATAATTAAAACCAAATATGATTTATGATTATAGGTATGTAAGTTTCAATTTATTGTTATTATTGTCTTTGTCTACTTCAAAATGAATAAAAATATATAATTATCAGTTGTCTTTTATATTACATGTGTGTTAATACAGCAAAACTGTAAACATTTTCAACTACAAACCAACCATAAAAAAATGTTACCTCTTTATACATATTGTTTCTTGTGTAGATGAAAATTAAAATCTTAAAATGGTGGGTTATACTTACTCTATATTTTGTTATTGAGGGTAAGGATATTTCAGTTTATTATTTACAAACCCAAGGTATATAATAGTTGAACTAAAAAGACTATAAATAAGTCCTCGTAATTACAATAAAAGTCACAATATTCTAACAATTCAGAGATAAAATATTTTAAGCTTTATTACGTACATACAAACTTTCAATAACACTCAGCTGAACACAAAACAAACTATTGGCCTAATTTTGGAATAGACAGCTGATCACCTCCACAGTAAGCAACATCGTGCGCTATCTGTTATATTATGGAATACCAAGCTGCCATTGGTTAATTCTGAAATTCCTAGCAGCTGTAAAGTAGTGGGGGTTTACACACATGCGCAAATGTGTGGATTTTAACTTGCAACCAAATGATTGAGTGAGTAATAATTTTTATTTTTAAATAAGACTTTTTAATTTGATAAATTACCAAAAATTTAATCAATATACATATTAACATCAAGTGAGATTTTGTCAAGTCTGGTTATCAGAGAGCTTTATATCTGGTTTAAATTTAAAAGTTAAAATCAAACCAGGATTTCCAAGAAAACCCCGCTTTGAGGAATATGGCAACGTTGCATTTTTGCGTCTGTCAAACTACACCCAATATTATTGATATTGTTTTCTTAATTAAAATTTCAATTCTCTTGATACTTTCATAAATATAATAAAGCAACTTACTATTATGACCACATCAAGTGACACTGACAAACAAGATTCGAATAGTGACAATATTTTCAAACCATGTTTAGTAACACATTAGTTTTGCTCCCTTTATGATTATTGTCTATATTTATACAGAATTATTATTGAAGTACACCATTAGTTCTTTTGGTTTGATGAGTCAATTAAAAATGTTCTTTTAGCATGCTGACGAAATTATTTTTATGAACATAAATATTGGTTATGTAACATAAAACATGGTTTTACTTTAAAGTTGACAGATTGGTTTTGTAAACAAATCTATTTAGCAAACATCTTAGGATTAAGTAAGATATCTACAATTTCAATGTGGTATAGATTTTGCAATTAAAAACTACCACTCAATATACTTATATTATTGAATGATTTGGAGGATGCCTGAGAAAGTTATTTATTCCACTATTCCAATACTGTTAACATTAGGAGAGTAAGTTACTTTTACCCTAGCTCTAGCCAACTTCACATTTAGTAGCCTAAGTAATTCATTTATTAGATTTGGTAATTGAGTTAGATATAACAACTATGTTTATAAAATAGAACTTGATCTGATCCTCAAGAATTCACCTGTTCCTAAATATGCGTACCAGATACAAAATATTTTGTTTATAAATCAGAATTTATTTTGAATAACAGTAATTTCTAAGTACACATTGGAACGATTATAGTTCAAGGTTGGTATCCTTGTTTACAATTTGAAATCCTTCAAAAACATTATTATTATTTTGGAGTAAAAAATAGTATACATGTTATTCATTTTATATTTTTCCAAGTGTAGATAGTTGTTTTGACAATTACTTAAAAAAAGAAACAAATCAATTTAATAATATATCTACTAGATCATTTAAAAATCAAGGCGCGGAAAGTGACGTCACATTTCAGCCATTTTATTTCAGTCCTCCCTTCTCCTACGTGGTTGGCTATAGAATCCTGTGACGATCGGCGCGTACGCGCGTTGCTCATAACGTTAAACATGGGTTGTAATAATTTCCCTGAAAAATTAATTTAAAAAAATGTTTTTAGCCTCTGATTACATTAATTTGTTAGTAGTTTGACACATAATTTATATTTTCATGTTTTTATGAATTATGTAGAGTTTTTCTTATATTTTTTACAGTATTTGTGGACTAAGTTGTGCAATTAGATATTTTGTGTGAGCAGACTGCCTTTTGTGAAGGGAGGGGATTGAGCTATTGTGTTCGTTTTACCTGTAAGTGTGATATTTTTAATTTAAGCGTTAAAAAAATTTACTGTTTAAGGGTGTGTTTTAAAATACGCATTGTAAAGTTGTACATTTTATTAAGTGGTGGTTAGTTTTTATTTCTGGCGAAACACGTTTTTTGATTAAGTTTTTTAAAGTAATATGCTGCTTCTCCTAGCTGTAATTTCACCTTGCCCTGCACTCAACGATCTTATAGCAAAGTTTTTACTTATTATGCTTTAAAATTTATTATAATTGGTAAATGGGTCAAGTAATTTGTTTTGAAATAATTATGTTTAATTATTCAACATTTTAACCGACTGCATATGATCAAACTTTTTTCTAAGCTAGTTTTAAATGTAAACGTAACTTAGTTAAAGGCTAGGCTCTAATTTTAATGATAACTTGTGTCGTTAGATTGGACGTTAGTTTTATTCTAAAATTTATTAACACTAAGCTTTGCTCTAAATGTTCATGCAATATTTTAAAAAATTATATGATAGTTACATACTTTTAATAGCCAATACTTTTAAGTTGTATTAAGCAATGTAAAAAGTAGTTCATTATAAAATATGAATTTTAATTATATTACATTAATATTACATTTTAATAAAACATTTTGATTTTTAATATTTTATTAAAGGTGACATTTAAAAAGTTTAAATATTTATACATTTTTACTTAAATTAAATAATGTAAACTTTCAAGTTATTAAAGTTCAGAAGTATTTAAAAATTTTAAATCTGGAATATATTACTTCCTGTTTTAGGTTATTATTCTCTAATCCATAGTTACAATTTGATCAGCTAGGTATATAAGGTCATATGAAGTTTTATTTTATTAAAAAAAACTTTAAAGATTAAATGAATTTTTTACAGAAATGTCCATATAGTAATTAATTTTGAAATCGAGGAAGTTTTTTTAATTTTTGATAATGAAGACCTACAGTTAGGTCCAGTCACATTATTTCCTATTTTATGTATATGCACTTGTTTTAAATTTTGCTATTTTAAATGCACTTTAAAAAGATTTTAATGTATGTCATCATAGTTTTAAAATTGTTTGCTCTCATTAAATTATGAATTTAAAATATTACATCAAGTTTGAATAGTTTTTAAACTACACTAATATGTTGCATTAATTATACTAACAAACTTGAAAATTTTAAAAGATTGTAACTACCAATATTTTAAATATAGATAAAAAAAGTATACTTATAGGTATGTAATATATAGGTATATGTTATAAAAGTTTTTACACATTTTATAAATCAATACTTATATAACTAAATTCTTACAAACTGATCATAGTTTCAATTTAGGCCAATTACAAAATCAGTAGTAGAATAAAATTGAAAATATATTGAATATTTGGATATTCTGGTAAACTATTTGGATAACATAGAATTGATATTAATGGAATTATTATAATAAACATAGTTTTTAAACCTAAAGAGTAAAGCTAATATGTGAAAATTGAAAACATGATATTCGGAGCGATTTTTACGTAAAAGTATATTTGTAATATTAAATTAGTTAAAAACAAATACTTTTAATAATATTTAATCTATAAGAATCCGGATTTTGCTGGAAACTGGATTCTTCACATTTATTTTACCTTCAGTTTATATTTAATTATTATTTTTAATAAATATTCTCCCAATTTACTTTATTATTTAGTTTTTCTAGTTTGTTTTTCTTTTTTAATAAATATATTTAGGCTAGATATTTAATATATTTTTGCTTTGCTTCTTAAAGAACAGGCTTTGCTTAGGCTTACAAAAAGATTACTTCTAAGTTATACTTGTTAACATGTATACAAATATTTAAAAACTTGCCTATGGTAGCACTTGTGAAGTTAAATGACAGCAACCATTTTGCTCAGTTTATACACATATCTTTATATTGTAAAATATAAAATCTCATGTGCAAGAAAACAAATTTAAAAATGTTCATTAGTTATCTATTACCATTTTAGTTAAACCAGTGTAATTCTTTTTAAATTTTATGACGGAATTTTTTTATAGTTGTAAAATTTGTCACATCTTTAGTTTAAATGACTGGTAAATATATGTTGGAAGTAAACCATTTTCATCATCCTTACTACTTAAATATTTCATACACTTGAGTAAATCTGCTAGATTACTGTTATTTCTCAGGAAAAACAGTTTACACTAGTGCATTACTTTATCCAGTACTATAAAATACATATTGGACTAATTACTTGGTAGCATTTGTATGTAGGCATGTGTCTGAAGTAGGTAAAAGGTATGGATAAATCATATATTTAAATTTGTTGTATCATTTTAATAATGGATTAATTTTCTTTTTAAAACATAAAATAAAGCTGGTGTAAAAAAACTTCTCAAAAGGCATGCATTAAATATTCAGGTTTTATAAAAACTTATTCTGTGAAGAATTTTTTGGTAAATTTATAAAATGAAGCTAGAAGCTGTGTTTACATATTAAATATAAATAATGTATATTTAAGTTTTTAAAAATGTTGAATTTTTCCAGATGTGTAAACTTTATTTTTTTGTTTATAGGTATTTTGATTAAAATACTCTATTTACTTGCATGAGTATAAGTTTAGCATAGTTTACACTAATCCAGATAAATACTGTTTATGTTATTAATAAGCTTAAAAATTAAATCGAGTTAAATTTGGAGCAGTAAAATTGAAAGAAATAAAATATTCCAACATTTTAAATTTTAATTTTGTGTTTCAGTTGTAGCTCAATAAATTATAAATAATAAATACTGAAATAGAACAATATAAACATGAGTGCACCAGAAGGCACTGCAGTGTCAACTACCACTGCTACCGTAACAGCTACAGCTCCGAATGTGCAAAGGATAATGCCGTTGCTATATTTGCAGCCAAATATGAAACATGCAACTGCAAACAATACAACCAATGTTGCTGTAAATTCAAATTCAAATCCAGGAATTACTACCCCAGGAACTGTGCAGCTTACCGTTCCACAGGTAACAAAATCATTTTATTAAAAAGTTATTTAATCCACAGTAGTTGGGGACTTAATGAATATAAACATTTTAAAAGTAGCTCTTCTACATTTATGGAAGCAATAGTATCGGTAATGTGAGATCAAATACTATCAAGCTTTGATGATATTTTACTTTGTATATGTTACTCTGGTATATATATTCTAATCAAAAACCAAGTGATTTTAAGCGTTGGAAACTGAAATATTGGTTAAAATAAAAAAAATAATTAAATATAAACTGAGTATGCTAACATACTAAACACACACATAAGCACAAAGGTGTATAAAACTTGAAATTTCTTCATAAATCTGAGCTCTATATTTTAATATATATTCCTAGTATTTTATTTGTATCTACATAACAATATATGTACAAGGTATTATGCCAGGAGAGGTTTGGTTGAAAAAAAAAATTACTATCGGTATTATTGAAGTAGGCTAAGAAACTGAATATGCATAATATGATGTACATGTACATGAACTTGTCCAGTTTCATTACATTTAGTAACAATAATTTCATAAAATGATACAGCTAGTAAATATTTAATACAATGAAAATATTTTGTAATTTTATCAACAAATACTGTATAATAATCAATATAAAAGTTATAGGTTTAGTAGTAAAATTAAATGTAATTATAGAAATTGTAGTAGTTTATATAAGAAAATGAAAACTTGATTATGAGGAACTGTTTATAAACTTGATGTTTATGTAGACACTACAACATGGGAAGACCAAGTAATCACTATCTATTCTTACCAATAATTTTTATTTTAAAATAAAAAGTTAATGATTTTTTTGTAACCAAATCGATTTTAACTTGATACTTGTCATTTGTTGATTCCATCTTCGTGTGAGCTACTAGTAATCACTAAACACTTTAAAATGTTTTAAACTTGCCTATAGTAGCACTTACTTTGTTTGTTGAGGACGGCCGTTTCGGGAGATGTGGCCCTTTGTCAACTCAGACCGTAACTGGTTCTCAGTTGACAAAGGGACACATCTCCCGAAACGGCCGTCCTCAACAAGCAAAGTAAGTGCTACTATAGGCAAGTTTAAAACATTTTAAAGTGTTTGTTGATACTTGTATCTATAGTGTAATATAGGTATTTAGTAATATGTTTGTACATATCAGAGTTATTGCTAAAGACTCATTTCTTGAAAGACACGTTTTAAAAACAATAAATTACTTAAGTTTTATCCAGTTGTTTTGGTTTTCGACACTTGAGATAATTTGTTTCTTGTTTATAATGCTTATTTAGTAGTTTGTGAAAAGGAAAAAATCGAAGCTGAATTAATTTGGCCAAGTATTATTTAGTAATATTTCCACTTATGATATATAAAATCTGCAGCATAAGCTATAATGACAAGTTTTGAACCTTAACTAGATCCAAATAATGTCTGTTTTAAAAAACATCAGTCACCTACAATTTTGGTATAGTAGGTTTTTTTGTTTGATTTATATTGGGCAGTTTGTCCTACATTAATTCAACTTTTTCTGTTGTATTTCAGAGTCATTGCAAATCAAACAAATAAAAACAAATCATTTTGGACCATTTTTAAATAAATAAAACCTCTAAACCACAAATAAAATGTTATTTGTGGTTTAGAGGTTTTATTTATTTAAAAATAAACATTACGCCACAGTTGCTTCATATAGTTATATTTTGGACCATGACCTCTTGGATTTGGTCTTTGTTTCATTAATAGTAGTCTACCAACTAAAATATTTAGTCCTAGATTTTAGATTTTTACAGCAGTTAATTTTCAAGTTAACGAAGGTAAAAAGTATGAAAACATTGAAATTTTGACTTTGCTCTTGTACTTTTAATTGTAACCCTATATCTGCTACTTGCAGCTTTTTAACATGCAACTTGTTTAAGTTACATGGATTTCTGTCTTTACCTGGGTAACAATTTGTTTATGACATGTGTCATTGTCAGGTGTAGATAAAAAATACTTGATCATTTGGTAAATGCAACAAAACATATAATGTTGAGAATGTGAACTTTTATTTTCTTGTATAGTACATTTATTTAGTGTTTTAATTTCCTACAAAATGCCTTGAAAAGCATTGATGTTTAGTAGGTCTGTATAAATTGAATGTTGCTTCTGTTTGGAGGCAGAAAACCCTGTATTTTAGGAATCTCTGTGGTATTCAGTTTTGAAGTTACAGATATTAGACTGGTGAAATATTTCTGCTGTTTTTTTACTAAACAAGTAGAGTGTATTATACTTTTTGCTACGGCCTATGGTTTTTGCATTATAAAGCATTTTCCAGACTTGGTTTTTACTGCAGTCAAAGTCAAATTATGGTCTCACAAAAAGGCATATGAATATTATTAGAAACTTTAATAAAAAAATTTTGTACTCTACCTAGAGATAACAGATTCTATGGATGCTTTTATAAATGTCTATCAGTAAGATTTCATATTAAGGTTTTTGAATTTGTTATTGTTTTATTGTGAGAAGCTCTTAGTTTCTGTACTGACCATACTCGCCAGGATAAGTTAATATTGGTTCTCGTGTTTGTATACTACCAGAACTCACTAATTATTTTGTTGAAATACTAAATCTGTGATTTATTGGTGTGAAAAAGGTACTCTTGGAGCAAAAAATGAAATGAAAAAAAACTAAAACTATTTTTGATACAATTTTATTAATTTTACCATGCACATGATATAATAAACAAGCGTTTAAGCAATAACATAAGACTTTTGCACTGAATCAGGCTATAAAATATTAATACCAAAAGTATTAAATATATTGCCAAAAAATTTTTATGGTATTTCATACTCATTTTTAATGACTTTATTATAAAAAAGAAACTATAAACAAAAAAATAATTTTATAATAATGTAAAACTATTTTATGAATCTAGAATACATTTCCTTCAAAATGTGTATCCTTAAATGTTCATAAATTGAAAAATTTTAGAATTTTATGTATGCAAATTATTTAGATGTATTCTTAGATACAAAGTCGAGAATTGTAATTGCCTTAATGTCACATAGGTGGGGTAAAAAAACGCATGAACAATATGTGTCTTCTAAAGATACATTTATATGTCTACAAGAAAATATATATGTATTAATTGTAGTAGATAATACTTTTCTTTTTTCATGTAGCAATATTTTGTTGCAATTTTGTACATAGAATTGGATTTATAATAAATTTATTCTCGTCAGCATTTCAAAAGCTCTCTTTTTATGTAAATAATTAAATTCTAAACTACATAAATTAAATTTTTCATAACAAAAAAATTGCTAATTTGTTTTTTGTAAATTGAATTTTTGCTGATTTCATCTTCACGTGAGCATAGGCCAGATAGGAAGGTCTCTATACACACGCTACCAAGAACATATAAAAGCACTAACAAACAATAATTACCAATCAAACTACGCTGATCATCTCAACTCCACAAAACATGACTACATAGACATAACATCTAACCTACAAATCCTTCATAAACAACACAGAAATAACCAACGCTACACAACCGAACAATACAAAATGAACAGACACTTCAAACTACACCCTACACACATACTCGATACACAATTACATTATAACTCACACGCACTTTTTGATATTATAACTCCTAATACTTACAAAGTACACCCACATATTCCACCCCCATCCTAATACCCTAACCTACGTAAACCTTGAGATCAGTTACGGTCTGAGTTGACAATGGGACTTATCTCCCGAAATAGCCTTCCTCAACAAATATAAGTAAGTGCTTATATAGGCAAGTTTGTAAATATTTACAAGTGTTTCAGTAAATTTAATTAATCACTTGAATAATAGTTTATGACTATCAGAACTTTGAATATAGTAAATTTGTTAAAACTTACTGAGACAGAACGTTTTCGATCACATGCCGATCTTCATCAGTATCTTCTGCTTGGAGACGGGTCAAGCGGTGACAGTTTTAAAGGTAGGTTTTTGATAGTAAATGGGGGATAAACAGGTCACAGCTTTAAACAAAGGGTCGAGGAACACAAACAGAACACTAACTCAACATTTTACAACCACATAAAAGATACAGGACACAAATACACAGACATTGACCATAACCTAGAAATCCTACACATCAACAAAAAAGGACCACATCTCAACACACTAGAACAATATGAAATTTACAGACACACAAATACAAAGTACAAACATATTAAACGAACAAACATAATACAAATCACTCATACTCTTTGCTACTATCGAAAACCTACCTTTAAAATCGTCACCGCTTGATCCGACATCTCCAAGCAGAAGACGCTGATGAAGATCAGCACATAGCGATCGAAAACGTTCTGTTTCAGTAAGTTTTAACAAATTTACAAAATTCAAAGATCGGATAGTCAAACTATTGTTTAAGTGATTAATAAGATTCACCGAAAGTAATGGACTATAAAATTTATAAATTTAATTATTAAAATGTCTAAATATCGTTGCTAATTTACCAACAATTTAAAAAAGGTTTTGAGAAATATATTAGTATAATACTATTGTTTTACATACTTTTCTAAAACAATATATAGTATAGTCTCGTTAATTTAAGGTAGGTAGGACCGAGACCCCCTTGGATTATCGAAAACCCGGATTACACGGAAGTACGTTCCTGTGCATTAGAAAAAATATGTGTTTTAATGAACCCTAATACAGTACTATAATTAAGAATGTACAAAATCAGTTTATTGAACTTTATATGGACATTTATTGAAAGCCCAGATCATTTTCTTTGCATACAGTATTAATATAAACATATCTTGGAACCCCAATTCGTTTTCTTTGCATACCGTACTGATATAAACATTTCTTAGAAGCCCAACTCATTTCCTTTGCATACCATACTGATATGAACATTTCTTTGAAGACTGACTCATTTCCTTTGCATACCATACTGATATGAACATTTCTTTGAAGACTGACTCATTTACTTTGCATACTGTATATGAACATTTCTTTGAAGACTGACTCATTTCCTTTGCATACTGTATGGGTAAAAACATTTTTTGGAAGCCTGATTCATCATTTTTTTTGAAATAGATATAAACCGCAAATAGAAATAGGTTCGAATTTAATGGAAGCTCGAATTATCAAGATTCGGAATTTCTGTTGTAAATACTTCTCAACTAAACTGAATATGTCATTGAGCATTAAAAGTTTACAACTGAAGAAACATTGCCAGATAGGGACTCTCTGTTTATAGCCTGCTAAATATAAGGTTGAAAGATATCTTCTCATGCTAATCAACCTAGGAAGTTCAAATTGGAGTCATTCTTTTCAAATCTTAAAGGTTTTTAATTTGACACAGCATTATAGTTTGAGGAAAGTGTTTCTTGGACAAATATCAAACAGAATTTACTTTATTAAAAATCGATTTTTTAAATTTTTTAAAAGATATGCTATTTGGGTAGCACTCTTTCAGTGAGACCCTATTTAAATATTATATTAGCTCCCTGTTTAAAAAATTTATGATTGTTCGATAGAACATGCTGTTTAGTAACCTCATTCTCAACTGTCAACAACAAAGTACTGAAAATCTAAATTTTTTAATGTTCCTTGAATATTAGAATTGAGCCCTAAGAAAAATAACGAGTCAACATGTGCCATGCTTAATTAAAAAGTATAAAAATGAGTAATAATTATAAAATATGCAAAAAAATTATTAGAGCAAAATAAAATTGCTGTTAAATTTATCTTGACATTATTTATGAATCAAATGTTTATGCAAATATAATTTGTCAAGCGATAATATGAACACAAAGAAATTACTGTGAATTATACTAAAACCTGGGCGAAATTAGGGCAGAGTTTGTTACAGTAGAATAAGAAAGTTGAATAGATTTCCCGCATTCTGGAAAGGATTTTGAATGAACTGAAAATAAGTGTTATTTATTTCTATCTGTCACTCGAGCGACTAGTTGAAACATATACAGTTTAACATATATTCATATAAAAGCTGCTTGTTGTAATAATCTTGAATTCGCTGATTAAACTATAAGTAATTATTGCGCAACCAAGTGAATACTTTTGCTTGCTGATGCGTTTTGAAACAATCGTTTGTTTCATTTACGAATCTTATCCACTACAGGGTCCTGAGTATAGGGTCAGCTCTATTGATTGTTTTGAAATGGTTCAGAAAGTACATTCAAAATTATTCACTTAGTTACGCAATAAATACTTATAGATATATTAATATTATAAGTATAACATATTTTTTGAGATGTGACCTATTATCATCTTGGACCATGACAAGTTAATGAGGCATATCTCCAAAATTAGCTGTCCTCATTTGGATAAAAATCAAATATTTACATATTAATTACGAGTTAAAGTGTAAGTAAAAACATATTTCCCTACATCATAAAGGACTAGCCAAATTATCATTTTATCCTAGACATTATAATTTTTCCAGGTATTTTTTTTATTGGTCTTTTAAAGGTCAGTATTACTGGTCTATTAAAGGTCCATCTATTACTTTATTTGACAAGGTATATATTTTTTTTAACTCCATCTCATCAATAATTTCCTAATGGTAATTCAGAAGTAAGAAATAAAAAATTGACGAGTGATAGTGACATATATCTCAGTTATAAATTTAATTATTTTGTGTCAGTAGACCCTATTGTAAGATAATATAAACTAAGTATATTGAATGAACTAAAATTATGTGGATTTGTATATTTCAGATACAAATTGTATACAAGACAATAAAACTTGCAGTTTTTGTGTTGTGCATCTTGATGTTTTTTTATATAAATTATTACTTTTGGTATCACTTGGCAAAAAACTACTACTTACTGATATTTTTCAGCAGACGCGTTTTACACTAGTTCAGGGCATTGTTCAATGCTGTGAGTCACGAACAAGACTGTTCAGGTGTGTTGTGTTGGTGTGAGTCTGTGGAGTATTGGTGGTCTGTGTTGTATTATTATTAATAGAGTAGTTGTTAATTATGTGTTCAAATATAGTATTCGATTGTGAGTGTATTTTGTCGTTTAGAATGTGTTGTGTATGGTTTTTGTGATGTTTGAATATCTCGTAGTTTTCTGTTGTGTTTAGTTTGTTGCTTTTTTAATCTAAAGGCAGCTGGAATAGGTGGTTTGAAGTATTGGGGTTGACTGTGTCATTGTTAGTTTTCCAAAAACCACGTTTCCCATTGTTAGACTTTTCATGTATGTACTGTACTTGTTTGTATTTTGTTATTTCTTATTTATTGATTTTTATTGTACTTCAAAATCATTCCGGGTTATCCGGAGATCCGTGTTAATAGGGCCAGACTTATGAAGGTTCTACTGTACCCCCCGTCTGAAAATCATAAAAAATGTCTGATATTTTTCACATGGATATTTTGAAAGGTTTCCAAAAAATGTGCATAGTGATGTATTGTTATTTTATGGTGAGTATAAATCCTGTAAATACTGCAATAAATTAGAAGCTATTATATAAAACAAAATAATAATAATAAACTTGCAGTTTTTGTGTTGTACATCTTGAGGTTTTTGTATAAATTATACTTTTTTGTATGAACTTGGCAAAAAACCACTACTTACTGATTTATTTAGTCGCTCTAGGTCAGCGCATTATTTAATGCTGTGAATTACAAGACTGTTGCTCATGTGTGTTGTGTTGGTGTGATTCTGTGGTGTATTTCTGTTCTATGGTGTGTTATTGTTCATAGAGTAGTTGTTAATTATGTACTCAAATATAGTATTTGATTGTGAGTGTGTTTTGTCGTTTAGAATGTGTTGTGTATGGTTTTTATGATGTTTGAATATCTCTTTGTTGCTTTTTTAATCTAAAGGCAGCTGGAATAGGTGGTTTGAAGTATAGGGGGGGGGGGACTGTGTCATTGTTAGTTTTCCAAAAACCATCAAGGTCCTCTCTAGGGTTATTTTTTTATTCATATAATGTACATATACTATGATTATTTGATTTCACCTTTACTTGACCTAGTTTTACACTAAAATACTTGGATCATCTATGGATATGTTTCACTTTCTTATAATAGCACTTACTTTTTTGATTATTGAGGATGGCCATTTCGGAAGATGTATCCCATTGTTAACTTAGACTGTAACTTGATCTCTTGGTTGTTTGAGGTTTGGGTGGGGTAAGATAGGGATATTAGGTGAATTTTAAAGAGTTTTCTTATATCAAATATTGTACAAGACTAATGTAATTGGGTGTTCAGTATGTGTGTTAGTCGTAGTTTGAAATGTTTGTATATTTCATATTATTTTGTTGTGTGGTGTTGGTTATTTTTGTTTTGTTTGTGTATAATTTATATTGAAGTTTCTTGATGTAATCATCTTGAATTCTTTGATTAAACTAAATTTAAACTACTTACTTCTTGGTACGGGCGTCCAGCATCAATCATAGCCGATGGCCCGGTGTCCAATGTACGCGACACAAGCAAGCGTACTTAATTTAAACTACTTAACTAAGTGAATACATAATTGCTTATGCGTTTCAAAACTATCGTTTCTTTTACGAAGCTAACCCTCTACTAGCGGCTTTTGGCTCTTTACAAACGGTATGACAGGGTTGGATTCATGACAGTGGGTGAGTTGTCAGCGTCTTGTGTGATGTATTGGAAAAGGCTATTGGCTTCAAAGTGTGTGTGTGGTTGTTTAATATATTTTCCCTGTCTGTTGCGTAGTGTTTGTAGATTTCATATTTGTCTAAGGTTGTTAGTTTTTTTACTCTGTTTTAATGTGTGTAAAATATTTAAATTAGTGTGTATGTCGGTATGGGTGTGTTGGGTGTTATTTAGGTGTTTTGCTGGATTTAGGGTTTGTTTGTTTTGTTTGGGTGATGTGTTCATCGAAGCATGTATAGAATGACCTGCCGATTTGGCCGATGTAATAATTGGGACAATCGTTGCAAGTTAATTTGTAAATACCTGAGAGTTTGTATATGTCAGTTTCTTTTTGTGCCAAATATCCTACAAAACAACAAACACTCTAAGAAAACATATACAACCTTTTCAAATTAGTGGTTTTGGGATATCTGTCATTTTCTTTTAATACTTTCACTGAGTCCTGGGTTCTGAGGCTAGTAACTTGTTTTTAACCATAATTACTAAGAATAATTAAAACTTGTGATTTTGGAGATACAATTTATTTAGCAATTACCAATAAATAAATATTAATATTATATTTCTAAATAATATAAAGTTCTTAAAATTATTGTTGCTAAAATTTTAAAAAAAAATTAAAGAAGTAGATGCAAGTTACTAAATCCAAAGGCAATCATGATGAATTTTTATAATCATCATAAAGTGCTTTTTCATATAGGAGCTTTTTTAAGAATTATTTAATTCGTAATTAGATTTATTTTTTTGCATGATCTGATGACTGTAAAAGTACGAGGCCTGTTCAAAAAATATGCAGACTGAGGTCATTCAAAAAATGTACTTTATTTGGAAGTTACACGTCTGGGTCTTCTTCAAAGTACTCTCCTCCCCAATGCACACACTTATCGCAACGGTGTTTCCACTTGTTAAAACAGTTCTGGTACGCTTCTTTTGTGATGGCTTTCAGCTCCTTCGTCGCATTTGCCTTAACCTCTGAAATCGTTTCAAATCTTCTTCCTTTGAGGGGTTTTTCGAGTTTTGCGAATAAGAAAAAGTCACAAGGAGCAAGGTCAGGTGAGTGGGGTTGGGGTGGAAAGAACAGTGATCGAGTGTTTGGCCAAAAACTCATGAGTTCTGAGTGCTGAGTGAGCTGGAGCGTTGTCGTGATGGAAAAATCAGTTATCACTTCTCCACAGTTCTGGCCTTTTGCGTCGGACGGCATCTCTCAGACGTTTCAGTACTCCAATGTAGGTAATCTGGTTGACTGTAGAGCCTTCAGGAAGGTACTCGTAGTGAACAATACCCTTAGCATAAAAAAGAACTGTCAGTATCACCTTGACATTCGACCGAACTTGGCGAGCTTTTTTGGGTCTTGGGGACGTTTGACTCACCCATTGGGATGATTGGACCTTCGCTTCAATGTCGTAACCATACATCCATGATTCATCACCGGTTACAATTCTTGACAAAAAGTTCTCATCTTCATTTGAAAGATCAAGCAGTTCCCGAAAAACCCGGACGCGATTGCCTTTTTGGTCGTCAGTCATCAGGCGTGGCACAAATTTTGCAGCGACGGGGTGCATCTTCAATTTTTCGGTCAAAATCTCGTAACAAGATCCAACTGATATCCCACACACTCTTCGGAAAGCTCTCTAATGGTCAGACGTCGATTTTTGCGCACCAGGGTGTTGATTTTGTCAACGTTTGGGTCGTCAGATGACTTGAAATGTTCATACCACTTGAAACATGCAGTATGCTTCATGGCAACATCGCCGTAGGCCGTGTTAAGCATGGCAAATGTTTCTGTTGCAGGTTTCCCTAGTTTTACACAAAATTTCACAGTAATTCGTTGCTCCTTCAGCTGTTTATTTTACAATTCAAACGAAAAAAACACTCTTTACTAAACTGCGTGTAACTCGTCAACAAATGAAGATATCTGCGACTGAAATACCGCGTTTTAATCAGCTGATTTATACGAACCTAGCGACACCAAGCGGATTCTCCTGAAACTAACTTGAGCCGCGAAATTCAAACAGTCCGCATATTTTTTGAACAGACCTCGTATATTGTGTACTGGAATAACAACACGAAATATTTGAATTTTACATTAAAAACAGTTCACACAGTGAATTGAATTTTTGCACAAAAAACAAGTAATATAAATAAAAATTTAAGTAAATCCTAACTGAAGTTAAAAAAAAATAAATTATTTTAGTTACCCTAGAGCGCTGTTTATGTTGTTTGGAAACCATAGCAACAGTTTAAGGTTGTACAAAGGAGGTTTCAACGACGAGATAGAAGAAAAACCCTCTATACATCTTTGAGAAATATATTTCTAGGTATTGGAAAGTTATTGCTGCAGGGGCAAGGCGCGCTAGACTTCGAACATGAAGATTCTCTATCTGGCTGGACACCAAATATTTTATAATTTAATTATTGAATAAATATTTGAAAAAACTGTATTAACATCAATTGTCATTCACTATAGGTTAAAAGAAATGTATTTGAACTTGATTGGATGAATACAAATTTATTTTATTAACTATTGAAAATTTGTACAAGATATATATAAGGAGAGTATGAGCTAATAGAACGAATTTAATAAATATCGAAATCTTGTTGCTGTTCATGACGAACTGGTTGTAAATTACAAATTACACTTTTGCTATTACTTGCGACCAGACATTTGTTAACTAAAAGTTGTTAATTGTTAACTTACACTTGGAGGAAACGTTTTCGTCTTACGACTTCTTCAGCTTCGTCGTCTTCAAGACTGAACCACTACGGTATAGTGTATTACCATACCACTATGCCATACAAGGTGTGTGTGTGTGTGTGTGTGTGTGTGTGTGTGTGTGTGTGTGTGTGTGTGTGTGTGTGTGTGTGTGTGTGTGTGTGTGTGTGTGTGTGTGTGTGTGTGTGTGTGTGTGTGTGTGTGTGTGTGTGTGTGTGTGTGTGTGTGTGTGTGTGTGTGTGTGTGTGTGTGTGTGTGTGTGTGTGTGTGTGTGTGTGTGTGTGTGTGTGTGTGTGTGTGTGTGTGTGTGTGTGTGTGTGTGTGTGTGTGTGTGTGTGTGTGTGTGTGTGTGTGTGTGTGTGTGTGTGTGTGTGTGTGTGTGTGTGTGTGTGTGTGTGTGTGTGTGTGTGTGTGTGTGTGTGTGTGTGTGTGTGTGTGTGTGTGTGTGTGTGTGTGTGTGTGTGTGTGTGTGTGTGTGTGTGTGTGTGTGTGTGTGTGTGTGTGTGTGTGTGTGTGTGTGTGTGTGTGTGTGTGTGTGTGTGTGTGTGTGTGTGTGTGTGTGTGTGTGTGTGTGTGTGTGTGTGTGTGTGTGTGTGTGTGTGTGTGTGTGTGTGTGTGTGTGTGTGTGTGTGTGTGTGTGTGTGTGTGTGTGTGTGTGTGTGTGTGTGTGTGTGTGTGTGTGTGTGTGTGTGTGTGTGTGTGTGTGTGTGTGTGTGTGTGTGTGTGTGTGTGTGTGTGTGTGTGTGTGTGTGTGTGTGTGTGTGTGTGTGTGTGTGTGTGTGTGTGTGTGTGTGTGTGTGTGTGTGTGTGTGTGTGTGTGTGTGTGTGTGTGTGTGTGTGTGTGTGTGTGTGTGTGTGTGTGTGTGTGTGTGTGTGTGTGTGTGTGTGTGTGTGTGTGTGTGTGTGTGTGTGTGTGTGTGTGTGTGTGTGTGTGTGTGTGTGTGTGTGTGTGTGTGTGTGTGTGTGTGTGTGTGTGTGTGTGTGTGTGTGTGTGTGTGTGTGTGTGTGTGTGTGTGTGTGTGTGTGTGTGTGTGTGTGTGTGTGTGTGTGTGTGTGTGTGTGTGTGTGTGTGTGTGTGTGTGTGTGTGTGTGTGTGTGTGTGTGTGTGTGTGTGTGTGTGTGTGTGTGTGTGTGTGTGTGTGTGTGTGTGTGTGTGTGTGTGTGTGTGTGTGTGTGTGTGTGTGTGTGTGTGTGTGTGTGTGTGTGTGTGTGTGTGTGTGTGTGTGTGTGTGTGTGTGTGTGTGTGTGTGTGTGTGTGTGTGTGTGTGTGTGTGTGTGTGTGTGTGTGTGTGTGTGTGTGTGTGTGTGTGTGTGTGTGTGTGTGTGTGTGTGTGTGTGTGTGTGTGTGTGTGTGTGTGTGTGTGTGTGTGTGTGTGTGTGTGTGTGTGTGTGTGTGTGTGTGTGTGTGTGTGTGTGTGTGTGTGTGTGTGTGTGTGTGTGTGTGTGTGTGTGTGTGTGTGTGTGTGTGTGTGTGTGTGTGTGTGTGTGTGTGTGTGTGTGTGTGTGTGTGTGTGTGTGTGTGTGTGTGTGTGTGTGTGTGTGTGTGTGTGTGTGTGTGTGTGTGTGTGTGTGTGTGTGTGTGTGTGTGTGTGTGTGTGTGTGTGTGTGTGTGTGTGTGTGTGTGTGTGTGTGTGTGTGTGTGTGTGTGTGTGTGTGTGTGTGTGTGTGTGTGTGTGTGTGTGTGTGTGTGTGTGTGTGTGTGTGTGTGTGTGTGTGTGTGTGTGTGTGTGTGTGTGTGTGTGTGTGTGTGTGTGTGTGTGTGTGTGTGTGTGTGTGTGTGTGTGTGTGTGTGTGTGTGTGTGTGTGTGTGTGTGTGTGTGTGTGTGTGTGTGTGTGTGTGTGTGTGTGTGTGTGTGTGTGTGTGTGTGTGTGTGTGTGTGTGTGTGTGTGTGTGTGTGTGTGTGTGTGTGTGTGTGTGTGTGTGTGTGTGTGTGTGTGTGTGTGTGTGTGTGTGTGTGTGTGTGTGTGTGTGTGTGTGTGTGTGTGTGTGTGTGTGTGTGTGTGTGTGTGTGTGTGTGTGTGTGTGTGTGTGTGTGTGTGTGTGTGTGTGTGTGTGTGTGTGTGTGTGTGTGTGTGTGTGTGTGTGTGTGTGTGTGTGTGTGTGTGTGTGTGTGTGTGTGTGTGTGTGTGTGTGTGTGTGTGTGTGTGTGTGTGTGTGTGTGTGTGTGTGTGTGTGTGTGTGTGTGTGTGTGTGTGTGTGTGTGTGTGTGTGTGTGTGTGTGTGTGTGTGTGTGTGTGTGTGTGTGTGTGTGTGTGTGTGTGTGTGTGTGTGTGTGTGTGTGTGTGTGTGTGTGTGTGTGTGTGTGTGTGTGTGTGTGTGTGTGTGTGTGTGTGTGTGTGTGTGTGTGTGTGTGTGTGTGTGTGTGTGTGTGTGTGTGTGTGTGTGTGTGTGTGTGTGTGTGTGTGTGTGTGTGTGTGTGTGTGTGTGTGTGTGTGTGTGTGTGTGTGTGTGTGTGTGTGTGTGTGTGTGTGTGTGTGTGTGTGTGTGTGTGTGTGTGTTGTACGCATTTGTATGCAGAATTCACAGTTCTCCCCATACATTACATAGTCGGGAAAATATTCTTTTTATTGTAATTCATTCACAGATATTCAATAATTGTTGAAACTGTAAATACTGCAAAATTATTTTAAGTTTCTGTATTATTTTCTAATAAAAATGGTATAGGTTGCTTTTTCATTTTAGCTAAATATACATTTTCCCCTATTATTCAATATTATTTCATCTTGAATACATTGTCACAAATATCTCTTTCTTTAATAGGATCTTAATACATTCTTAAAACCAGAAGACAGTCTGTAGGAAAATCTACCTCGGGTTCCGGTATAAGATTATTTGAAGCAATGTAGCCATGCTTTAGAAGATTCATTTTCTTCCTAAATATACAGAAATAAAAAGATAAATTTATATAGATTTTTCTGTATTTGGATGAATTTTTGTGATTCATCCAGTAGAGGCTTAAACTTCAGCATTTGTTTATTTTACTATCACTATCATAAAATTTTTTATTTTTAATTAGCATTTGTATTTATTTTGTTTTAATTTTATTGTTAACTAAATTAAATTATTATTAGATTGTAATTATTGTTGATTATTAGAAAGTTTTGGTTAAGTTGGCTATTGCAGGTTTATAGCAGACTTTTTAGGTTGTAATTTGCTTGCTAAATGAATAATGGTTAGCAGTTGTTACAATTAACAAATTTAATTTATTAAATTGATTAAATTTCATCATTAAAGAAGATTAATAAATAGTAGAAATGGCCACACAGCTTATCAATTTGGGAGCTTAAAGAGTCTTTCGTAAGTGTGCAATTAGTAAAATCACAATATGCCAAGTTATCAAACATTAAAATCATTTAAATCTTTGCCAGAAAGATCTTACAATACAAATATATGTGTGAAAAAATCCCAACTAACTTTTTATTACTAACTTATACAAAGACAATTAATTTCTTGAATTTTATAGTCCATAACGTTCGGTGAATCTTATTAATCACTTAAACAATAGTTTATGACTATCCGAACTTTAAATTTTGTAAATTTGTTACAACTTACTGAAACAGAACGTTATAGATCGCTATGTTGCGATCTTCATCAGTGTATTCTGCTTGGAGATGTCGGGTCAAGCGGTGTCGGTTTTAAAGACAGGTTTTCGAGAGTATCAGAGAGTATGTGTGATTTGTATTGTGTTTATTCGTTTAATATGTTTGCACTTTGTGTTTTTTGTGTGTCTGTAAATTTCATATTGTTTTAGTGTGTTGAGATATGGTCCTTTTTTGTTCATGTGTAGGATTTCTAGGTTATGGTAAATGTCTGTGTATTTGTGTCCTGTTTCTTTTATGTGATTGCAAAATGTTGAGTTGGTGTTCTGTTTGTGTTCCTCGACTCTTTGTTTAAAGCTGCGACCTGTTTGTCCAATGTAGAATTTTTTACGTTCGTCGCAGTTCAGTTTCTATACGCCTGGTGCTCGTAGTTTATCTTTGTTGTTGGTGTCGTGTTGTATTTTGTATTGTAACTTGTTATTAGTTTTGTATGTTATTTTGGATCCTATTTTTTGAAATTTGTGGGCTATTTTGTTTGACACTTTGACTATGTATGGTAATGTGATATATTTGTTTTCTCTGTCTGTAGTGTTAATTTTAGTGTTTCTTTGTATTTTGCACCATAGTTTGTCTATTATTGGGGTGTTGAATCCATTTGTGTGTGCTAAATATTTAATTGTGTCTAGTTCTTTGTTTATTTTTTCTGTGGTCATTGGGACTTCTTTAAGTCTAAGGAGCATGGATCTGAAGGCAGCGTGTTTGGGTTGGATAGGGTGGTTTGAGGTGTTGTGGATAAGTGTGTCTGTAGTTATATGTTTCCTGTAAATGTTGAAGCTGTGTTTTTGTGTGGTTTTTTGTTATAGTTAGGTCGAGGAAGTTTAGGGATTGGTTGGTTTCAATTTCTGAAGTGAAGTGGAGTTTTGAGTGTATTTTATTAGTGTAGGTGAGGAGTTTTTAGCATTGTCGGGTGTTGCCTCTGTATATTATTTAAGAAATGTTCTTAGTATATAATTCCCATTGAATTTAACCCTTTTGATCCCTAGTCCCTGCCATGATTTATTGAAAATATAGTGCTTTAACAAAAATTACACCACCTTTTTATTTATCAATGGATTTTCATGATTTTTAAAAAAAGTTATTTCTCCTAGACTCTACTATAACATACAATTACCTAGAATTATAAGAAACATGCTACAAAGAAAATTATGAGAAAAATGTTACTAAACATTTTTCCAAACTTTTTTGTTTCCTTTTAACATTGAGTGTTCAACCCAACATCTCCAAGCAGAAGACACTGATGGAGATAGCCACATAGCAATCAAAATCATTCTGTCTCAGTAAGTTTTCACAAATTTACAAAATTTAAAGTTCGGATAGTCATAACATTGTTAAAGGATTAATTATGAATTATATATTTGAGTACTGTTTTCTGCCATTCCTAACATATAAATCTCCTCTGTTGACTTGCTTCAGAGTAACTCCATTTTCAAAACTTAAATTGTACTCCTAGGATTACTCGAGGAATACGATTTAAGTTTTGACAATGGAGTTACGGTACTTCGAAACGCATCAACAGAGAAGTATATTATAACGTTAGGAAGGGCAGAAAATAGTACTGAAATATATAGAAATATTCCTAACAGAAATGAAGATATGTATATTAATAAATTTCAATTATGAATTTGTTGCATTAAAAACAATTAATTATTTATTTTTAACAGTGTAATTGTTCTGTTTGAATGTAAGATGTTACAAAATTTTGTAAAATCAAAAATATAAATGATCAGTAATGCAAACATTAGGAGCAATAAAATTAGTACCAATTATCTACATAAGTTTGACATGATATTACACTGTACTGTCCCAGTTTGCATTACACAGTTAAAGATAGGATATTCCAGCATTAGTTCATTTAACTATTGTTTAGAGTTCTTTATCACACCATTCATTACTTTATAACGACTTGTAATTGGAACTGATATCACTTTATCTTTCATAACTGCAATACCAGAAGTCAGCTCTAGCATTTATGAAGCAAAACCTTTATAGATTTCTACAAGTATTGTAAATATGAAAATTAAAATATTTTTGTAAAGTACATGTTCTCCAATGTATTGTCTGCATGTTTTACACTGTTAATGGGCAAGGATTTAATATTTGGTAAGAAAGATTAAATTTTCACTAACAGCTTTTGTTACTAGTTTTATTAGGATTGCACTTGTTTTAACTAGTTATCTAGACTAAGGTCGTAGGTTATTAAAAATATACAAAACATTTTAAAAAGGTTTTTCCAGTTTTAACAAGTACAATTATAACCAATGTATCCCGCCTACATCTGTCATGCAAATGTTATATAAGTTTATTAAAATGAAATAAGGTAATTTTTAATTATCACTTTAAAATAAATTTTGTAGACTAGCCCTCATAAAATAAAATTTATGACAAGTCCAGTTTAAGGAATGATTGTTTTGAATTGTGTCAACAAGTAAACTCTTATGTATTCACTTAGTTTAGTAGTAATTAATTATAAGTCTAGTATAGTTGTATTTATATCAAATACAAGCCACAAACTAGATTTCAATAGCTATAAGGTAATAAAAATTGTTCTTTTATATTTTATTTAATTATGTATTTTTATTGTTAAATAGAAAGCGATATGTTATTGAATGCTGTTAAATTGATTTAATTCTTACTTCTTCCTTGTCGAGACAAAATTGTATCTATTTTCATTTATTTCATAGTTTTTATTGAGAGGTTTTTATAACTGTTTTTTAATGTTTAAAGTATTTTTGATAGTGTGTAATTTAGGATGGCAAAATTGTAACTTAAATATGTTGTTACAATTTGTTGGTAGACAAGATTGAACTACATTTCTTAATTTAGTTCAATCTACTTCGTGATTGGTCAGTATAGGTTAGTGACTGAAGACGTCACTGTTATAAATCCCTTTTGCCCATAGCTAAGTTGCAACCTTCTGTGGTGCTAACTGTATTAGTAGAATTCACAAGTACGTTTTGTAACTTTTTTTGTATCAAAGGTTTTAATTTTTTTTATAGTAAAGGGTATTTATTTAGTTTGTAATTTAGACTTTGTTTGTATTTATATTTGTTATTATATCTAATTGCACAATTACAGTTTATTTTATGTTTAAATTGTAATTATTATGTTCATACTTATTCATCATATTTGTTTCTACGGACATTTAACATTGCTTGTTGTAGTCATCTTCAAGCCACTGATTAAACTTTAAGTAATTATTGGGTAACTAGGTGAATATTTTTGAACTTACTTGCTGATGCGTTTCGAAACAATTGTTTCATTTACAAAGCTGACACTCTACGAAGCTGTTAGCTTCGTAAATAAACGATTATTTCAAAACACATCGTCAAGTAAGTTCAGAAGTATTTACCTAGTTATGCAATAATTACTCTAAGGACATTTAATATTAGGGGATACAGTAATACCTTGACTTATGCTATCCCGTCTTCCCCTACGCGATACCCAAGTTACACGGTTTTAAATCATGCTGTCTGAGTTACGCAGAAACTGGCCGGTTCTGAAAGAAAATTACTAAAAGAACTTTTATAGTGTGTGAAGAAAAAGTATTTCCAGGTTTTAAGGCCACCAAAGACCGATTGACAGTGACATTTGGCGAAAATACAGCTGTTGGACAATCTTGGAATGAAATTTCTCAAAAAACTTTGAATGGCGTTTGGAAAAAAGTGTGTCTATTTTTTCGCCACCTAAACTCAAGCGGAATTGGTACCAGCATCTGATGAAATTGCTGATGTGACTGAAAAAGTTGTCGGTTTTGCCAGACAACTCAATTATGAAGTGGATAATGATGACGTTCAAGAACTGCTGGATTTACACAACCAGGAGATGACAATTAATTGATGAGCTCATAGAAATGCGTGCGCAAGATCAAGACATTAAAAACGCAGATTCTTTAGACCCAGTTGACGTAGAAGATGAAATGATGGTTAGAAACTTGACAAAAGGCCTTAGTTTAATTGAGCAAAATTTACAAATTTTGAAAAACAGACTCCAATGATGAGTATTTCTGCCACAAAACAAAAAAATTAACGAGTTACGAGAAAATTTTGCGTGAAAAGAAAAAATCTTCAATTCGTCATACTAGTTTATTAGATTTTATGAAGTCTTCTATGTCAAAATAACTTCTTTTAACTTACTTATTTGCAATATGTATGAATATAATGAAATTTTTTGTTGTATTATGTACTTAAGATTTTAATACATATACATTTTTCTTCTAAATTATTAGTTTATTTAGTCTTTGGTCCCAATTAAACATGATTTCTATGTCATTGTATATAAAATTATACCCCGGTTTATACGAATTCTACTTACACGGCTTATGTTCGGTCCCACCTATCGCGTAAGTACGGGGTATTACTGTACTGTAATTAGGTTTTAAGCATATTATCAGAAACTGTATATTTAAACATTTTAAGCTTATATTAAATTAAGTGCATTCGGTTCTGTTAAACTTTTCCTTTATGTATGTTATACAGCGAGCTTAAAAAGCCTCTCCACAGCACTTGTTAGATTAGTGCTGACTGAGGATATTGTTTAAATTACTTAAACAGGAAAATCAACTGTTGAAAGATTCTTGTTTCAAATTAAGTTTTTCTAGCTGGTTACCCTGGTTCAGGATTGAATGTTTGACTGATTTTATTATGACCGGCTACCTGTGATTTAGTTTTGCGTATTATTTTAGTTGACCCATTTTGTTATGTAGCTGTGTAATAAAAGATTCGATTTAATTTTAGCAATTCCCAAAGTGACTGGTAAGAATAAAATAAATAAATAACCCACCATAAATGTGTGATGAATTACAATAAATATATGCTTTGTTGTAGTGGTGTAGATTATCTGATGTGGAGCTATCGCCCTTTCTATCATATAACAAACAATAACAACATTGAACAAAACTTCAGCTTGATATTTATATTGGATTTGTAATTAAAAAAAAAAAAAAAATTAAACATATTTTACCGATTTTGGTTATGACAATGTTACTGAATTGTATATCATCTAGTTGGGAAAAATCATGTTGTTTTCTATGTTATAATGCGAGATATTTCACCAAACTGTGTTTCCATGAAATAAGCTTTTAGATTTCATAGAAAAATAATATTTGTAAAATATAAAATTATTTGTTTTTAATTTTAAAAAACATTTAAAAATAAATATAACTTTTTAAATTTATAGTTTTGAATTGAACTAAACAGATAATAATGAACCAAAGTGTTTTAAACAAAATTACTCTTTTTTTGTATCTTGAACTATAATTTTTAACCAAAACAAAGAGTTATTATTGTGTTTCTTTGATTGTAATATATTTATATATAAGTGATGGTTAATCGTACACATTAGAAAAAATATTTCAAGAGTAGTGGAAAGGTATTATTGTACAGCAGAACTCCAAATATCCTAACTCTACTATCTGAATCACTGATTATCGGAATAAAAAAAGTTAAAACAAACACAGTTTTCAGTTATTAGGTGAAAAAAATAATCACAGAAACGTACTACGATTTCCAATAATAATAATAATAATGATTCTGGATACATATGTCATTTGCCTCCTCTCAGCAGAGCTAGTATAGGTGCAGCACAAGCGATATTTGCATGCCGAGTTACTGTCTGAGCGCAGTTTTGTATAATTGGCTGTTACCCATTGCCAGGCGCCCTTTCATTTTGATTAATCAGTCAGTGAGTCTTTGATTTACATCTGTCCATTGTTTTTAGATCGTCACCATCAGGCCTATAACACATAATGGATGTTTATATTTATTATAATACATACAGCGTTCTTATTGATAATGAATACTTTTAGTATAAAAAATTATTACTTTGTATAAATGCAATAGTCACACAAAAAGATGATTAAACATTCATACTTTTAACTATTATTTGGTAAGAATACCGAAATACAAAAAAAATTGTTCATATAGACAAATAATTTGATTGTAGTATTTAAACATAAGCCTTTTGTTTTTCAGATAATAAGCAGTGGAAGTACTCCTCATTTGATTCATCAAACACCAAGTCAAAACAGTCAAACTATCACCTACTTAGGGACATTGATAAAACAGGGCTCTAAGGGCAAAGAACACCAGAAAGTTATTCTTACGTCTCTTCCTGTACAAAATAAAGCAAACGTGGCGGGACTGATTCTACCTAATGCTGGTGTAGCTAACACCGCCGGCAAAACCCCTGTTACTAGTCTCATACTACAGCCAAATAATTCTCAAAATAAAACAATGACTGGCCTGATTTTACCGAATGCTGGAAATAACACTGCAGTCAAACAGCCTATGGCGAGTGTGATTTTACCGACTTCCACTCTTCCAATTGTACCAAATAAAAAGGTACCAATACCAAATTTAGTCTCAAATCTTGCACAAAAAGGTGGTAACGTTCCAAATATAATTAGGCAGACATCAGGACCAGGGAAAGGCCAAATGACTGGAATATTTCTACCGCCAACCTCAAATGCTACCAGTCTACTGCTTCCAAACAATGCGAACCTAAAGCCTAAAAGTCAAATTGGAGTGATTCCTATCGTTTCAAACAGTTCATCGACAAACAACAACCAAGTGGGCCTAATTATGCCGCCAACCACGTCTGCTCCGACGCAAGTAACTAATCTTATTCTTACATCTAGTTCATCAACTGCTACGTCAGGGAATCATGTCACAAGTTATCTTATATCTAACAGTGGCAGTAGCTCATCTCCAGGAACAAGTCTGTTGGTACCGACCTGTTCAGTGAGTGGAACAACAACATCAACACAAGTAAATATGATTTTGCCTTCTTCGTCAGTAAATGGAAACAGCAATCAGATGACAAGTATAATGTTGCCAGTAGGAGCTGCTAAAACTAATTTTGTTCAACATGTTACGATATCTAATGGCAAAATAACACATACTGAAACCAAACCACAACAAGGTAAATTAAAAACTAAAATCTATACCGAGCACAGTAGCATATTTATAATCATTACATGACAAAAACCCTTCCTACAAATAATTAAATATACTCATATACATATATATATATATATTTAGGTTAGTTCTACTAGAAAGCTTATTTAGGAATTTTTGAACTAGATAGGAGACTGACAGACTTACCTAATGACAATAGTCCAAAACTGCAATCTCTTGTAAATAAATAAATACACACATATAAAAACTGTTTTTATAGCTGTCTATTTATTTATTTCCAAAGAGATTACAGTTTTGGACTATTGCCATTAGGTAAGTCTGTCAGTCTCCTATCTAGTCCAAAAATTCCTATATGTATATATATATATATATATGAAGCTAATAAATCACTAATTTTGAGTAATTTTATCCACCATTAAGTGCAATAATTTTACCTTGAGTGATGAGGTACCTTTCGGTCTTTGACCATTGTCGAATCACTGATTGTTCTCTGCTCAAGTGATTCGACAATGGTCAAAGACCGAAAGGTACCTCATCACTCAAGGTAAAATTATTGCACTTAATGGTGGATAAAATTACTCAAAATTAGTGATTTATTAGCTTCATAAAGTCAGTGCAACGGAAAAACAATGGATAATTTTAAATATCTAGAATATATATATATATATATATAGATAGATAGATTTTTTGGACTATATATATATATATATATATATATATATATATATATATATATATATATATATATTTGTAAGTGTTCTCTTATTTATTTCTATATTATTATGAATGAATAAATCTTTAAAATGTATTTTTTTCAAAAATTGTTTCTTTAATAAAATTTCTCAATTATTTAGTTCAAGGTAGGTTAGTAAATTTTCTAATTTATTTTAAGATAAATAAATATTCTAGAGCTTTCTTTTTTTAATAACAAGTTTAATGTATCATTTAAAACAATTTCTTAGCAATTATAAGTTCTATTAATAAATTACAATTTTTCTTTTTCAAAAGTTTTACAAATTTACTACAAGTGTCCTCTATTATCATAAGTCTTATTACTCTAAATTGTATTTCTCTTTTGGCAGCAACAGTTTTTTATTTAATTTAGCCTAAATTGAATTTAATTTTGGTTTAGCACAAGCTCTCTTAATCTCGGGCTATCTGGTAGGTTTTAAATTTTGAATAATGAAATCTTATTTGGCACTCTAAAGTATAAGAACAAAAAAAAAATCTAAGCTATAAATGTTATAAATTATGTTACAAATTAATTTATTTCTAAGTAAACTTGTCCCTTAATATTCTTTCTAAATGTTTTCTTTTATAGTTTGATTTTATAATAAATTCACTGGTTTCTTTTCTTTTATAAATGTTTGATTGCAAAATTTCAAAAATGCAATACTGGATCTAGCCTAGATACTCAAGTGTTTTCGATTGCAGATTCCACTTTTCTGCCTTTATCAAAATATTTAATAAAATCTTGCTAAATAAATAGTTTCAATTAATTTTCTTGAAAGTATTTTGTACTGTTAATTGAATTTGAGACTAACACTCCCACACTAAGTTTAAATTCGTTAAATTTTATTTGCCAATTCTGAAGTACGTCTGTCTTGCTTGAGTAGGTGTGTGCAACTGAAGCGACGCTAAGCCACGCATTTAAAAAATGGCTAAACCAACTATTTCCTTTTTTTAATTGTTGTTACCGGCTTTACGGATGCTGTATTCACTGCCTTTTGTACATTTCATGCTCTCAATAACTAGATTTTAATTTCTTTGCAGGTAATTACATTTAAATATTATTTCTTCCAACTAAGTTTAAATTATCAGCTGTTCTGTTCACAATGCGTGCGCACCTCACTTAATACGTTAGCCATCCTGTCCTGGCCAATTTGTGGAATCAAAAATGGTTTTAACTTTCTTAACACTTAAAGGCTTTTACTTTTATTTACATGGTTTTAGTGTTCTTTTCAAACTGTTACACATTAAATTGTTTCTATTATATTGTTTTTTTTTATAGTGGTTATTGTTCTAAACTTGTGATTAAATGTTACGATTTTGCCAATTTAGGTTATGTTTACATTTTTCTCTTTTTTCATAATTGGTTATTTTATGGTTTGAATTTACTTGCATGTTTATATTATATTATACATAGTGCCTTTCTTACTTGCTATTCCAAAATGTTACATAGTCCCCAAATTTAGATTAAAAAAAAATTTTGATTTCAAAATTCCTTTCCTTTTTTTATCTCAATTTCCACATTTTGGGAATCACCTCTTAATATTTTTGTTTGTTTGCTGCCCCTCAATTACATATTACTTAACTTAACTTCTAACAATACAATATACTTATAACTAACATTCAATCAACAATTCTAATATATAGTAACAATAAATCATGTTCTGGTATTTACAATTTATTCTACATTTTTTTTTTTTTTTTAATATTGGAATCTTTCCAATCATAAGTCTTATTCCATATTTGTTTAACATATATCCTCCGATACCGTGTCTTTAAATTTCAGCCTATCCGGGTCATAGTTTGTCTAGGCTTGCTTATAGGTTAGGTCTTTGTTCTGATTTCTCTTTCTTACTTTTGGTACTTTCTATATTTCTTTTTGTTCAAATTGGTTTAATTCATCTTAGTGTGTCTCCCTTGTCTCATAAAATTTTTTTTTCAATAAGCTAACATAGAACATCCCTCTAATTTTATTTACTCTAGCATCTTTTATTTCATAGGTTGCCTTTCCATATTTCTGTTTATCACTTGTTTATTATTTATCTCATATCTCATATTTTGCTTTTAGCTTCATCTAACTCTCAGTTCTAAGTTAGTATTTTATCTCCCCTTCCAATCTCACATCCAGTTCAATTATTTTGTTATATCATCTCAGTTTATTTTGTATGAAGTTTAACATCTCATATTTCTAAAGGTTGCAATTTTATATCCTCTATTTGATCATATCTATAATTCCTTTTATTACACTATCCCTATATCAACGAATATAAATTTTGTTTTAATACCTATTTATCATAGATACATTTTTTTTTCTAATAATATATACAACAACGTTCCATTATTTCTCAACGCAGATTCCCCCTTACAATACGACGAAGTTTAAATACACAATTACCATATTTGTATTACAACGATGCTTCAATATTTGTTATCGTAGATTCATATTAATCTTTATTCATTATTCTCAATATTCGACGAAGTTACCAATAAATTATCATAGATATAGTTACCATCCCTTAAAACTTATCTCCTGCTAACGTTTTCTTATACACATAGTCACCTAGAGTTTATTCATATTGCTTCCTTCATCTATATTTAATAAGCTAAATATATTTAAATAAAAATTAAAATGTTGAAATAATTGTAGTAAGGTTTTTTGTCGTTTAATTATTAGTATAAATTAAGTCTAAGTACTTGCGTTATATTTGTTGTAATAGTTGCCAAAAGTAATTTTCTTTAACTATATCTGTTAATAGCTGAAACCAAGATTCATACTGAAGAACAAACCAGTTTATAACTCATTGCTATATATAGTTTTATACCTACCAAACCTACTTTTGTTTAACAAGTAATGATTTCTGATAGACAAATTACATGATGAAACCAACATTTGTTGCTTCCATCTACGCGTGATCGCTACTAGTAATCACTAAACACTTTTAAATGTTTTAAACTTGCCTATAGTAGCACTTGATTTGCTTGTTGAAGACAGCCGTTTCGGGAGATGTGTCCCTTTGTCAACTCAGACCGTAACTGATAACTCAAACAAACACATAAATTCAACATATACCGAAAACCCACTAGTACTAATACGACCATACACACTTCCTCAAACCATCCACACCAACATAAACTAGCTGCTTACAACACCATGATATATCGCTTGCTTAAAACACCGTTAGACAAAGATGATCACTACCAGGAGTTAAACACCATAAAATATATAGCACAAACAAACGGATACAACCTAACAATGATTGATAAATTATACAACCGCCTAAAAAATAAACATAATAACCCAAATACAAACACACAAGATGACAATCCCATAAAATACTTATCAATACCATACAGATCATCCAAAACCCACAATCTAACTAACACACTACGAAAATACAACTACAAAATAGCTTACTCCACACACCACACTCTCAACAAACAATTTAAACCCAACAACAATATCGACGACATTTACAACATCACTGGAGTTTAGAAACTAACTTGCAGTTCATGCCCCAGTTTTTACATAGGCGAGACAGGGAGGTCATTCTACACACGTTACCAAGAACATATAAAAGCACTAAAAACAATAACTACTAATCAAATTTCGCCGATCATCTCAACTCCACAAAACATGACTACATAGACATAAAATCTAACCTATAAATTCTTCATAAACAACACAGAAATAACCAACGCTACACAACCGAACAATACGAAATATACAGGCACTTCAAACTACACCCAACACACATACTCAATACACAATTACATTACAACTCACACGAACTTTTTGACATCATAACTCCTAATACACACAAAATACACCCACATCACCAAAATATCTCATCCCCAACCTAACCACGTAAACCTTAAGATCAGTTATGGTTTGAGTTGACAAAGGGACACATCTCCTGAAACGGCCGTCCTCAACAAGCAAAGTAAGTGCTACTATAGGCAAGTTTAAAACATTTAAAAGTGTTTAGTGATGAAACCAAACCATATTGAGATAAGTTATGTAGAGAACCTATTATTCGGTTGTCTATAAAATGTGCCAAAATTAATTTTGTTCAGCATGTTATACCTAATAGTTTAATCACATTTAACACAAAGAACAGCAAATTATATTAAAGGAACTCAAGTTTATAAACCAAATCTAAGATAAGTTTGGTGTCAAATAATTTTGTATTGGCAAACTATGAATATTTATTGTTATTTCTAACAATTATTTTTTTTTATATATGTAATATTTCTGAATGATTTATTAAATGATTCGAAAAAAGTTTAGTTAAAAACCAAGAAATAGAGGCATTTTCATGATTAAAAATAAATATTGGCCTTTTTACTAGCGATCTTTTTTTAGATGAAAAGCACAATTAAAATTTTACAATAAAAATATTACCAAAAACCCTTTTTTTGTATAAATAAACTCTAATTGTATACAATTAACATTTAATGACTAGCTACTTTGATATCACTTGGCAAAAACACCACTATTTAGCACCAAAAAGCTACAAATATTTACATAGCTTTTATGTAGATTTGCTAACACAGCATCCTCATAAAGTTACAAATACACTGTGATCTAAATCCTAAGACCTTATAATTACTCGCAATGAGCACCACTCCCACTTCCTCATCCAACGACTGGTTAAACCAATACCAGTGGTAGATGAAAGAACAGGACCACGCCCACCTCTTACCTATATTTAACATATCTGACTAATATAAAAACAACGTTGAACACTAAATAAAACAAAAATTAAAACAATAGTAAATATTAGCTATTATATTTATGATATTAATAATAATAATATTATTATTATTATCAATTATATATGGTCATAACAAGGAGAATAAACTAGAACCAGGAATTGTGCCTTCATCAGAGTTCATCAACAAATCACTTTTAGTTTTAGCAATGAAAATACTTTTATAACTGTTAAATAAAAACTGTTCTTTTGCGAGTAAGGTACAACTATTTATTTACAGAGGAACGTTTCAATAACGGGTACGTTATCGTTTTCAGGCCTGTATATATTACATTACCGTCAAGGCTTATTAGCTTTAGAAGCAAAGGAAGCAATATCTGATATGAATTTCATGCCCGGTACGCCAGCATTTGGACTGTTATTTTGTGACACAAATACGTCCGTTTTATTAATTTTCTTATCTTTTATAAAAAACATCACTAGCATTACTATCTTTCTTTTTAGATATTGATGAAATGGGCATCAACCGTAATCTGCAAATCCGTTATGCCAGAGATCAGATATATGTATCCTTTACTTCTAAAGATAATAAGGCTTGACGGTAATGTAATATATACTAACCTGAAGACGATAACGTTTCCATTATTGAAACGTTGCCTCTGTAAATAAATAGTTGTACCTGACTCGCAAGTCAACCAAATTTATTTAATAATAATCTCTGCGAGTGTAAACAAGATTAATACTTTCGTATCTATTAAGTAACCTATTGGAGAACACTGTTTTGCCAACCTTAACACTATTGATATCTAATTCATACCTTTTATTCAAGATATGTTCAACTATACTGGATTTTAAGGCCTCCCATATTTATTATGAGTTACGTTGAGTGCGGCGTTCTCACATGAGCGCCCGTGGTGGTAGGTGTTCATTATATGCCCTGCTCTCCCTCTTAATTCATTGATTCAGTATGATGTTGCCAGAAAATGCTGAATCGCTTATTGGTTAATGTGCTAGTCTTTGTGAACATGTCATTGCATTTTGTTGTTTTTTCCCACCATTGCTATCAGATAGGGGACTGTATTATCGTATTAGTGTTACTTGAAGTGTGTTATTGTAGTGTTTATTATTTTGTGTACAATTAATGTGGATAACGAGGATGAATTATTAGAGAATGTGTACTGTAACACCATTTGTCTAAGTAGACATTCTCCAATAATTCATCTTCATTATCTATATTCATTGTACAAAACTAATAAACAGTAATATAACACATTTCAAGTAACACTAATACGATAACATAGTCCCTAACCTGACAGCAATGGTTGAACAAAAATAGAAATGTACCGAAATGTTTACAAAAACTGGCACAATAACCGACAAGCAACATTAAATTTTTTGTCAATGGCTAACCTCACAATGAGCCAATGAATTGAGAGGAGGAGCGGGGCGTGGATGAACCCGTGGCGCCAGTAGAGCATAGGCGTTCGTTCATACTCGCCGCACTCAACATGTTAGACCTAGTTATAGTCCTTGTTGTTTGACCAATCTACACTTTCACGAGTTTCACTAGTTATAGCATAGATTCCAGACCTATCCATCATCAGAAGTTTGACTTCAAGATTCCTAATAAATCAGTTAACCAATTAGCATTTTCGTAAACTATTCTTAAATAAATTCTTATGAAAATATGATCCAAACAGATATTGCCAAAAAAATAAGGTTATAAATTTTTGTGGTTTATCTTCTGGTTGAAATGTGGCGAAATCTCTCCTTAATTCCTTAAATTGACATATCCTTACTATATTAATGATAATAATATGACCAAACCCATTAAACTGAGCTATAGATTTGACATATATCTATTTCTTTAAATAAAAATATCATACATTAATATTAATATTACTGTTGTGTAAATTATTGTTTTATTTACTATTCACATTGTTTTGTATATAGTCTTTTAGTCAGGTCCGTTTCATAGCGGTCAGTGGTGGGGGCAGTCTTGTTCCGTTATGGAGCACCGGTATTGGTTTAACTGATCAACAGGCGGAGGAGTGAGAGTGGTGACCATTGCAAGTAGTTATAAGGACTTAGGATTTAGATCCCAAACGTATCTGACAGAACAACTAATCAAGGTTATTAATATTTGGTCATGTATAACCATCATCTGTTATACATTAATGTATAACATTGTATGTTTGGGTACAATTGTAACAATTTCAAGATGAGGTTATATTTAAATTTTACCAGCATTCACCTCTGTGTTACCTATATAAATTTAGAATATTAGTCCTTGCAGTGCCTTATTTATTTGTATTTCCATTTTTTAACGTTTATAATAAATTATGCAGTTGGAAATTCCTCACTTGGTCAATAATTTCTCAGTATAATAAATAATGTTATGTTTTAGAAAATTAAAAAATAATTACTTTAATTTTTAGTTTTTTTGTGCAAGTCGTTTGATATATAACAGAGTTTTATTTTGGAAGACTTGGTGAATGTGACATACAGCAAAACAATGAATTTATAGTCCAATAAATAGTGTTAGATTTTAAATAAGCTTTGGATCCAGGTGTGTGTGGGTTGTTGTTTTATGTGCAACAATATAAATAAATATTTACTTTTCAACAGAACTTCAACTTTAACTTTTTTTGATAAGAATTTTTTTTTTAATAATCATATTTTAGGCAATATATAATATTTGGAACTAACTTGAAAAGTAGAATTGTTTTTTGTGAGTTGAGTTTTTATCACACAATTTTTTTGTAAAGATTAGATTTCATGTAATTGTAGGTATTATATACATAAAATATATGTGTATTAGACTAATGTAGAAAAAAAAATAGCTGTACATATTCTTATGAAACAACAATCTAAAACTTGCAGTTTTTGTTACATAGGACAAATAGGGAGAACATTTATCACAAGATACAAAGAACACGTAAAACAGATAAAATAGACACAACCCACATCAAATTTCGCCATACACGTACAAAACACACTACACTCACAGACTTACATAGACATGAATCTAAAAGTCCTACATTAAATCAATAAAAGCAAAAGACTTAATAGAGTAGAAAATTGTGATATATATAAACACCATAAATATTATCCACAACACGTTCTAAATGACAAAACACACTCCCAATCAAACACTATATTTGAGCACATAATTAACAACTACTCTATGAACAATGACACACCACAGAACAGAAATATACCACAGACTCACACCTACACAACACACCTGAGCAACATTCTTGTCAGTAATTTCACAGCATTGAAAAATGTGCTGACCTAGCATGAAACGCGTCTGCTGATAAATCAGTAAGTAGTGGTTTTTCGCCAAGAAAATACAAACAAGTGTAACAACAGACTAAATTTTAAAAAAGTTCTGTTTCTTGTTATGAATAGTAATTTTTAGACATTCGTGTGAAATAAAGTTAAACAAAGAAAATCTATTTGCAGGAATTTTCCGCAGATAGATATTTATTTAGTTAACTGGATAATCAACTGTAGTTGAATATACAGAAGCAAAAAATGAATTTTTTTCAATTTCTTCTATTAGCTCACACTCTTTTTATATATACTTTGTACAAAAATTTTAATCGTTAATAAAGTATTTAGTTATTTAGAGCTTAGCTAGTGAGAAATATTCACAAAGGTAAAAGTCAAAATAGTGGACTCAAAATCTCACAAAAATTAGTCTTTAATAAACACACAAAACAAACTAGTTTCAGCGACGAAGTCGCCTTCCTCAGTGCTTGGCTACTACAGTAGTACTATGAGTAATAGCCAAGCACTGAGGAAGGCGACTTCGTTGCTGAAACTAGTTTGTTTTGTGTGTTTATTAAAGACTAATTTTTGTGAGATTTTGAGTCCACTACTTTGACTTTTATTTTTGTTAATAAAGTACTTTTTATTCATCCACTCAAGTTCAAATACATTTTTGTAAATCTTGTAGTGGATGACATTTGATGTTCATATAGTTTTATTCAAATATTAATTAATTTTAGTTTTATATTGGAAAAAAAAACTTTTCACAAAAAAGGGAATGTGTACAATATATTTAAGCTGTCCCATTTGGATTAAAATAAGTGGTAAACATATGATTTCATAAAACAGTTGATTTTATATTACATGTGGTAGGACAATTGTTACATTACTTTATTTATGTTAATTGTAAATTATTAATAAAAAGTAAGTAAAATAAAAAATTGTTTATATCACTTGAGCATTATAACGGCTCATGTATTATGGTGTCCATGTTTATTGGTAAAATTTTCATGTTTGAACATAGTAAAATAACAACTAGCCGAACTTATTCAAGCAAATTTACGAGAAATTCATTAACTTTAAAGAGAGTCATAATGTTAAATATGACATATTGTAACGTTAATTCTGAAATTTACAAACTTACTAGAGCATAAAATAAAAATACATTAAATAACACACCCAATAAAAATTATACACACTTTTTGACCACATTATAGGACAAATACATTTAAAACTGCTACTATATCTGTACTTCATTTAATGCACATGTAGAATTAAAGTTTCAGAAGTATTGAAATTAGTAATGAATTTAGTGTTATTTCCTGAACAGACTAAAAAGTAGAATATGAAGAAAGTTTTAATAAATGTTATAAGTAGCTATTGAAATGTTTAGGAGTAAAGGACTTGAAGGCTCCAACTTCTTCTTTCTCTTCTCTTCCACCTTTGCAACCAATTACAGCTAAGGATTCATGTAGCATTATCCAGATAGCAAAAACCAATGGCATTACTGTCCCGGACAGTTTGATAATGACACCTGTAATCGATGATGACACCTCACTAGTAAGTAAAGAGCTTAACCTTTATGATCTTATTGCTTAGGGTTATAGATGCGTATCAAGATATTATTGAAGAAGATTGTAATAATACAATAAATGAGAAAACTGTTGTTATTGAGTCAAAGATATTTATTTTATTAATGCAACATTTCGGCAACTAGTTCGTTTCCCATATCAAGCCTTAAAACATTATTACATTGTTTTTAATTACACTTACAAAATACTACTACACTAATTGCAATAATTTAAAACTTTATAAAATTTAATCAAAATAATTTACCACCAATAACCCACAATGACCCAGTAAAGTAGTGAGTCATAAAATCATTGAAAAAAAAATTAGAAACAGTAACAATAATAACAGAACAACAATATTTACACATAAAGCGCACATATAAATAAAAAAAATTAAACAAAACAAGGAATAAAACATCAACCATATAAATTAACACAATAACACAAATTAGTGTTTTATTTGTATTAGTTTGTATGGTTGGTTTTTTGAAAGTTTGTTTTGTTATTTTTGTGTTGCTTTATATGCAAATATTGTTGTTCCCTTAATTTCTTACTAAAAAATCTATACAGAGTACAGTTACGTAATTATAATAAATAAACAACAATAACCCTGCTATAACTATTTAGTCACCCTTGATGTACATTTCGATAAAACTGTTTCATTAGGCTTCTAGTTTTTAGATCCCAGTGTGTTTGTAACCTTCTGATGATGCTAACTGTGTTAGCGAAATGTATATCAAGGGTGATTAAATATTTGTAGCAGGGCTATTGTTGTTTATTTATTGTTTTCTTACTGTTTAAATTTTTTTTAGATGTTAAATGACTTACTATGGTGGGTTATGCATTACATTTTTTGACTAAATTAAATTGAATTTTATAAAGTTTTAAATTATTGCAATGAATTAATTTGTGAGTTTTTTGTACGTCTATTATTTGTTGTAACATAACCTCACAAGCCAAGCTCAAAGATAGTTGTATATTGCAATGAGTTTACTAGTATTTTATATGCGTAATTAAAAGGAATGTAATATTGTTTTTGATATGGGCAACAAACTAGTTGCCGAAATGTTGGATTAATAAAATAAATATCTGACTCGATGAGAACAGTTTTCTCATTTATTAAAAGCTCAATTTCAGTGTTTAGATAAACATGAAATCATAATAATACGTTTTTGAAGATGACATTTTAAAATGCAAATTTTTTTGTTTGAATTTTCTTAAAAAGTGACGACAGATTCTTGTAATGTTAACCTTAAGGGGCCACCCCTAAATTATTTAACGCTGAAATGGATGATTCTCTACATCCCTCCCTCCTCTGTAACGAATCAGTAACGCTAGTATGAAACCCCCCTCATAATAATGTAACAAAGACTTGTCCTTACAGTAATCAATGTTTCAATCAAGAACTATGTAAATATATTTAAGAAATAGCGTATCAAACAAGAAAATAGAAAGGGATTTGCTCCACAGAGTTTTAAATAGTCTTTATTTAGAACCAGTAGGCCTGCACCGTTATGTCGTGTATTTCCCGGAGTGAGACTATTTTAACATGACACATAGGCTGCGCCAGAGCTTTAAAGTCATATTGAAACCCTCCATATTTTCGTGGCTATATATTCAGTTTGTTTCATCCTACATTTTTTATTTATTAGTGTATTAATACAGACACTTTAAATCAAGATTTTGTAACTATATGCTGGTGAAACGTTCATGTCTGATTGATTCATAATCTTCTAATGAACCAAACAAATTAGTTTTAGTAAAATTACGATAAAAAATTACCAATCTTTCTATTGGGTAATGGGTTTCTTTGCAGAAAATTATGTAGAAATGTGTTTTTTATACAGCAGACCTGCAATAATCCATATCATGTGGAACCAAAACACTGTTGATTTGCTTTTATGATAAAGGTGTGAATTATTTATTTTTGCGTTACTTGGTACACGCTAAATGTATGTTACTGTAATTTGTATAAATCTATACCATAGTCAATCGAAATAAATTGTTTACATCTGTATATCCAATGAATTCTTTTTATTATGTATTATTGGCTACAAATAAATACATACTCAAGGTCACGCTCATTAAATTCTGGAAAATGTTGGTTAATTTGTGGTTTATGTATTAAAATATTAACCTCAAATGTGTGACCCTTGTCAGTTTGATCGTATTTGACAGGGGCAGTAGAATCTTTGACGATGTTACAAAAATGATATTTTAGTTTAGATGATGAAAGTAATTTATTTGAAGGAAACTTGTTATGTTACCATCATTTAATTACGTTGATTTGCAATATCAAGAGTACAGGGATACAATATATTATAAATTACCTAAGATTAGACCCTTTTTTTGTACATTTCGATGACCATG
Organism: Prosapia bicincta; assembly: GCA_036971475.1. NCBI lineage: Eukaryota > Metazoa > Arthropoda > Insecta > Hemiptera > Cercopidae > Prosapia > Prosapia bicincta. The sequence continues at coordinate 54,676,642 of JBAIZL010000010.1, read as the reverse complement.
TCATTATCATCATCAGAGGGTCATATTACAAAATTACAATCTAGAGTACAATAATTTACAAACTAGACTGACCTTTGTAGTAAGAACTAGTCAGTCTAGTTTGTAAATTATTGTACTCTAAATTGTAATTTTGTAATCTGATGATTATGTATAAAATATTTTTTTACAATGTTTTTCATACACTTTTCAAACTAATTGTTTTTTTAAGAAGATTTAATACTATTACCATTTTTTAATGTTATAAATTATAGTATGGCTGAAACGTGAAGTGGAGGCAATTCTTGAAAATATTTTTAGAAATGACTTTAGGTTTTGAAGTAGTGAAGTGCCACACTATAGAAGGGCTCATGTAGTTGTACTCTTAAAGGAAACTAATTTAGTTCTTTTATTTTGCCAAACACCTGTAGAGTTTATATTAATTAAAACAACCTCTCACCACAAATTCAACAAATTTTATTTTAACCTTATGTACATTTCGACTACAAAGTAATCATCTTCAGAGGTATTTTTACAAATAACTAACTTACAGCTAAACCTATGCGTATTTATAAGCAACGGGAACTCCTTGGCCACGCCCCCTACACTATCTGACCAATCATGTTACGAGTAACAACTAGGTCTGGTATAACAGAAGGAGTTACCGTTACATTATTTTTGAATTTTACAGTGATTATTAAATTTACACATTTAACAATTAAAACTATAACTATTTCTTAACTAATAGATACAATTGGGAATTCGGGATAGGCCCTTTGTCAGAATTTAATAATTTATTAGTTTCATATTTATTAATAAACATACTTTCGAAACTATTTAACAAATTTTTTGATTTAACATTTTTAATTAATTTAAGGTTATTTATATCTAAGTTATGATTAGTTTCTAAGATATGTTCAGCTACACTTGATTTCTCTGGCCTTTGAAATTTTATATGACTAATGTGTTCTTTGAATCTAGTGGAAATTTTTGTGAAATAGAATTTGATATATATCGCAAAATTACGAATAATAATAGGTATATCCCCGTAGATTTGAACCATTGTATGTCACATAAACTTGCAGTATTTAATAGTATGATTAATAGATTAATTGAAACACCTTTAAATAAAAATAGATTTGAAATTGAACTTGCTAGAATTAAAGAAATAGCCAAATTTAATGGATATGATCCTAAAATTATTAATAATATATTAAGAAAACAGTTTGAATAAATTAAGAAAAGATTTCACTACCTTAATACCAGAGAGAGAAACTGTTAAAAATAAATATATTAGTTTACCCTTTGATAAAAATTTAACAAAAGGCCTAGAAAAAGATTTTAAAGAAGTAAATTTTAAAGTAGCATATAAGAGCCAAAATAGCCTTAAAAATCTCTTAGGTAACCCAAAAGATAAAATAGAAACATTGGATAAGTCAGGGATTTATAAAGTAACTTGTAATTCATGTGAAAAGATTTATATTGGTCAAACTAAATTTCCACTAGATTCAAAGAACACATTAATCATATAAAATTTCAAAGGCCAGAAAAATCAAGTGTAGCTGAACATATCTTAGAAACTAATCATAACTTAGATATAAATAACCTTAAATTAATTAAAATTGTTAAATCAAAAAATATGTTAAATAGTTTCGAAAGTATGTTTATTAATAAATATGAAACTAATAAATTATTAAATTCTGACAAAGGGCCTATCCCGAATTCCCAATTGTATCTATTAGTTAAGAGATAGTTATAGTTTTAATTGTTAAATGTGTACATTTAATAATCACTGTAAAATTCAAAAATAATGTAACGGTAACTCCTTCTGTTAGACCAGACCTAGTTGTTACTCGTAACATGATTGGTCGGATAGTGTAGGGGCGTGGCCAAGGAGTTCCCGTTGCTTATAAATACGCATAGGTTTAGCTGTAAGTTAGTTATTTGTAAAAATACCTCTGAAGATGATTACTTTGTAGTTGAAATGTACATAAGGTTAAAATAAAATTTGTTGAATTTGTGGTGAGAGGTTGTTTTAATTAATATAAACATTTACGCCACAGTTGCTTTAAGTTGTTGCCTGTAGAGTTATTAAAAATAAGAATATGTGGTGAATGTAATAAATGAGATATGGTTGATTTTTATTTAAAAGTTATAATTTTTCAAGGTTCATTGTTTATAGCTGAAGTATTATTATTTGGTGTTAGTAAACAAGTTTATTTTAAATTTGATAATTTTAAAGTTTATTTTTATTCAGGAATGGTTAATTACAAATTTTAACATAGAAGTTTAGTTTTTGTGTTTACTAGTAAATTTATATTAACTACTGTGTTGAATGTTAATATAAGAAAACAACAAAATTAATTAGCTGTTTATTATTTTAGGTTAAAAAGAAGAGAGAAACAGAAAAAGAATTTAATGATTCAATGGAAATAGAGATGGTGACTGTTAAAAGGCCTGAACGAACACTGTCTTGTGAAGAAAAAGAAAGATTTTCACCTCCTAGACTAACCTCTCCACCCTCTCCAAATCTGAGATGCAATGAGATATTTGTAGCTAATGATAAAGATGATAGTGTCGTTCTTGATGGGGAAGTCACTGTAAGACGACTGGCATCAGATAATACCGAGCAAGTTCGCACTTCAGAGAAACGCCCAACTGATTACGATGTTAATATTGAGGTTGTTAAACCCGACAGAGATAAAAACTGTACGAAAATAGAAAAACCAGAAGATATTGATCCAATGGAAGTTCTGGAATGGGATCATCAGGGAGTTGGAAAACTTCCTGGGAGTAACCTGAAGGTAAGATGTTTTCTTTTTTTGGTAATATTATTATATCTTTATCATTAGTATTGTTATATTTTATGGTAATATTTAGTTAAAAACTCTGAATTATTTTGGTTCTCTGATCTATATTTAGTGATATTGCCAATAATAGTATACAATACTGTTATGTTCTTTATTTCATAAAGTATGAAAGTTTTGTAATCAAATATCAAAATCTGGTTGCTGTTCATGACGAACTGGTTGTTAATTACTTATTACACTTTGATATTACTTGCGACCAGACTTTTTGTTAACTAAAGATTGTTAAATTGTTAACTTACACTTGGAGGAAACGTTTTCGTCTTAAACCTCGGAGGCTGAAGAAGTCGTAAGACAAAAACGTTTCTTCCAAGTGTAAGTTAACAATTTAACAATATTTAGTTAACAAAAAGTCTGGTCGCAAGTAATATCAAAGTGTAATAACTTCTGTAATCAGTTTTTATTATATTTATTTATTATAGATTACTTAATAAACAGTGTATAACATATCAATTTATTTTTCTAATGAATAGAAATATTTATTATTGGTATTTTGTAGCTTGGTATGGTATCATATAGCATTGGAATCTTGAAGACTTTTTATTACTTATTGTTACATTTTGTATATTTTAAAAACTGTGTAATATTTTATAAAATGAATATTTACCAAACACTACATGAGTGAAGGATTTTCAAGATGTAAAAACTATTAAATAGATATAACCAAAAGCACAATAAAATAACTTTAAATATAACGTTTAAATTGAAACTTTAATATTTATTTCTGTATACATTTTTTTTTATCAAAATAACAAAATACCCAGTTAGTATAGATTTTATTATAGAAAAGTTTTCCAGTTTTTTGTTGTTGTTGTATGATACGGAGCATATCATTAATTTATATTGATGTGGTTTGATGAAATTTGTTAGAAGTAGCCACTCGCTGATGAAAGCGACATTGTCGTCGGAACTAGTCTCTATGTGTTTTTAAACTAGTGTATAGTGAGAGTTTTAATGAACTATTTTGATATTTGCCGTTGTTAAGAAATTATATCGCTAGTACTAGCTTGTAAGTTGAAAGTGCTTGGCTGAAAGTTACATTAACAATACTTTTTACCAGTAACTGTTGGGAATAGATGACTCTTCAAGAATTTGAGTATTGCATTTTTATGTCAGATATAAAAATTTGCTGTTATAATAGATTAACAAATACTTTTTTTCAAAACTCATTTATGCCAACATTCACAATTCTAAGATAAGAAGTACTCAAGCTAATAAGTTCATTATTAATTTCTTTGCATTAAATTTACCAAAAAAAAAAAAAAAAATTAACACTCAAAAATAAATATAGGTTTAGAAAGTCTTTTAATATTTTTATTCTAATTAAAATTTTAGTAAAGGATTAATTTGAATCCATGTATCACAAAATTTTATTTACTAAATTGAAAAAAAAATATCAAGATAGTTTTGAAACAAATTGAAATTGGTTTAGAAATGTGAGTGCAATCTTTAAGAGAAATTGTTAACACTTAACCTCAAGACATGTTAACAAAAAAAGTCAACAACCTAGAATAAAATAATTATATTTTTGAGTACAGTTTTCTGCCATTTCTAATGTTACAATATTCTCCTCTGTTGACGCGTTTGGAGTAACTCCATTTTCAAAACTTAAATCGTACTACTACGATTTAAGTTTTGAAAATGGAGTTACTCCTAAACACGTCAACAGAAGAGAATATTGTAACGTTAGGGATGGAAGAAAACTACTAAAAAATATAGAAATATTCCTAACAGAAATAAAGATGAGTATGTTGATAATTAGAATAAAATTGTTACATTTTTCTCTATAACATAGGACCTTAAAAATAGTTTTCCCCATTACAAAAAATGTGGATAACAAAAAAAAAAAAAAAAAAACAATACAATAACAAACATAAAAGAGGTTGCTTTCAAACTCACTATTTACAATATTAAAGTAACCTTCAAAATGTTAAAAACAATAATATTAGAACAACATATAAAACACTAGCAATCTAATCAACAAAATAAAATGGAAATAATTTATCACATTCTGTATTGTAGCATATAAAATAGAATATCTAAATCGTAATAAATTGTACATATTCCAAACTAAAAATAAATTAAAAGATTAAGAACAACTAAAAGCTAATCATAACCTTGGCTTTGATTATTAATTAATCATGCATTTCCCATAGAACAACATTTATAATTAATAAACATTAATAATAAAATGTTTAAAAATGCCAATGTGAGAGGATTAACAAATTTAAAAGCATTAAAAAATAAGCAATAAAATAACAAATTCAAATCAAACACTAACAAGATAAGTTATTTAAACTAATTAACAAATTTAAAAGCATAAAAATAAGCAATAAAATAACAAATTCATATCAAACACTAAGAAGATAAGTTATTTAAACTAATTAACAAATTTAAAAGCATAAAAATAAGCAATAAAATAACAAATTCAAATCAAACACCAAGAAGATACGTTATTTAAACTAATAGATAAAGTCACCCGTTACAACAAACAAGTATAGTGAATCTAAGATTAGAACATTTATCATTATGATATGATACAATAGATTTTGTCTTAAACCTAACCTCATTATTACACTGCAGTATGTTTGAAAATTGAGTAAATGCTTCATCTCTAAAAATTAGCTCACCAAGGAACAAGATTCTGGCTAAATGTACTTTGTGATAAAATAAGTGGTAGTGATAAATATGTATACACACATATCTAGAAATATTTGGTTCTGGCTTGCTAAGAAATGTAAGTCTCATCTTTATTTAGTACATATATACATAAGAAAAATGTTTCACTCACTTTTATCTAATTAAAAATTAGATAATGTAAAAAATTCAAAGAAGTACATCAGTTTAAACATATACACTTGCTATATTTCCTGGCCATGTAAAGTTTATGTCTGTCAATGTATTCAGTATGTGGGGTACACTTTAAGAATTGTGTGATATATTTTATTGTACATGATAAATACTTGTGTGTAAAAGTTTTTTTTACTATGGATGGGTTTATTTGGATTTTGAAAGTCTGGTAACAAAATAATATAGCACGTAATGAGATAAAATGTTTACGTTTTTCGTGATAAAACATTGCACGGTTAAAAATGTTGTAACCAATAAAATAGCAATTTTTTAAAAGTAACTCATTTTACCTAGGAATTTCTTTCAGTTAGTTTATATTCCTTTAAAAAAAACTGTAGAAAATACCTATTGCAAAATAATTTTTAAGTAAAGCTAACCTAAACTAATTAGTTATAGTTATAATTAAACAACTTCAGACTGTTATAAAATTCGGAGTTGTAAAATTGGGAAGTTGTACAAATATTGAAAAACATTATTATCATGAAATTTACAAAGCAGTTAGAATAGAATTAGTTTTATTGCTTATGTAAGCAAATTCACCTGTGTATAAAGCAGGCTGCAATCTTTAAACAATAACAAACCATAAAGACATCTATTGTTTTATAAATAAAAGTTGCATAAAGCATTTACTTCTTGATAAAGACCATTTACCAACTTTGTTAATAAAACTGATTGATGTGCAATAACACTGTTGTTAGTGTCTAAAGTTCTTTCTTCATCACGATCTGTGCCAATTAGAAGTTGTCTTTAATCAATTTATTTATAGGCTAAACGAAGAAATCTTTCTGATTCTAATAATTATAGATACAAATTCTATAATTTTAATTAATACTATGAAATTTCTAGATGTAAAATATTCCAATAAGAATTTCTTCTTAGAAAGTATTCAAGAGCAATGTAGGAATAATAAAACTTGGTGCTGACACCCAAAATATTTAGGATGTTGAAAAAAATAATCTTATTTTACAAAGGCACTATAAAACTTTATAAACTCAAGTTTTCCTCTAAGTTTTTTCTGGAAAAAATTATATTTTTAAGGCATTCTGAAGTGGACAAATACTAATATTTAATAACAATGCAGAAAATAAAAAAAAAATTTCATCACTCGCTGTTATTGAGCACTATATATACTGTTGCATTATTGTACTAGACTAGATGGAGGCCTGTAACCACTTCAAAGAGTGGCTGAAAATAGAATATTATTGCAATATAGCTAAACAAATTTCAAGTAGGAATGTGCCAATTCCGATTCTCAATTCCAGGAATCGTCGATTCTAATAGTATTAAGAAATTGCCGATACTCTATTCTGCATTGATTGAAATGCCTATTCCGATTCTCAATTCCAGGAATCGTCGATTCTAATAGTATTAAGAAATTGCCGATACTCTATTCTGCATTGATTGAAATGCCTATTCCGATTCTCAATTCCAGGAATCGTTGATTCTAATAGTATTAAGAAATTGCCGATACTTTATTCTGCATTGATTGAAATGCCTATTCCGATTCTTGTTTTTTTAACTGTTAGAATACGAGTGTGGTGTTATTATGCAACTTAGTTGCTTTATGAATTAAACGATTAAAGAAAATGCCGATTTGAGATAACAAAAAATATGACACAACAATAATGACAATTGGAAGCATATCTGCTCCGTTTGCTAGTCACCGCTGTTATCCATCTATTGTCTCACTCTCGTTGTCACGGGCTTGACTCTCTTTCCTTGTCTTTAGCCACCACTTCCAGCCATTACTTCATAGATTCAAAACAAAACAATAGTACAAGTAGTTTCATTTTCTCCAGTTATAAAAACTGAAATGGCTATTACTGAAGTTATATTGAGATTGTGAACTGAAGTTCACTTTTGCAATTTTACATAAATTATTTCTTCTGTCTGATACGTTTGTTATGCTTTCAGAAATTCCTACTTGTAAATGAAAGTCGAATGTTTTGTATAGTCTTTTACAATAAAACAGAACTTTAAAAATACTTCACCATATGACTAAGATGTTAAGTAAATTATTTATTAGAGATTTATGAGAGATGGCTTCAAAATTCTTCAAGCTTCCGTCCACACCAAAAATCTTTTCTCCGATCCACCGCAAATTTGGTACAAGCAACCTCCCAACTTGAAAAACATCCTAGTACATCCTAAACTACCAGACCCTGATGCAGAGAAACCACACAAACTTCCTCATGGCTCCTTCCCATGCAATAGACCTAGATGCAAGACATGTCCAATACACCCCTCAGCAAATAGTTTCAACAGTCAAACAACAAAAATGGTCTTCAAAATACAGGGTCATCATAATTGTACATCGAAAAATGTCATATACCAGCTACAATGTAAACTTTGCTCAGCACAGTACATAGGCCTGACCACGGATGGTCTGAATATCAGAATGAATGGCCACAGACATGATGTTAAAATTATGAATATGGATAGACCAACAGCTCAACATGCTGCGAGTCACAACATCACAACTTTTGCTGACTGCTATACCACAAAAATAATTAAATCACTCCCCCCTGATTGCAATCCCTCAGAACTGAGAAGGTGGGAACTATCATACCAGTGGTATACCAAGTCCAGAGAATCCCCTAACCTCAACATCAGATAAATCCATTCATTTTTTTTTTAATTTTTTTTTTTTTTTTTAATTTTAATTTTTTTATTTTTTATTTTTTATTATTTTTTTTTCTCCAATAGCCTTATCTCTTTTCCCCTGACAGACTTATATAAACTATAATCACTCATATGCTCATGGAAACATATATATATATATATATATATATATATATATATATATATATATATATATATATATATATATATATATATATATATATATATTCTACACAATCTGTGATTACAACTTATATTTATTTTATTTCATTCTCTCATATTTCTTTTTGTGTTTTCTCTTCGATTGACAAAGACCACTGTGTGGTTGAAATATATCATTGTTTAAGTGCTTTTATGTGTTTCTATTTCAAGACTACAGTGTGGACTCTTACCAAGGTAAGTCTGTCAGTCTCCTAGTCCAAAAAATCTTATTTATTAGAGAATATCATATAGCCCTAAAAAGCTTGAAAGAATCAAGAAAAGAAAAATTTTAGAATCGGACTAAAAATTTTAGAATCTGGCCCGCCTCTAATTTCATGTTATTTATCAACCCTGTTTCCTGCATATCAATTAAATAAGATAACCTCAGTTCGGTTCCATACACCTAGCAGGTTAGATGGATTAGTAACACTGAAGTTATACAATAAGTTTTAGAATTAATTATGGACATCCATTGCTCTTGCTGCAATAAGACAACTGTCTTATTCATGACAAATGCCAGATTTAGAGTAAATAACCATATTTATAATCTTCTCATTAAGAGGGAAACGACTTATATAAGTAATTGCTCACCCATACTTGTATAAATCCTCTTTGATGTTTCATTTTGAAGCCTTCTAAATCTTTTATCAACAGTTTTGTGCGTTCATTAATTTTCACAAAGGAACACTATTTAGTTATGAAAAGTATGCAAAAGACTTGGAATTCAATTTAATAATTATTCATTTTGGGCTAGGTAGGCCATGAGATTTACTTGGGCTTTAATTTGCTTGTAATTAATTATACAATATCAAGAGCACAGTGGTACAATATATTATAATGAAAATTTTAGAAAGAACCCCAATATCACAAAAATAATCAAAAATAACAAATAAAACAATTTAATTAACCCTTAGCGCTTGGATTTTTGTAACATGCTTTGCTTCCCCACTTGTAATTAAATTGGAACAAATTCCTCACCGGCAGGTTGCATTATTGTTTATGGAAAACCTTGTTTTCTCTTACATGATTTTAGTAAACTAAGCTATTTTTATTCACTAATAATGTATGTACATGATTTTATTATCTTATTTGTAATTTTGCAGAGTATGATATCTTTGAAAACAGTCTTCCGGATGAAGTCCTGGTTTTCTGCTGCATGTTTTGTAGTGAAAAACTGTTTCCCTTCTACCTCCTTTTATCTTCCTTTTACTGCAAACTACACAATCCTTAGAAGTATTTTTATCATTGGAAAAGATTAAATGTAATTTCCAATTCAGTCTTTCTTCTTTGTCAGTAGTTGACGGCCGACCCCTCTCACTATACGGGTTATTCCTGATATCACCAATGCGTTCCCTCACCAAGTTTTGGCGAAACTACTTTTTTTTAACAGGATTTTCTTTCATTTCCTTTTTTTTTGTTATTATAGATAATAAAACTATTTACTACAGTTACATCTAATAGCCAGAAAAACATTGTCCTCCGCCATTTATTTGTTCGTTTTGTAAAACTGCATGGTTCATTATATTGAACAGCTAAATCTATGCCACCCATAGACTGGTTATATTTACAAATACCTGTTGGTTTAGTTATTTTGTTTATGAAGCTGAACTACATTCTAATAAATCAGGATCAAGTAAAAGATCAGGAATTTCAGAATCACTAATTGCATGTGAAGCAATGGCAAACTACGAGTAAACAAAACTGTAACCTACTTGCAGCTTACAACATAGCGGCAAACTAGATTTTGTGGTGACTCACATATTCCTAGGCATTTTCAACTTAGTTCACATTATTTTCAATAGAGTGTAGCACCAAACGGTAAAAGATTGAATGTCGTGGGCTTCGCCGCAGACGAGTTATAGGCATTTGAAAATCGTGTCGGGTGACCCCCGACATACGAGTAAACTGCAATATACGCTAGGCGGGGCTCCCCCGACAGTCGAGTGCTAAGGGTTAAGATTAAACCCATATGTACATTTTGATGACCATGTCATCATCATCAGAGGGTCTTATTACAATCTAGCAAATAAGATGTTACAAACTAGAGTGACCTTTAGTTCAAATATTATATAATCCTAACATAATATTTACATTTATTCTTGTTTATATAGCTACAATCAAACAAAACTGTTTTATTAAATTAAATTGTAAATAATATTCGAGCTGGCTTGTGAGTGAAAGTAATTATATTAGTAGCTGTGGCTATAAATTTGACAATGTTTAATATATATATATATATATATATATATATATATATATATATATATATATATATATATATATATATATATATTAGTTAATTTCATTTGTGTATTTTCACTGAGGATGACGACAAATTAGTCGTTGAAACGCGTTTGAAATAAAAAATTGTATATTTGTGAGTTGTACCATATTTTTATTCTTTAATTATAAATTAAATTGTGTTTATTTTATGGTTTTAAGGGGTAGAATTTGTAAGTTTGTTTATTTTATAGTTTTAAGGTATGGTATTATGGTTTAAAGCCAAACTAGGGTTTTAGCAGAAAGAACGTTTTCCACATAATACTAGAGTGATGATTGTAAATGATTTAAAACTTAATTTTTAGTATGTTTAGTTAGTGCTTACATATCTATAGATACAAGGAAAGTTTTAATAATTAAGTTAGATGAACCTCACCATCATAAATTAAATTAAAAGTTGTACTTTTGTAATATTTATAAAAGTTGTTTATAAGAAATCCTGAAGTGAAATTGCAAGTGATTAATTGAAGTAAACAAGATCATTAATAGATATTTAGGAATGTTATTATGTTATTTTTCAGTTCCGTTTAAATGAGTTTGGAATGATGGAGTTATTAGACAACTGGTCAGAAACCAAAGATGAAGTATCTTCTTCTGCCACGAGTGCTGCGTCTAGCAGGCGGAATTCTGAAGATAAACCTTTCGTCGCGGGTAATGTTTTATTTAACAAATTCTTAACAAAAATTTAAAAATTCAATTGTTAGTTTATTATTTAGTTTGTTTGTTTTAGAAATTAAATTGTTGAGTAAAACGTTTTTCATTTTCTTTAATAATTAATAATCTAAAGATAAATGTAATTGTAAAAAAGAGAGAAAAATCAACCCATACTAGGATTATATTACAGTAGAGTCTCGATAATTCGAGGTAAATGGGACCGAGGCCCCCTTGAATTACTGAAAACTCGGATTACACGGAAATATGATCATGTGCATTAAACAAAATAATAGTTTTAGTGAATCCTAATACTATAATTATAAGTGCACTAAATGAGTTTATAGCACTTTATATGAACATTTCTTGGAAGCACAACTCATTTTCTTTACATACCAGATGGCTATAAACATTTCTTGGAAGCCTGACTCATTATTTCCTTTCAAATAGATAAAATAGGCTCGAATTTAAGCTATAAGTATTAGGTCTTGGGAATTTCGAGACCCTACTGTATTTGATTGACATATCTTGCATTTATTTTTGATATTTTAGTCTTTTAGAAAAAGGTAGCATTTTACTTCACTTAACCCATAATGTTGCTAAGAGTGAGGGAGTGGGTGAGAAGACAATAGCTACCCCAAAGTCTATCTTTCGAGGATACTAATTGCATTAGCAAAATGTATATCAAGATTTAACCCACAATATTGTGCTTATCTTAGTGTGTCAAAATATGACTATAGAAACAATTGAGAAAATCTTTTTTTGTAAATAAAAAGCATGTAATTTGAATTATACTTACAATAGTGTTTTTTGTGTAGAATTAGTTAGTTATCACTTTATTACTAAATTAGGGTTCTTCAGCGGCAGTCATTTTTAAATAGTTTTAACTTTTATATGTATGCATATATATATCTCCATGTTCCATAAGTTAAAGTATTTACATGGAACATCGCTCTTATAATGTCTTATAAACAAGTGCTATAATAATATTTTTAAGTACACATATCATATGAGGATGTAAACATAATTCGGTATTTAAAAGAAAAGACATTTTACTTTTTGTAGGTGACATCAATACATCGAAACAAAAATCCCCAGACGAAATTTACTGCTGCGAAGGTTGTGGTTGTTACGGATTGCAAACTGAGTTTCTTTCTGATACCAGATTTTGTAGTATTGGTTGTAAAAAAATTGTCTTGACAAGAAGTGCACTGGCCAAGAAACGCCAAGATGATAAGTTACGCGATCTTCGTCTGAGGCGGAAAAAGAGAAAATCAAACATGCTTGTAATGAAAGCGAAGAAGGATACTGAAATGCGTGAACAAAAGATTTTGAATGCAAAAAAATTAAGTGAAGTAAGTATTAAAAGTATATTGAATTCGTGTTTAGTTAATTTTTTTAATTTTGAAAGAGAGACATAATTGTGAAATTTTAAATAAATAAAATTAGATTAGCATGTAAAATTTAACTGGTTTAAATATGGTACTAATTTTAAAAACATATTTATTAGTTTCGGTACTTCATAATTCTTTATTTATCTTTTTAAAATTTGTTCTAGCTCATATTTTTTTGAAAAGTATGACTTATTTGTTTAAAAATTTATAAAAGGATGGTACTATTAATGTGAACAAACTATGGCAAGAAAGAATTATGTTTGTATTACAAAATTTTGTATTAAAAGTTACTGTATAGAATTCCTTTTTGAAGGGTAATATTTGATATTTAAGACATCCTCCCAATCTGATTTGCTAGAAATACTTTAACGCTTCCTGGGCCATGCGTAACTACATTTCACCTAACAGACTTTTTATTTCTATTTTATCAGTCTGTCTTAATCCTTTGATTAGCAACATGTGCCTGCCCTGATATGGCCCTTGAGAGCATCAGACTTTTGAAAAATTTTTACAGGTTTTTCTTTTTTCTAATTTTTTATTTCTAATTTTTTAAACATAGTAATATTTAAAATATTTTTTTTTCAATTACTTATTTTCTCATGTTAACCAAACTTTACCTAACGTTTACTGACAATTTCTTTGCTAAAAATTATGTTAATCTTTTTTTTTTATAAAATACCACATAAACCTCTAAATGATCTGTAAACACATAGGAAAAACCATAGACTTTGAACACAAAACAACTTCATTATTCAATCGCCTATTCATTGTAAAATACCGCACTAATTTTGAAACGATCTGTAAATACGTGGGAAAACCATAGACTTTGGACACAAAAGAATGGTGACTATGTACTCTGTTTAGTATTTACTGTCCAGATAGTTGCAAATATTTAACCTAGAATACAGCACAATACACAGAAAAACAAATCTTGAACATACAGTAATGCTAATCTGAGAGAAATGGTAGAACGTACATATACGGGAATCTTGCTGACTGTTGCACGATCTCACGTACTGGTACATGAATACTAATCAAAGGATTAATGATTTCTAGGCAGCACTGTACTGCCACATGATCCTGTTCAGACTATGCTGATCCATGAATTTTTGATGATTTAATTTCTATCTCAATTATAAAGACCTTTACTTCTGTGATAGTTTTGTCTGGTTATTGTTTTTCTATATGACATTAATATTTAGACTGAGGCAGTGTTGGGTATGCCTAGCCTAGGTGGCAATGTTTATGAAGTTCAATCAAGCCGTTTCCCTCAATACACAAACTATTTTTACTTATATTGTGTCTATACCATTGTAAAGATTTCGGGTAGAGCTAATTTTTTTTCATTTTTGTTTCTAAGAAGTGTTACCACAAGATGACAAATAGTTTCGACAAGATCAACCCATACCACACTTGCCCATTAACTTCAAAATTTATTTTCTAGGTATAATTACATTCTAAAATTAATGTTAATATTAGTAGCTAGTTCAGTAATTAAAATTTCTATAATTAGGTTTTTGTAATTATTTAGAATATAAATCTTTCTCCAGTTTATTTTGAACCATTCCAAAACTTTCTTGAAATACTTGAAAATATATTTTCTTGTTACGAGGGGTATTCTAAAAGTAAGGGCCGTTTGAAAATTAAAAAAAAACAAAAAGAAATTTGCAAAAACTAATTTTATTTTTGGAATCTACATACTTTTATCTATTTTTCTACATAGTTTCCAAGTTTTTGTAAACACTTATCATATCGCACAGCTAAGTTTTGGAAACCTTCTTCTTAAAAACTTGCCGCCTGCTGTGATAACCAAGAATTCATGGCCGTTTTCAATTCGTCGTCATCGTCATAACGGCTGCCGAGCAAGTGATATTTCAGATGACGGAAGACGCTCGGCGTAAGGTCAGGGCTGTAGGGTGGGTGGTCCAAAACTTCCCAGCCAAAAGAGTCCAATGCAGCTTGAGTTTGAGCGGCAGTGTGAGGCCTTGCATTATCGTGGAGAAACAAAATTCCTTTTGTGAGCATGCCACGTCTCTTGCTTTGAATCGCTCTGCGCAGCTTTCTCAGAGTTTGGCAGTAGGCTTCTGCATTTACTGTCGTTCCTCGTTCCATAAAGTCGACCATCAAAACACCATGCCTGTCCCAAAACACGGACGCCATGATCTTGCGCTGTGACAAAGTCTGTTTGGCTTTGACCTTTACGGGAGATTGCGCGTGTCTCCATTCCATGCTTTGTCGTTTCGATTCGGGAGTGAAATGCGAAACCCACGTTTCGTCTCCTGTTACGATCCGACTCAGCATGTCGTCACCATTTTCGTCATAACGTGTCAGAAAATTCTAGGAACTCTCGAGACTTTTGGGCTTGCCCTCCTCCGTCAGGAGTTTAGGGACCCAACGCTAGCAGTTTCTTAAAGTTTAATTTTTTATGAACAATTTTGTAAATTACAGACCTCGAAACTTACGGAACTTCGTGTTAGAGAGTAGTGATCGTGAAGCGTTTGTTGTCACAAATTTTCGCTTCAACTGAAGCCAGCAAATTGTCTGACATTAGAGATGGAGACTAGATCGCGTTTTGTCATGGACATTGTCGCGGCCATCTTTGAAGTCTCGAACCCACTTACGCACTTTTCCTTCACACATGGCATTAGCACCGTAAACTTCAGAAATCTGTCGGTGAATTTCTGCAGCAGACATGTTTCTTGCCGACAAAAACTGTATAAAAGAACGAACTTCGCAAGGGGCGGGCGATTCGATAACCTTGAACATTTTGCAAGCACACAAAACAACGCACAAGTTAACTACACAGCTGTAACTGAGCGTAGTTGTTGCCAAGGCATGCCGGGACGCGACGCAAGCGCTCGTTGCGGTGTGCACGCGAACTATGAGGGAATATAAAGTTAGTTAGAAATAGTTTAGAAATACGCTTAGTATAAAATCTTATTTAGTATTAATACCTTCTAGATTAAAAAAAATTATATTAACTCCTTAAATTTTGACACACGTTGAATGTGTTTGAGGTATTACATTTTCAAAAAGGTGAAATAAAAAGTAGAAAGTATTTTGAGAAATAATAGATTTTAAAATATTTTGTAAAGATTATAATTAACCTTAGCAAGCATAACCAACATTCATAAATATATAAACATTAGTAGATCATATTTGTTTCTTTTATGAGAATATAAAGAACAACAAAAAAGTTTTGTGATTAAATGGCAAAATTAATCTGATATTCTGGAGCAGGGGTTCTCAAACTGTGGACGCATACCCCTTGAGGGTACTTGAAAATTTTCCATAGATTAATGAAATATTAAACCATTTTATTTCTTTCTGTTTCTTAATCACGCAAAGCTATAATTTAATTCGTTGATGTTATTGAAACTTTGAGAAACCTGACAATATTCCAGAAGGAACAACTGGTTGAACTATCATATGATCCGACATTAAACAAAAAAATATTTCAGTGCTACGTACTTGGGTTTTTGGATCGGTGTTGGAAAGGAGTACCAAGTGCTTTTAAATAATGCTATTAAGATTTTTATTGGGTTTTCAACTACATACCTATGTGGAAGAGCGTTTTCGAGTTTAACATATCTAAAAGGTAAGTACAGAAACAAGCCTAATGTTGAGGACGATTTAAGGTTGTACTTAACAAAACTTGAGCCGAACATTGAAGAACTATGTAAAAAGAAGCAAGCTCATCCTTCTCATTAATGTTTTGTAGTGAGTTTCAAATATAGTAATACCCTGTACTTACGTGATAAGTAGGACCAAGCGATAACCGTGTAAGTCAAATTTGTGAAAGTCGGGGTATAATTTTACATACAATTACATAGGAATCATAATTAATTGGGACCAAAGACTAAATAAACTAATAATTTAAAGAAAAATGTGTATGTATTAAAATCTTATACACATAATACAAACAATTATATTATATACATACATATTGCAAAGAAGTAAGTAAACAGAAGTTATTTTGACATAGAAGGCTTCATAAAATATAGTAAATTTGTTTGAAGAATTGAAGATTTTTTCTTCTCTATAGAATTTCTCTTAACTCCCTCTTTTTGTTTTTGTTTTGAGGCAGAAATATGTTCATCGTTGGAGTCTATGAATTTCTAAATTTGTAAGCCTTACTCAATTAAACTAATTCCTTTTGTCAAGTTTTTAACCGTCATTTCATCTTCTACATAAACTGGGTCAAAGAATCTGCGTTTTTAAGGTCTTGCTCACGCATTTCTATGAGCTCATCAATTAATTGTCAGCTCCTGGTTGTGTAAATCCAGCAGTTCATGAACGTCATCACAATCCACTTCTAAATTTAGTTGTCTGGCAAACCTGACAACTTCTTCAATCACAGCAGCAATTTCATCAGACTTTGGCACTTATTACGCTTAAGTTTCAGTGGCGAAAAAAATAGACGCCTTTTTCTAAACTCCATTCAAAGTTTTTTGTGAAATTTCATTCTAAGATTGTCCAATGATTCTCAGAGCATTTAAAACATTGAATTTTTTCAAAAAATCTTAGAGAGCTCATTGTTCTGTCTCATAGGTCCATGTAGATGATCTTCTTGTATGATAAGCTTTAAATGTTTTGATGACTCCTTAATCCATTGATTGAAGCAAATTATTTCTGTTTAGTGGCAAAAATTATTACTTTCATGCGTATGTCGAAATTAGTTAAAGTAGTAGGAGGATGGTCAGGTGCATTGTTAATTAATAGGAATTACTTAAAAAGGAATTTGTTAGATCGACAATAACTTTTGTTTTGAGGTATGAATTGATGACCAAACCAGTCCTCAAAAAAAGCTGTTACCAAAGCCTTCCAATTCGACTTCCAAATCACGAGCAAGCTAGCTTTAGAAATATTTTTTAATGCCCTTGGATATTCTGAGCGATAAACTATGAGAGATTGCAACTTACAGTCGACAGCTGTATTTGCGCCAAATATCACTCTCAAACGGTCTTTGGCGGCCTTAAAACCTGAAAATATTTTCTCTTCATGAGCCCTAAAAGTTCCCATAACCAATTCCTACCAGAACAGGCCAGTTTCTGCATAACTGGGACAGCGTGATTTAAAACTGCGTAACTTGGGAATCGCGTAAGAAGGGGTAGCGTAAGTCGAGGTATTACTGTATATTGTGTTTTTGATGTAAAAAGTGTTTTTAATTTAACCACCCCTCCCCCCCCCCCCCAGCAACAAGAAGGTATGCAAATTTTTAATTAAGGGGTACAGTCTTTGAAAAGATTAAAACCCCTGTTCTTAAGGCTTCCCTTGATGTGATAGACACAAATGATCTACTGTCACAATTTTAGACTTACTGGGGCGGCATAAAAAGAATAGATAGTAATTTTGTTGCAAGGAACCTTAATTTTTTGAAGTAGTGGTTTTAAATTTCATTCTTTCTGTATATCCTCAGTACTAATGCAAGTGCTGTCTAGAGCATTTTCTTTGTTAACATGACTTCTGTAATGCTTGGGCACTTAAGAATCTGTAATATTCTGATAGCACTTTATCTGCCTTAGCAGACAGCACATTGTATTTTTAATTGCTTGTGATGTTTTCTAGCAATCATAGACTGTAATAAGAGAATAATGATGTACAATATCAAGAGCACAGTGGCATAATATTGGCAAAAACTCCAAACCACAAAACTAATAAAAAATAACTGATATTACAAGTTACCCAAGTCAGTTTAGTTTGTAAATTATTGTATTCTAGATTGAAATTTTGTAATAAGACTCTGATGATGACATGGTCGAAATTTACAAAGGTAACTTGCAATAATAGATATTTTTGATTATTTTTGTGGTATCTGGGTTTTTTGCTAATATTTTTATTGTAAGAAAAAGATGCTCTTTATTTAATTTTATTTTCACTTTTAAACAATATGATGGCTCTACAATATAAACTCTTCTGGCTGGAAGGTTTTTACTATAAACAAATCACTAACAGATGACTGCTATGATATAATCAAGTAAATAGCTATTGGCCTCATCGTTTTGTTGTTTTAATTGTGTCTATTTTCCTATAGCGGGTTGACATTTTTTCCACTCCAATTGAGAAAATGTCTACTCTAAATAGGTTACCCTGCTCACAGGATGTCATCACTTATTCTCAGTACCATGCCTTTTCCTTAGTATTACCTAATTTTATCCTCTTACAAGGAGAAGTAATGTGTAGACACTTCTTTATGAACCTAATATCAACTATGCCTGCTTCAGGTAAGCTCCCCTGCACAAGTATGGCCATAATATCTCCTCTTTATTCACAATACTTTCTCCTTATTCTTTGTAAGCATTAATAGTTATTCTGACAGATTATTGTAAAAATGTCTCTACCATCAAATTCTGACTCTCAATTTTATTTTTGTACTTTTTTGTATTTTTTTGTTTATTAATAATGGAATTTTATTTTTTTATATAATTAAATGACACTAAACTAAGTGAATTAATAAGAGCTTACTTGCTGACGTGTTTCGAAACAATCGTTCCTTTTACGTTGGCTCGAAAGGCTTTGCTTCATTAAAGGAATGATTGTTTCGAAACGCGTCGGCAAGTAAGCCCTTACGTATTCACTTAGTTAAGTATCATTTAATCATAGTTTAATCAGTGAATTCAACATGATTACAACAAGCAACTTTAATATTTATTTATTTTAGGATGAACAAAAACAGGCTGTGGCGGATTTAACAGTCAAGGCTTGGGTGAACAAGTTGGCTGAGATGCGGAACAAGAGGCAAAAATCTCAAAAACATTATGAAGGAATTAGTATAAAAAAAGAAGAACCTGATGATATTACACCCGCTGCTTCACCAACGCCTAGTTTAGAGACTTCTTTTAAAAGCGAGAATGCCTCTAGAAGTCCAGATGATACCGATGATGAAAATGATGCTAAAGTAAGTCATATTTAATAAAGGTATTTTAAGTGGATGTTTTAATTATTGTATTATTTTTAATAGTTGTTATGTAAGTATTTAATTTACTCTTGTTAACCTAACATTACCTTAATTTTACTGACAATTTATTTGCTAAAAATTGTTATTATTTTTTATTGTTTGATACGTTTAATATAATATGAAAAAAATCAAATCCCGTTTTTGTGGATTATATTGTTTGAATACAAGCGTGTCTTTCCATACTGCTTACATATATACATACATTTTTGAACCTATACACAACAATTTAATGAACTTACATACAACATATGCAGACGACGTACTATTCAAAAACATTATACACATGGCTCAAGAAGAAATATGTATGACGTCAACAAATACCAATATCACAGACCGAACATTCACACCAGAAAAATAAAGAAAAATTAATCAGTGATTCGACAATGGTCAAGTGACCAAAAGGTGCCTCATCACATAAGGTTAAATTATTGCACTTAGTGGTGGAAAAAATAGTTTACTAGTAATAATAATAACTTCATAAAGTCAGTGCAATGGAAAAATAATGGACAACGTGAAATATCACGATATATATATATATATATATATATATATATATATATATAGTTTTGGTTGGTAAAGATTATTTAGATTTTTTGGACTAGGAGACTGACAGACTTACCTTGGTAAGAGTCCACTCTGTAGTCTTGAAATAGAAACACATAAAAGCACTTAAACAATGATATATTTCAACCACACAGTGGTCTTTGTCAATCGAAGAGAAAACACAAAAAGAAATATGAGAGAATGAAATAAAATAATTCGTTTTATATGAATTATTAATGAATTATTTTATTTAATTCTCTCATATTTCTTTTTGTGTTTTCTCTTCGATTGACAAATACCACTGTGTGGTTGAAATATATCATTGTTTAAGTGCTTTTTTGTGTTTCTATTTCAAGACTACAGAGTGAACTCTTACCAAGGTAAGTCTGTCAGTCTCCTAGTCCAAAAAATCTATATATATATATATATAAATATAAAGAACCAAGTCAAAATATAAATACAAGAATTATAATTGAATTTACAATTCTTTACAAATACAAGAATTATAATTGAATTTACAATTCAAAGCTTTTCGTTGGCTAACAGTACCAACATCATCAGGAATATTAAACAATTAAAATTAACATATATGCAAATTAGATCAAATAAATAGCTATGCCAAATCAATTACATTGTTGTTAAGAATTTTTTTTATTTTGCTGCCCTAACATTACAAACACTGAATATATTATCAAATTTAGATTTTACTTGTATTTGTTCATTTTATCAACTCATTATTAGTATTATATTTATGTATTTGTAAAGCTTCATAAATATTCATTCTTAGGCCTTTGTTAATTTCTTTTACAAGTATCATATTATCTGTATTAGGAAATAAGTGATTATTATTAATACAATGACTAGCAAAATTTGATTTATAAATTTTTGGCTTTTTATATGCATTAAAATGCTCTTTATATCTATCTTTAAGTTTTTTCTTAGTTTGTCCTATATAAACTTTATTACAATAATCACATTATAATTTATATACACCGTTTTTTTCATGCATATTAATAATATTTTTATTATTCATTATATTTATTAATTTATTATTAGTATTATATGCAAATTTTATGTTGCTACCTTTAAACAATTTTGTGATATTTTTTTACTTCATTACCAAAAAATGTAAATGAAGTCCATATGACATTTTCATCATTATTTTTGTAAATTAGATTATTATTTTGTTTCTTTAAAATATTATAATTAAGTTTATCAACAGTTTTCTTTTTATAGCCATTCTGAATTGCAATTTGATAGATAATTTTTTTCTCTCTTATTTTGTTTTCATTATTCATAGGTATTTTATGTAATCTATATAATAAATTGTATAATGCAGCCATTTTTTGATTATACGGATGGTTAGAATTATTAGGTATAATTTGGTTAGTTTGTGTCGGTTTACGATATATGTTAAATTCAAATTCATTATTATGTCTTATAATTGTTATATCTAGAAAGTTGATCTTATTATTTTTCTCCATTTCATAAGTAAAATTAATATTTTTATTTATCACATTTATTTTATCTAAAATAGTTATTAAGTTTATGCCATTATTATTAGATACATGCAAACCATCATCTACATATCTAAACCAATAACAGTTTTTATCAAATGTCTGTATAATTTTATTTATTTTATCATCTATATATTGTAAAAAATATTTCAGATATTATATTTGATAAGGGAGAACCCATGGCAAGACCATCTTCCTGTTTGTAAATTTTATTATTATATGAAAAATAATTTTGATTTAATATTATTTTTAATGTATTTATAATTTCTAGTATTAATTTTCTATCTTTTTCATTTTGCTCTAATCTATTTATATATATATATATATATATATATATATATATATATATATATATATATATATCCGTTGTTATCCATTGTTTTTCCGTTGCACTGACTTTATGAAGTTATATATTACTATGTAAGTAATTTTATATATAGTAACTTCATATATATATATATATATATATATATATATATATATATATATATATATATATATATATATATATATATATTTAGGTTAGTTTTGGTTGGTAAAGATTATTTAGATTTTTTGGACTAGGAGACTGACAGACTTACCTTGGTAAGAGTCCACACTGTAGTCTTGAAATAGAAACACATAAAAGCACTTAAACAATGATATATTTCAACCACACAGTGGTCTTTGTCAATCGAAGAGAAAACACAAAAAGAAATATGAGAGAATGAAATAAATACAAGTTGTAATCACAGATTGTGTAGAGTAGAAATCAGATGTCACAGATGCACAGATTAAAGATATATATATATATATATATATATATATATATATATATATATATATATATATATATATATATATATATATATATATATATATATTGTTTCCATGAGCATATGAGTGATTATAGTTTATATAAGTCTGTCAGGGGAAAAGAGATAAGGCTATTAGGAAAAAAAAGTGAATGGGTTTATCTGATGTTGAGGTTAGGGGATTCTCTGGATTTGGTATACCACTGGTATGATAGTTCCCACCTTCTCAGTTCTGAGGGATTGCAATCAGGGGGGAGTGATTTAATTATTTTTGTGGTATAGCAGTCATCAAAAGTTGTGATGTTGTGACTCGCAGCATGTTGAGCTGTTGGTCTATCCATATTCATAATTTTAACATCATGTCTGTGGCCATTCATTCTGATATTCAAACCATCCGTGGTCAGGCCTATGTACAGGCCTATGGTCACAAATATCTGTACCTCTGCCCCCGGTACCTATTTTGGTCACCATAGATGTCACCTCTCTCTATACCAACATCCCTCATGCACACGGCCTATCTGCAATAGAGAATTTTCTAAACAAACGCCCAGGCAAGCCTTCTCCCACTACACCTTTTCTTGTGAACCTGACCAGGTTCATCCTCGAGAAGAACAACTTTCAGTTTGAGGGAAGGAACTACCTTCAAATAAAGGGAACAGCAATGGGCACCAGAATGGCACCATCGTACGCAAATCTGTACATGGGATTGTTGGAAGAAAGTTTTCTAAAGACACAAACACACCAGCCATTATGTTGGTATAGATATATAGATGACATCTTCCTAATTTGGACACAGGGTGCTTCAACACTTGAGGCATTTTTAGACAGCCTGACACAATTCTCCACACTTCAATTTACCTAGGAGAAATCTACAACAGCCATCACCTTTTTGGATGTAGAGGTAACACTCCAGAATGGAAATATCAACACAGGAATTCACATCAAACCGACAAACCACCTACAATATCTCCATTTCGACAGCAACCACCCAATAAACATAAAACGATCCATTCCATACAGTCAAGCAATCAGGGGTAAGAGAATCTGTTCGAATGATAGGGAATTGGAAGATTTTAATAGAAAGATATCAACAGCCTTCCAGAGAAGAGGATACCCAAAAAAACTCATTGAAAACCAAATTCATTCAGCACAATCCTCGGTTCACCATAAACCACAAACAGAACAAAATAAACTGTCTTTAATAACAGACTACCATCCTGGTCTACATAAACTCAACAAGATATTGAAAGATGGCTTAAAAATTCTTCAAGCTTCCGTCCACACCAAAAATCTTTTCACCGATCCACCGCAAATTTGGTACAAGCAACCTCCCAACTTGAAAAACATCCTAGTACATCCTAAACTACCAGACCCTGATGCAGAGAAACCACACAAACTTCCTCATGGCTCCTTCCCATGCAATAGACCTAGATGCAAGACGTGCCCAATACACCCCTCAGCAAATTGTTTCAACAGCCAAACAACAAAAATGGTCTTCAAAATACAGGGTCATCATAATTGTACATCGAAAAATGTCATATACCAGCTACAATGTAAACTTTGCTCAGCACAGTACATAGGCCTGACCACGGATGGTTTGAATATCAGAATGAATGGCCACAGACATGATGTTAAAATTATGAATATGGATAAACCAACAGCTCAACATGCTGCGAGTCACAACATCACAACTTTTGCTGACTGCTATACCACAAAAATAATTAAATCACTCCCCCCTGATTGCAATCCCTCAGAACTGAGAAGGTGGGAACTATCATACCAGTGGTATACCAAATCCAGAGAATCCCCTAACCTCAACATCAGATAAACCCATTCACTTTTTTTTCCTAATAGCCTTATCTCTTTTCCCCTGACAGACTTATATAAACTATAATCACTCATATGCTCATGGAAACAATATATATATATATATATATATATATATATATATATATATATATATATATATCTTTAATCTGTGCATCTGTGACATCTGATTTCTACTCTACACAATCTGTGATTACAACTTGTATTTATTTCATTCTCTCATATTTCTTTTTGTGTTTTCTCTTCGATTGACAAAGACCACTGTGTGGTTGAAATATATCATTGTTTAAGTGCTTTTATGTGTTTCTATTTCAAGACTACAGTGTGGACTCTTACCAAGGTAAGTCTGTCAGTCTCCTAGTCCAAAAAATCTATATATATATATATATATATATATATATATATATATATATATATATATATATATATATATAAGATTAAGAAGCCTATCTGGTGATATGTTTCCAACCCCATTAATTTCTGTACTTGTGCCTGACTAAGACAATGCCACCGCCATTTAAATATATATCTATATCAAAATTGGAGCCAGCAGTAGATGTATTCCTAGAGGAGTTGTTACTCGCTCATATAACCAGGGTTTGAAAAATTTTAAATTTTGACTAGAGAGACATTGCTTACAGATAGTAAAGTTGTGATTAGAGAGAAGTCTCTCTTACTCAGCAAAATTGATGGCTTAGAGAAGGTATCTTTATTTCTGCTGCCAGCACTAAACAAAAACTACTTTTAAGTTTAGCCAGATGTTGCTTGTGGGCAAAAAGGGATATTGCCCACTTGCTCTGTAAGCATTCAAAACAAAAACTACAATTATATTTAAACTGAAAGATTTTGGTCCAGAAATAAGGAATGGTTGTGTGACCTTGTGGCTTAAGGACATTACCGGTCAAACATTCCAGAGACCGAATCAAGTTTCACTAGTGTGTGCACTGTATTTACAAAACATTTTCATTTAAGAAATTTGCTACGTTTAATATCCTTGCTATAGCAATAAAATATGTTCTTACTTTATTAAATCTTTTGACTGCGTTAATGCAGCCACATTTTGATAATTCACCATTAAGTTTTTTGTATAGTTTAGTTTATAGCAACTTCTTTATAAAGATATAAAATATTAATAGTTTATAGTAAGAGCTACAGCTCTTAAAATTGGGAGTGTTAGTACCACAGGAGATGTGACTGAATAAATCTTTATGTATAAAAAACAAAAACTGGAAAAAAATTGTGATACTAAAAATGTGTGGTAGTAATACTTGAAGCAAACTGAAAACATTACTGCGGTCAATGCATTGCCAATAACACTATTAGAATTGAAATAGATAATGCGTTTAAGAATATGCTAGTTTATTGCTATACAGCTGGAATTACAAACATCAAACCTAGACACCAAAGGTTACATGAAAAGGGTTGGAAATTAGTGGGAATATTAAATATTCAGTATAAAGATAAATAAATGGTTTTTGGGGTTTTTAATTTTTAAAATTATTTACCGACTATTTGCAACTTTGTCTTTAGGAAATCTAAAGACCTATTTTAAATTTAACAAATTTAAAATAAAAAGAGTAGTTTTTTCAAAATACTTTTTCTAACCAGTTAATTTTAGGTTATGAAAACTCTTATAATCAAGAATCTGTTTCAAGTTAGTTTAACTTTATTTATTCCTTTTGTGTTTACAGATTTCGCCTTGGTTGACGAATAATGGAGAGTTCGTGTGGAACAATTACTTACAGTTCTGCAATAAGGCTAAAGCAGCCCCCGTAAGACTGTTCAAAGATCCATTTCCTTATGGGAAAAATGGTTTCAAAGTAGGTATGAAGCTGGAAGCTATTGATCCTGAACATCAGTCTTGTTTTTGTGTTGTTACTGTTGCTGAAGTTAAAGGTAAATTTTCAATTGATTTTTGTTTACTTTTAATATTATCGTAATGTATCTTGTGCTGTACTGATAGTTATTATTTAGAATATAACGAAATTTATGGAAGTATTTAAGCTTCAGAATACAATAGAACCTCGATAATTCGGACATACTGGGACCATGGCCCATCCGGGTTATAAAAAATCTGGGTAATCTGGAGAATAAGGAAAAATTAAAAGAAGACATTGTAATTTATAAACTCTTTTATATTTATCTAACAAAGAGCATTATGTACAGTGTATGAACATACATATTGTATATACAGGTAAACTCCACTGTAATTCATTCATTAGCAAACAAATATGTCAATTTTGTCTGTTTAAATTTTGTGAGCCACTTTCATGGTGCTCAATCCTGTATTTTTTACAGACTAAGAAGGACAAAATATTTTTTTTGTTTATCTGTAGGCTTTAGACGTTTTTATTGTTAGACTTTTCATGTATGTACTGTACTTGTTTGTATTTTGTTATTTCTTATTAAGACTTATGAAGGTTCTACTGTACCCGTCTGAAAATCATAAAAAATGTCTGCTATTTTTCACATGGATATTTTGAAAGGTTTCCAAAAAGTGTGCATAGTGATGTATTGTTATTTTATGGTGAGTATAAACCCTGTAAATACTGCAATAAATTAGAAGCTATTATATAAAACAAAATAATAATAATAAACTTGCAGTTTTTGTGTTGTACATCTTGAGGTTTTTGTATAAATTATACTTTTTTGTATGAACTTGGCAAAAAAACACTACTTACTGATTTATTCAGCAGACACGTTTCGCACTAGGTCAGCACATCCAATGCTGTGAGTCACAGACAAGACTGTTGCTCAGGTGTTGTGTTGGTGTGAGTCTGTGGTGTATTTCTGTTCTGTGATGTGTTATTGTTCATAGAGTACTTGTTAATTATGTACTCAAATATAGTATTTGATTGTGAGTGTGTTTTGTCATTTAGAATGTGTTGTGGATAGTAATTATGGTGTTTGTATATCTCGTTTTCTACTGTCTTGAGTTTTTTGCTTTTATTGATGTAATGTAGGATTTTTAGATTGGTGTCTATGTCAGTCTGTGAGTGTAGTGTGTTTTGTTTGTATATGGGTATATGTTTTAGGACTTGGTATCAAAGGAAATATTTAAAGAAAATATATGATTAGCACAATCTACACCAACAGTCAGAGCGTTGTGTTCACTTCTGACCATTGGCCTTTCCTTTCTTATAATCTACTCACCCAATTTTGTTTTATACCATCAGAGTATTTACTTGATGGATACTTCCCTAACTTCTAAGTTATCCAAATTTGGCGATTTTGAAGTTCATTTAATTGCTTACAAATTATTTTTAAAGATTCAACTTGATATTTGTGTGTGTGTGTGTGTTTATATATATGTGTGTATGTTTATATAAATGTGTGTGTACTTTTGAATTAGTATTTACGAATGCCTTGATTATTTGTTTTTTTAGGTCATCGATTAAGGTTACATTTTGATGGGTACCCAGATAACCATGACTTTTGGATAAATTCAGATTCACCAGACTTATTTCCACCAGGTTGGTGTGAAAAGAACAATCACCGATTACACCCTCCACCTTCCACCCAAGAATCTTTCAACTGGGCGGCATATTTAAAACAGTGTAAAGCTCAACCTGCCCCAAAGTGCTTGTTTGCTAAATCTTCTGGTGTAAGTCAGATTTTAATCACTGCTCAATTTAAAGAATATATCAACGTTATAACTTTAGAACATAATGGAAACCTCTGGATTCCTTATATAAAGCAAATGTTTCATGTAATTTTTCATCTTATTTTAATATTTATGTTATTTGTACAGTAATACCCCATACTTACACGATGGGTGGGACCGGGCGACTGTGTAAGTCAAATTTGTGAAAGTCGGGGTATCATTTTACATACAATCACATAGGAATCATGTTTAATTGGGACCAAAGACTAAATAAACTAATAATTTAGAAGAAAAATATGTATGTATAAAAATGTTAAATACACAATACAACAAAAAATCATATTATATAGATACATATTGCAAAGAAGTAAGTAAAAAGAAGTTATTTTGACATAGAAGGCTTCATAAAATCTAGTAAATTCGTTTGACTCAAAAATCGTTTGATGTCCAAAATTTGTAAGCCTCGGTCAATTAAACTAATGTCTTTTGTCAAGTTTCTAACTGTCATTTCATCTTCTAATTCAACTGAATCAAAGAATCTGCGTTTTTAGATCTTGCTCTTGCTCACGCATTTCTATGAGCTAATCAATTAATTGTCAACTCCTGTTTGTGTAAATCCAGCAGTTCGTGAACGTCATCATTATCCACTTCTAAATTTAGTTGCCTGGCAAAACCGACACCTTCCTTCAATCACATCAGCAATTTCATCAGACTCTGGCACTGATTTTGCTTGAGTTTCAGTGGCGAAAGAAATAGACACATCTTTTTCCAAACGCCATTCAAAGTTTTTTGTGAAATTTCATTCCAAAATTTCCAATAATTTTCAAAGGATCTAAGACATTGAATTGTTTTCAAAAATCTTCAACAGAGAGTTGTTCTGTCTCATAAGCGTCAGCGCAAATGGTCTTCTTGTATAATGAGCTTTAAATGTTCTGATGACTCCCTGATCCATCAGTTGAAGCAAACTAAATAGGTTTGGTGGCAAAAATATTACTTTCACGCGTGTGTCGAAATTAGTTAAAGTAGGAGGATGGCCAGGGGCATTGTCTTTAATTACTTTAAAAGGAATTTGTTTAGATCGACAATAACGTTCGACATGAGGTATGAAATGACGACCAATCCAGCCTCAAAAAGGGAAACTGTCACCTAAGCTTTCCGATTCGACTTCCAAATCACAGGCAAACTAGCTTTAGAAATAGGTTTTAATGCCCTTGGATTTTCTGTGCGATAAACTATGAGAGGTTGCAACTCACAGTCGCCAGCTGTATTTGTACCAACCATCACTGTCAATCGGTCTTTGGCGGCCTTAAAACCTGGAAATATTTTATCTTCATGCTCTATAAAAGTTATTTTAGGCATTTTCTTCCAAAACAGGCCAGTTTCTGAGTAACTTGGACAGCATGATTTAAAGCCGCGCAACTTGGGAACTGTATAAGACAGGGTAGCGTAAGTCGAGGTGTTACTGTAATAAGTGTTGATTTTAAGTACTTGCATACTAGAGCTTAGATGGTTTAAAAATTGAAACTTAACAACTAATCAATGGGATTTTGTACAAAAAGTTTGATCTTTTTCAAGTGTTTTTCGATTTCTCCATATTTGAATGTTTTATTTAGTGATTTTAGATACGTTTGTAATTAATGTAGTTTTCTTTTATACAGGCCGTGTTACCAAACCAATTTCGCGTAGGAATGAAACTTGAGGCAGTAGATCGCAAGAATTCGTCTTTAGTTTGTGTAGCCAGTGTTGCAGACTTGATAGACAATAGGCTTTTAATACATTTTGATAGCTGGGGTGATGTTTATGACTACTGGGTTGATCCATCATCGCCTTATATTCATCCTGTAGGTTGGTGCAGTGAAAACGGACATAATCTTACGCCACCAAGCAGTAAGTATTATTTGTTTCATTCTGTACATACATAGGCTAAGGAAAATGCATACACAAGTAGAAAATATTTAAATTACTCTAACATTTAAAAATCTGTTACATAAAAAGAGGTTTATATAGTAAATTAGTGGCGTTTGAAACAAAAAAATTGATCCCAGCAATTTCTGCTATATATAGTCTACCCAAAAATTAGAACTATATTTCTAAGAATATGTTAAACAAATTTTTGTTTGTTAATGTGTTTCAGATTGTTGAAGTGTATCATTGTTAATTATCAATGGTATGTATAATGTATCAATTATAATGTATCATTGTTCTGCCTTGAAAACTATCAAATATCAAAGCAGGAAAACCGTCATACATGTATTGTCTACTATTCCTCATCTTATATGTCACTTCTAACCTCAATTTGTTACTTAGTTCTTATTCTGCTGTCGTTATCGCGTGCGTAGTAAGCCCGACAACGTGACCTTCAGTGGCGTAGCCTGGACGATGTTTTGGGAGGGTCAGGGGTGGAATATGCCTATGGAAATTTTCGGCATTTTTATCTTTAGAAATCATATTTTATGCTATTTTGGCACTTGAAATTACACAGTTGTTGAGTTGTCGGGAAGCTGTTTTGCTAAAAACCTAGCGCTGTTTTATAGAGTAATATTTTCTCTTAAACTTAATTGGTTTGGGGGGGGGGCAGTGTTCCCCTCTGGCTACACCCCTAGTGACTTTCTAGTATTAATATTTACATTGCGCCATGATGGTAACCAGTATCAGACAACAGGGTAAAATAAACTAGTTTATATGAATAAACACACTGAAAGACAAAATATTATTATATTTTGTCATTATTTAAACAAAAAGTACAAAAAAAATTGTGTTTGAAAGCTTATCGGTAAACTGGTTGGCAGTCATAGTGTTGAATATGTGTTTACATACAACTATTCTTTGAGCTTAGCTTGTAAGGTTATGTTAAAACAAATAAAAGACGCATGTCTTAAACTTACAAAATAAAATAAAAACTTAAAATAAAAGACAAAACTCACCAATTAATCATTTATTAACTCATATGCGTTTCAATGATAAAGTCATTCTCCATCAGTGAGTGTTGATATTAATGTGTTGTAAGCTATAGTTTGTAGTAGCAACACTTACTTATGATGACGACTTTGTTATTGAAACGAGTATGAGTCAATGAATGATTAATTTGTGAGTTTTGTGTATCTTTTATTTGTTTTAACGTATTTACATTTTGAATAGTAGCCCTATTCACAGAAGATGGCTAAGTGTAGCATGAATTCAAACCGTATTATAGTTTTAATTTTTAAGCTTTAAATATTATATGTATTTTAAAATCTGACTGTTTATTTTAAATTCTATTGTAATTTCGCTTTTGTTGTAGCTCTGTTTCACAGACTTTTATGACACAATACTTTCTTTGTTTAGCATTCAAAAATGTAATATTCTCATGGGATACTTACCTGAAAGATACGAAATCATTGGCAGCACCTGCTCGAGCTTTCAAGACCCGTCCTCCAAATGGATTTAAGAAATTAATGAAATTAGAAGCGATTGACAAGCGTGCACCAAGATTTCTTAGGATTGCGACTGTTAAAGACATTAAGGATCACCAGATCTATATTACATTTGATGGTTTCCCTGATGAATTTGGATACTGGGTAGATGATGATAGTCCTGACCTTCATCCCATTTGCTGGGGAAATAAAACCGGACATGCTATTGAAGCCCCTCCAAGTAAGTATTTCCTACTAGAAGAAATGAGATTAAAGATTGTCTCTTATCACTGTTGGTGAAGTGTTTTTTTTCTGTTTATTAAAATTTTAGGGTTTGTAAATGAACGGAAAATATGTAATTTATAAATAATCAGGAATGTGACATGTATTATTATTATTAAAGACTTGGAGGGACCTTATCGGTGTAGATCACTTAGCTACAGCATTTATACTCTTTTCCCATCCCTAGCATAGGATTAGCTTAGTGGATACCTACGTCTTTGCAGAATCCAAGTACACAATTGATGTCGAATGTTCTGATATCCTCTGGTGTACATACCTGCCATCCAAATCACTTTCTCCTTGCAGCTACCAATGCATGGCCCCCACAGCATGTAGATTAGGATTTCCTCTTGGTCCCCGTCGCACCTCTTGCACACAGGAGATCTAGATCTTTTGTATTGGAACTCCCTCAGATTCCCATGCCTTGTGACCAGCTCTACAGTAACTCTTGAGTTGAGATCTACTTAAGGAGAGTAGTTTTTTGCTCCACAAGTCTCCCGAGTATCCCCACAGTACTTTTGATTTTCTTGCACCCCAAAGTCACATTCTTCCCTGCATAACCTATCTATATGTGCCGAGATCCTCCTGAGGAGGCATGGCGACTGCCTTCAGCAACGGCCCTTTAGTTATACACCCTTGTTTTGCTAAGTTGTCCACTCTTTCATTTCCTACTTAGCCAGAATGCCCTGGAATCCAGGTTAGGTTGAACGGATTATACTT
Source organism: Prosapia bicincta (assembly GCA_036971475.1). NCBI lineage: Eukaryota > Metazoa > Arthropoda > Insecta > Hemiptera > Cercopidae > Prosapia > Prosapia bicincta. The sequence continues at coordinate 54,644,164 of JBAIZL010000010.1, read as the reverse complement.
ACCCAGCTCTGCTAGAGAAACTATATTCCCAGCCATCAGCTTAGAGCTGGCACTAGCCTTATCTAAAGCTCTGACAAGTAGCACAAAACAATATTTGAAAAACTGGTTAAATTTAACTAATAATACTTCCATCCAGGTCTGAACTATTTATAGTATGCTCAAGGCCATTTACATTAGCGTGTTGGGTACACAAACTAACAGAGACCAGCTGTTTCAATAATCAAATAAATTGGATAATCAGAGACGGTTAATATTTTAACGCACTGTACTCTTAATAAGATGGTAATATACTACTGAGTATCCTAAAAGCGACCAGATTAATGAAGGTTTAACATGCTAGTTTCTGGTTACAAATCAGCATGTTGTATAATTATTTATTCTAGCTAATGTAAATATCGGCCTAGTTTAAAAGAAATTCTTGTTTCTAAAAATGTATTAGGACAACGCTAGGAAAAAGGGACGTCATGATAAACCGTAAACCAATGACAAACTTTTTATTAAGAAGACACCGATGAAGATTGCCACTTAGCGATCAAAAACATTCTGTCTCAGTAAGTTTTCACAAATTTACAAAATTTAAAGTTCGGATAGTCATAAACTAATGTTTAAGTGTTTAATTAAGATTCACCGAACGTAACTACAAAACTCAAGAGTTTTTATTAAGGTTTAAAGGAGGGGGACTCTGCAACCTACTGTGAGACACTGGGTTTGTTCTATCTTTCACCAGTCACGCTAGACGAAATATCGTCATGGGCCTGCAATCGTTATTATTTTTGTGTTGAACTTTTAATAATTTACATTTCAAAATTTAATAACTATGTGAATATGTTATATAAGTAGCTTTGTTTCGTTTATTTTTATATTATAGAAATTCAACTGGGGTATAAGAGTAAGGCGTTGTAACATTTTGAAATATGCTAACGGAGCCATGTAAGTTCAAGTGATTTGCCAAGGTATGTTTTAAATTTAATTTCTTAATATCTTTCGATAGAATCTAATCAGTACATATACAAAACCAGCGTGCATTGGCCTAGCGTTGTCTAACCATTTGTAAAAGATGTGAGCCTTTTGTATTTTAATTCATGTTGTTAGACATGTAATAAGGAAAATTTTTAAAGTATAATATTTTGAATATTTATGAAATTAAATCTTTTTTTGAAAATACAAACAAGAACTATACTGTAGCATGTTTTCTTTAGAACGATTTAAATAGACAGCTAAGTCTGTTTAAGTCAATTGTAAGATGCAATTGGTCAGGAAAGCAATTGACCTGGTGAGTTTTTTCAAAGTCTAAATAATAATTATTATGTGAATAAAGGTAAGGTTTCTTTAAAATAAATTGAAGTGCATAAACACAGTTACAAAATAACTCAAAGGTAAACTCAGCCTCTAGAATTAAATACAAAAAAAACTTTAGCTTATTGCAGTAAAGTAGTTAAAAATCTACATAATAATTTTAAATATCAGGTAGCATTGATACATATTCCTAACATTTATGTGATTAATCACTTAAACATTAGTTTATGACTATCCGAACTTTAAATTTTGTAAATTTATAAAAACTTACTAAGAAAGAACGTATTCGATCGCTATGGCGATCTTCATCAGTGTCTTCTGGTTGGAGTTGTTAGATTAAGCAGTGACGACTTTAAAGGCAGGTTTTCGATAGTATCAAAGAGTATGTGTGATTTGTATTGTGTTTGTCGAAGAATACAAACATAACACCAACTCAACATTTTACAATAACTTAAAAGAAACAGGACACAAATAGACAGACATCTATCATAATATAGAAATCCTACACATCAACAAAAAAGGACCACATCTTAACACGCTAGAACAATATGAAATTTACAGACACACAAAAACACAAAATACAAACATATTAAACGAACAAACACAATACAAATCACACATACTCTTTGATACTATCGAAAACCTACCTTTAAAACCGTCACCGCTTGATCCATATCTCCAAGCAGAAGACACTGATGAGGATCGGCACATAGCGATCGAAAACGTTCTGTCTCAGTAAGTTTTAACAAATTTACTAAAATAAAGTTCGGATAGTCATAAACTGTTGTTTAAGTGATTAATAAGATTCGCCAAACATAATGGACTACAAAATTCAAGAATTTATTTGATGTCATAATCCTAACATTTAGCGATGTCAAATTTAGGGAACATTTAGTATAACACCAGTGTATTATATGTTTTCTTGTTGAATCGTAAATACAGTATTTTGATGGCAACAATTTTTTTATATTGATAGTGGTTCGATTAATTGAAGTTTGGATGATTGATGTTCCAATAATCAAACTCTACTGTAGTATAACAAAAAAAATAGATATTAAGTATTTTAAGTTAATTAAACAAGTTCATTCTATATACTAGAGTCTCGAAAACTTGACATAATGTGGACTTGAATGGTGTCCAATTTCAAGAATGTCGAGTTTACCAAAATTCAAGTTAAAAATGAAACAAAACACAAACTTGTTTGCTAAAAAGGGGTAATATTTACAAATTAAATTATTTACGATAAACAAAATCTACTTTATACGTTTCAAGTTTTAATGGTGTTATAAAATAAGAAAAGTATTAAATAAAAACTTACATAATTTTGTCTTGTTTGAAAAAATGGAATAATCACAATCATTAATAACTGGTGAAACAAAATAAACAAATAATACGAATTAACAAAGATAAAGTTATAGGCTGTAATAAATAAGCAATGCACTGACACTAACACTAGAGAGGGTGTCACATTTCCTCTCCCCCCTTTTTCACACGTCCCCCGCTGACAGTCTGGGAGAAACTGAAATTTATTTATCCTCAGACGTGTCGTACAGAATGTTGAGTTTTTGAAGGGTGAGTTTTTGTGATTCTATTCTACTGATAGAACGAACATGTTTAATTTAAAAAGTACAGATAAAAAATCAGTAACTTATCAAAAGCTTTATATTTTACTGGATTACAAGTAATAGCATAAAGTTGTAACTACTTATGACAAATTATAACCATAAAATTTGTTTATAGACCTGATCTCATCTGAAGTTCCAAATACTGAATGTTCAACACCTGGTTGCCGAGGAGATGGTAACATTAAAGGGGCCAAGTACACGTCCCATTTAAATTCATCATTATGCCCATATTCCTCAGAGAATTTAAATAAAGAAGGGCTTTTACCTGACAGACTTTGTGCGAAACCAGAGTTTTATGAGGTTCCAGAACCAGATCCTTTCAAAACAAAAAGGTTTGTTTGCGTTAAATTTAGTTTTTTTTTATTGTATGCTCACTTGATAATCTTTATAAAATGGAATTTAGATTATGATTTTACTGTGTTTTCAATTTTTTGTCACAAATTAATTCTCAATACTTGTTTGTATATCAAAGCATTGACTGAACTTTTGTATATGGCATCTGTTGGGACTTGTCAGTAAGTTTAAATGTAGTTTTTAGTCATAAAAAGTGAATTTTTAAAATTAGAAATCTTTGTATTACAAGTTAAAGTTATTAACATAACATCCAACCGACAGTAGTATGTAAATATTAAACAGTTCCAAAATAGTTACCAAACCAATCAGATTCAAAGAACCCAAGGATTCACTGCTTAGCTTATTCATCCAATGGTGTACAAGAGCCATTTATTATCCTCCAGTTTAAAAATGGATTTTCTAACAGTGCTTTCTTGACGATTTCTTTCACTTAATAAGTTTGAAAATTGTCTACTGCTTTTGTCTCTTGCCCTTAGCCCAGTCTGTTCTATGTATGGGGCATTTTAAGTAAATCCATTTATATTTGCGGAAGTATGTTCATGTGTATATTATACAGTCTTGGAATTATCAATATTTGAACTCAATCATTTCGGCCCTCTTTAACGCTTTGGTTATCATTCACGTACCAGAACATGAGATCACATGACGACCAGCATTCCCGTGTATGTAAGTTCTACCATTTTTCTCAGATTAGCATTGTTGTATGTTTTCTAACATTTTTTTAAAAACCATAGACTTTGGACACAAAAAAACTTTTCACTGTTCAATCGCCTATTCATTGTAAAATACCACAAACTACAAAATAATCTGTAAATACAGGGGAAAACCCATAAACTTTAAACACAAAACAATGGTGACTATGTGTAGTATTTATTGTCCAGATAGTTGCAAATATTTAACATAGAATACAGCACAATATACAGGAAAACAAATCGTAAACATACGGCAACGCTAATCTGAGAAAAGAGGTAGAACATACATATAGGGGAATGCTCTTGCTGGCCATTGAACGATTGCACATACTAGTACACAAATGCTAATCAAAGAGTTAACATTTTCATAAATTAGGTTTTGAAAATTGAAAAAAATGTTTATGAAAATCATAAATAGTGAAGTGCTGTTTCATTGAATCTATTGTATCAGTTTTCCATTCATGACGAAAAACTGCCAAAATTGTTCCTAGTTATGGATATCTTCATTTCGTTAAAAACCTTGCACTACTTGTGCACATTTCTATCACTAAACATTCACCATAAAAGTTTATTTAATTGCAATTACATAGGAACTAAATGCATTGCAACCAGACGAATGCATTTTGCATTTAAAAAGTGTACTTATTGTTAGGTGAGATTATGGATAACATGGTGGCAAATGATGATACAGTATAATGAAACAACTAACTCAGAGAGACTTGAAACAATATCAGAGTAGTAGTAGACTAACGACGAGTGACTAACTTTGATCCGCCATCACAATAAAACATGCCGATGCAATGTAGAAATTGTTCTAATGTTATAAATCCATGTAAACAAGTTTCAATCTCATAGAATTTTATGTTATAATAATATTGTATTTTATAAATAATTGTTCTACTTCTCTTTAGATTTGCCTATGAATTGTGTTTCGATGTTTGAATCTTATGTTTTATATTTATATGATGATAACATAATATAAATATTAAACAATTGTGTCCTTTATTCCTAGCATTTATGTATAGTTAGTGACAAGGTAGAGCTTTCTTGATTTGTTGAGGTTTCATTGTCTCATTTATTTTATTGTATTTTAAACATTTTTGTTTTTTTCTCTAGGTAATATTAGTTTGATTCCTTGACATTTTAGGTATTTTGGGGTACAACTTGACATACATTCAAGTGCTGGAGTGTTATACTAAGTGTGTTCGTTTACAAATTATATTTTAATAAATTACTATGAAAATTTACCAAGTTTCTTATTTTGAATATACTTTCAACTATTTATTTTGTCTGCCTTTTTTAGGTCAAGGCATTCACATTTTTATTTACATTTAATCCTGACTTAATTTTTTATAGTTATATTGAACGCTAACATTTTCTTTAAACATAGTAGAAGACTGTATGGGAGTTATTAAAAATCAATAAAAAAATAGTGAACTGAACATTTATTTCTAAAAACGCTTTTAGATGCATATTTTTAAAATTATATTGACTAATAGTCTTTCATCTTTTTAGCAAAGAAAATGAGGAAGACAGGCAATTTAGAGAAAAGGATTCAAAAGAGAATGATTTAAAAGAGAAGGATTCAAAAGAGAAGGATTCAAAAGAGAAAGAAATAATTCATTCAGAACCACGAAAAACACGGTTATCACAATCAACGACTCCAACACAGATAGAAAAAGATGAAGTGCAGATTAAAAGTGAACCTATAGAAGAACGAGTTGAAAGGCGAGGAAGAAAGAGGTATGTGTGTAAGCACATGACGTATGTTTGTATTTTGTAAACCAGAACTGTCCAGGAAAGCTAGGGCATTATTAGTTGTACAGTTTTCTATTACTATTTTAATCACAATTTAAACATTTCTAATTTTGATGAGTGTAATTTATTATTTTATTTATGAATTTGCATATTTATGTTTCATTCTTTTATTTCAATTTTAGGAAAGTCCCAGAACCTGAAACGTTTCAAGAAGAAATGAATAGACTCCGTAAAGAATTAGTCGAATCAGTATTGAATCCGGGTTATAAACCTACGATAACAGATGTCATAGGATGGACAAAACATTCAAATAGCATTAATCAAAAAGTTCAAATGACTGGAGGTGATCCTCGTAGGTGGAACAATAAACAAGTCGCTGCTTTTGTAAATACTGTAGTTCCTTTTCGCGCCAAACCTTTTCTTGACCAGGTAAGTTTTAGCCTAATTTTATGTAGGTTTTTTTAAAGAAGCATGTTAGAACAGCTTTGATGTCCAGTGAAATGGGGTTGAAGAAGCAGACTGCCTATGTGAGTCGCGTAGAAGGAAGCTGAAATGTCCAGCACTGCGCTCCATTCTCCCTTATTCAAAATATTAATTTTCACAAGATGAGTCAAATTGAAAACTGAAGAGTGCCTTGAAATTGCTTGTTTAATTATCAATTTTGTGCTGGAAAAATATATAAAATTCATTTTAGATAAACAAAATTCTTTATTTTATTGTTTTAAGGGAATTAATTAAAACATAAAAGAAAACCCATAACCTTCAAAAGTTGTAATACACCATTGATGTTGAAAAAACATAAAGCCGGTCAATTGGTGTTTAATGCATTGTAGTCAAAGGGATCTGACTACAGACCAGGTAAAAACTTAAGTAATCTAAGAAACATAATTATTGGAATGTTTTCGTAGCTCCACTATTGATTGTCTTACTTATGTGTTCCTAAAATAATATCTTTAAATTTTTTCTGTTTATTTGTAGGAAATTGATGGAGAGTCATTTTTAATGTTAAGTCAGAATGACTTACAAGAATATCTTGGTATGAGACTTGGACCTGCTATTAAAATTTTCAATTGCATTTCACTTCTAAGAGAAAAGGTTTTATGAAATTTTTCTTCTGGTCTACACCATCGCTCACCCAATGCATGAAGATCAATCGATTATTTGTAATCAATCCAGATAGCTCTACACCTTTTTGTTTTTCTACCTTTATACAATTTTTTTACCTATATATATTTTATTTTTCATTTACCATTTGTAAATAATCGTTAGTTTCATAGTGTTGTAAAAGTATAGTGTTTATTGTATAAAATGTATATTAAAAACTAAATTGTTGATTTTTATAAATGCTATATTTTTCTAATTTTATTTCAGTACATAGCTTAGATGCTACTAGTTATGTGTATATATTGTGTTATAATGCCCTTGATTGTAATTATGTAAACACAAGGTGCCTGTATTTGGCATGAACATTTGTGATAATTGTAACTATAATTTGTTTAATAAAATTTTCATTAAGTTTCTTATTGTATGGTTTTTTATTGAGTCTTATTCATTTAACACTTTCAACACGGCAGCGACATTGGTGATCTCATCAAACTACTGTCTGTTTTTCGTTAACTTCCACCTCTGACGACAGTGGAACGCTATGCGGGTTGCATAGCTTGCCGTAGTAGCTAATTATCGAGCCCGTTGTTTTCATCTCAATAATTTTATTTCTAACATATACATGTTTATTGGGGACATCAGAACAGTGTATTAGACACTAAAATATTGTTTTATTTATCGGGTCACAATTAAAAAAAAGAAATACAAATGATAAATTACTGTATGACAAATAATAAAACACAATAAAAAAGACAGAGAAAAAAGATAGTTTACATACGAAACTAAAGACCCTACTACTAAAATATACTACATACTAAAATAAGCACTCAACGTTTAACTCTGAATGTTTGTTTCTGTTTGTGCCATGTGTTTCACAAAGCCATAGAGATCGATAATGTAAATGGAGACATAGATAATACATATGTCACGTCCGAGACTATTTATTGCCGAGATTAGCTGACATTTGTCTACTACAATCTTATGTTGACACATTAGGTTTTCGGGCGTCCAAGCATTTACGATAGTCTGTTCCCACCTTGAGTTGGTTCATTCACTCTAATAGGACAGTTATCGTTTATTCTTGCGTTAGTTCAGAAAGCTTGGTTAATTTTTATGATCGTTATTTCTACTGGATATTTTGCAGCGTTAAATGGTTCAAACTAAAAAAAACATTAAAATATAAAAGTTAAACCAAATTAAATCTGTTCATAAAACTCCCTAAGCTTTGTTTCAGTTGAAGCATCAAAAGTTGACTTGTGATGGTCGGATTTAAAACCGACTCAGGCACAATGTTCTCCAAACTCTTCTGAAACACTGACATAAAAATCAAACTTTTATACAAACACTTATCAACACTAGAGAAGTTTTAATTAGCCTGGGAGTGAGCGTGCCGGTGAGCTTATTGTATCTAAGAAAATAAGCTGGGAGCGCATCGGCACGCTCTCTGTGCCTTCTAAAAGAACACAGAGCGTGCCAGAACGCTAGCCGTGCTGAACGTGTTATGCCCAGTTCCCTAAAGCTAAGTTTAAAACAATCTAAATATTTTGAAGTTGCTATATATTTGTAGTTTGATTATTCCATAAATTTATCAACTTGATAAATTGAAATTTTAACCTTACTTATAAAACATCGACAATGGTTGGTTTTTCTGTTGAAAATTCACATAAAAATGGGGAATTTGAATTTTCAAAATAAAAACACTGGAGAACAATATCCTCATTCGCTACACAAAATTATATATTCATGTTATGGTCCTGGTTTTTTCTCACTATCTACATCCTGAGATGTTTTTATATTGTTAATTACAGTCCTATTTGCTAAAGTCACAATTTGTTTATCACTTTTTTTCAGGTTGAGCATTATTAATATTTTATCACAAATTTATCGAAATGGTGTAATTATTGTAAGAAATACGGTTCACATTTAGAGAAAAATATAACGTTCAAATCGCTTTATAGATCAGCATTCAATTTCAGCTAAGTTCACTGTCAAAAACTTGATATTATCAAAAGAAGTAATATCAACCAGTTGTAAACAATAGTCTGCAACAGCAAACACATAATGTTTGTAAGTATCTAGCAACACTCGTGAACTCAAAAATTCAATTCGTAAATATACTTGCGTAACAGGCTTTCAAGATTAAACGGTACATTTACGTGGGTACTAGCAGAAGGATTAAAGTAGTTTTAAAGAACTTGTAGAAATTGATAAAATCATATACAACAACTTTTATATATTTCTGCCATAGAAACATGAGTAGAAAACCCACTGAAATTGTAATTTTTAACTAATGAATCTTTAGTAATGAAATTATTAGTGAAGTTTAACATTTTTGTAGCCTTTTGGTCACTCAAGGTAATGTATATATTAGAAAGATTATCTTTTTTTGAAAATTTTAAATGTTGACCTATTAATAGTAGATGTGTTAGTGTATGTATCTGTGGTTTGTCTGTTTTATTATGTTTTATATAATTTTAGGTATTTTATAAATAGTAAGTTATGTTGTATAATTGTTTAATTAAAATTGAGCTCTTGAAAAGAAATTCGAAACGTTGAGTGTTTTAAAAAAGCAAAATTGTCTGTGATTTATATATATTTATAAAATTATAAATTTTTTTTCATGCTTATACCGGTTTCCAGCAAGCAGCAGAAGACATTTGTGTGTAGAAACAAATATAATAAACTCAAAAGTTATAAATCCAGTAGTCTGTGTTTAGTTAAAATGAAGATTTAAACAAAAATGTAATTAGTTAGAAGCTGGCTGTAATTAAAGGGTAACCCAAAATGAGTAGAACTGAAGGATATGGGAAGCAAGGCACAAAAGCAAAATGATCTAACTCTTTAATAGCGAAGGGCCAAATATTTTCTGAAATCAAATTGAAGGGCAGTATTATAGTTTTTTTTAGATTGATATTGTTATTATCAACCTATTATTTTTATTGTTAAACTGATATCACTCAATTACAGAATTTACTTTTATTCACACAAAATCTGTAAAATCAATCATCTGTTTATTTAATCAGTATTTTAACTCCCAACATGAGTATTAAAGGTATCTCGATAAACACAGATTTTTGCCAAACTTGTAAAGAAATATCTTATTTACAGGTTTCAACTTGACTATACTAAGTACAGTTGAAAATTTAGAAGCTAATATCGGCAAGCTATATAAACTGACATATTTGTCAAAAATTATTATAGCAATGGACAGCCTTCAAATGCCTTTGTGAACTCTTGGAATCCATTAGTCGCTTATTACTAGAGCATGATTTGACTTTGTGTTTGCATTCTTTATGTTCTGTTATTTGTAGAATTGTACACTTGTTACATTTGTGTTATTGTACCTAACCTCACGTTATACCCAGACAAATGCTTCATATTTATCAGTCTGAAAAACATTTAAAATATTTTGGTTGTAAAAATCAATATATGTTATAAATATATAAAATATAAATTTATTTAATTTTATGGATAAATTTTATTTTATTTTTCCTACCCTAGCATAAGAAGTTCAATTAAAATAGAGCATTAAACAAATTGAAAACTAATTTTTACTCACTAATTTTATGCTTTCGATAAATAGTAAATTTCATATACAGCGACCTAAGGTTTAAAAGTAGCTTACCTTTGATTAGGCCAGAAGATTTGCAGTGTGCATGTTAAAGTATACAATATCAAGAGCACAGTGGTGCTATATATTATAGTTGAAATATTGGAAACAACCCCCTAAAAACATTGGATAACATATTGGATACCACAAAAATAAGAAAAACAACTTATATTAATTGATTCCATCTTCACCTGAGCTAACTAAAAACACCTGTACATATGTTGGACTTGCCTACAGTAGTAGTTATATTTGTTGAGGATGGCTGTTTCCTCGAGGATGTGTGTCCATTCTCAACTCAGACATGTTGAGTTACGGTCTGAGTTGACAATGGGACACATCTCCAGAAATAGCCGTTTGCAACAATTATAAAAGTAAGTGCTACTGTAGGCAAGTGTAACATTTATAAGTGTTTTTAGTCAAAAATAACTTGTATTATCATTTATTTTTGTGGTTTTGGGGTTGTTTCCAATATTTTAACTGTAATGCTAATAAAGAGTGAACTGTCTTTTTCATATTGTTTGTTACAATTTAAAAAATAAATTTCAGAGCTTCCATGCATATCTCATTGCTCCTATTTCAACTTCGGCAATTTCGTTGTCAAGAAAGGACAATCACAAATATACCTACTTTCACATATGGATTACTTTTAAGACAAAGTTTTGAAGCTTAGGATACACATTAGGTTTCAACAATAATAAAATTGTCATACGATACTTGTGTTTTAAGTTGTAAAGCTAAAGTTCAGGGTTTTTGCAAATATAGAATGACCTTAAAGTAGGAACATGGTTTTTGCAAATATAGAATGACCTTAAAGTAAAAATAGGGTTTTTGCAAATATAGAATGACCTTAAAGTAGGAACAGGGTTTTTGCAAATTTAGAATGACCTTAAAGTAGGAACAGGGTTTTTGCAAATATAGAATGACCTTAAAGTAGGAACAGGGTTTTTGCAAATATAGAATGACCTTAAAGTAGGAACAGGGTTTTTGCAAATATAGAATGACCTTAAAGTAGGAACAGGGTTTTTGCAAATATAGAATGACCTTGAAGTAGGAACAGGGTTTTTGCAAATATAGAATGACTTTAAAGTAGGAACAGGGTTTTTGCAAATATAGAATGACCTTAAAGTAGGAACAGGGTTTTTGCAAATATAGAATGACCTTAAAGTAGGAACAGGGTTTTTGCAAATATAGAATGACCTTAAAGTAGGAACAGGGTTTTTGCAAATATAGAATGACTTTAAAGTAGGAACAGGGTTTTTGCAAATATAGAATGACCTTAAAGTAGGAACAGGGTTTTTGCAAATATTTAAAGTAGGAACAGGGTTTTTGCAAATATAGAATGACCTTAAAGTAGGAACAGGGTTTTTGCAAATATAGAATAACCTTAAAGTAGGAACAGGGTTTTTAAATTATTAATGATGAATCACAATGAACAATTGGCACAAGTTTTAATTTCACTATATGGTTTGTTGAGTTTAAGACAGATTTTGTTGAACCTTGCTTACAAATTGTCAGTTTTCCTGATGGTTCACAAGTTCCAAATATTTTTTCCTTGAAGTTTTAAGTTAAGAATGTTCAAATGTTATCTATGCTTTTGTGTTAGAAAGCTTTATGGAGAGTCTTTCTTCATTCTTAAATCCTTAATTGTTTCATTTGAAGTTTTCATTGGTTTCTAACAGTAGCCTTTGTTTTTTGCTTTGCGGGTTTTCCAGTACTTGGCCATCGGATTGCCAGTATTAGCAAGGGAGTGCCACATAACATTCAGCGGATAGATCTTCAAGAAGTTGCACCTGTTTCCTGTTGTATTTATGTAATTTCTGCCTCTAGTCAAATTTACAGTTTTTGTTATATTTTCATTACCCCATTAAGTTGCTCCAGAGAACCTGTTAATGGATTAACCAGTGTAAGAAACATGAATTAACATAACTTTTACTCAATAATGCTGGTAAACACAAGTAGTCCAGCCAGAAAATTGTTTCAGGGGTTGAGTTTTTAAACATTGAACAAATGGAAACATTTTGTGTTATTCTAGTACTGAACAACTATGGTTGAAGTTTGGCTCTTTTAAACTTTAATCTGATTTTAGTTAATTAAATTATTAATCTTAACACATTTAATGCGGGTTGGAATCTAAGGAGGTTCAAAATATTTTTGTTGAATATCGAAATCTTGTTGCTGTTTATGACGACCTGGTTGTTAATAACTTATTACAATTTTGCTATTACTTGCGACCGGACTTTTTGTGAACTAAAGGTTGTTAAATTGTTAATTTACACTTGGAGGAAACGTTTTTGTCTTATGGCTTCTAACTTTTTATTGAAACGTAGGCCAATGGCGTGAAAGTTCTAATTTAAGGTCCTGCCATACTAAATAAGATTTTACCGATCAGAAGTGCATTTTTGGTGTTTTGAGAATTTGGTCAATTGTATATTGGAGAAAGTTGTATATTGGTATCTGAAAATCGTTGTCTTATGTTTTTAGCACATGGCTTGTGTTGGTTATGAATTATAGAATATTTGCTCTTTGTTTTTTTAGACACATTTGTAATAAAATAGTTTGTGTATTTTTCTAGCCTACATAGAACTATATGGTAGTCTATATAGTTTCTACTTTTATATTTGTAAAGTGAAAAATATAGACAAATTTTTATACACCAATTTTGCTAATTATTTAATGTTGTATACCATAAATAGTAGTTATTAGGTCTATATTCGGGATTTACACACTGCTTTCGCATATTCGCTAATATTGCTAAGTCAAACTATGTAAGACACCTGTAAAATTGATTTCTGCGTTTGTGTTGCTTTAGAAAAAGATTTGTTTTTGCATCTTAACTATAAGTTCCTTGGCCATACTTTGTAGCACCTTACCATTAACATTTACGAATTTTACTTGTTGCACACTTTTATTATGACATACAATTAACTTTATTAATCACTTAAACAATAGTTTATGACTATTCAAACTTTTTGAAAAAAGTTTGGATAGTCATAAACTATTTATTGTTTAAGTGATTAATAAGATTCACCGAACGTAATGGACTACAAAATTCAAGAATTAACTTTATATTTCATTGCCGACCATGAGCCCTTATGAGAGTTTCTAGGGGGGCTGGACTTAAAGGCATTGCATAATAAAAAATTCAACTTTTAACCTGGTTTAACCTCTTACTACTTATTAAGTACTAGGCCACGAATGTATAAAGAAAATAAACGCATTAATCTAATTACTCGTACTTTTTATTAGAAAACAATAATAAATAAAACATATTTATATTCAAGAAAACACACACTTGAGTGTTGAAAGTTTCTTTTTTCTCTGTTGGGGTTGATTTTGCTCGTTTTTTTATTTTGTGTTTTGTTTTTTGTACCATATGTTATTAATTGTATTAATATACACTCTGAGCTATATGTTCATTTGTCTTTAATAATTAAACATTTAATATAAAAAAATATTTGATACATTGTTGATCATTACCATAGAAATCTCTATTAACCTTTTGAACAAATATTAATTGCAGTCTGTGCATGGTTCAGATCATGCTGTGATTTCTAATTCGGTTTGGCCGACGAAACATGAATTCTGTTCTATCTTAAACTTTGAATGAAACATTATTTATATAAATGACAATTATATAAGAAGTTTAGGAATAATATATTTGTTTTATGTAGACATATTTTGCAATGCTTGCAAAAAGATGCAAGGGTTAGTTATTCAGTTTAGGATAATTTATATAGAGGACTATTGTTTTCTGAGATGTGGCAGGAATTTATTATTTCACAAATAACATTTATTTCAGGATAAAAATAATGGATAGTAATTAAAATACCTACCTCCAGGGAGGCTTAGACAAGATATACCAGAGAGGGGACTGGTGTCCTTACTCACTACAAGGACACTGTATAAGTAAACTGTAAGTTTACTCTGATCCCTTTTGGTTAGTTTCTATGTTATTTGCGTATTAAAAGATTAACTGTTGTTCAGCAGTGTTTGTTCTTTACAGGGAATAGTGCAAACATAACTTCCTCTTCATAAAGCACAGCAGGTAGAGTTTCTTGTAAAGAGAGCCCTTATGTTTTAATGGGTATTAGTTACTGTTGAATATGTAGATATTATCCCCCAGGTGGATGTAGCTAGCTGCACCTATAAGGGATTTGGCATTCCTCACAGTATCCTAGACTAACATTACATCACTATCACCTCACTCACTTTTGCAAACACAGAAACCAACACACACACACACATACACTAACACACACACACAAACATACATACACACACATACACAAACATACATACACACACATACACTAACATACAGACATACACTAAGACGCACAGACACACACACAAACATACATACATACACAAACATACATACACACACACACACACAAACATACATACATACATACACACACATACACAAACACACAGGCATACACAGAAACCATACACACACATACACAAACACACAGACATACACAGAAACCACACACACAGACATACACAAACACACACACAAACATACATACACACACACACACATAGGCCTACATTAACACATACACAAACACACAGACATACACTAAGACACACAGACACACACAAACATACATACTTACACACACATATACACAAACATACATACATACACACACACACACACACAAACATACATACATACATACACTCACATACGCAAACACACAGACATACACAGAAACCACACACACAGACATACACACACACACACACACACACACCCACCCATACACAAACACACAGACATACACAGAAACCACATACACAGACATACACACACACCCATACACAAACACACAGACATACACCGAAACCACACACACAAACATACACACACACACACACACACAAACACACACACAGACATACACAAACACACACACATACACAAACATACATACATACATACACAACACACAGGCATATACAGAAACCATACACACAGACTACACACACATACACAAACATACATACATACACACACATACACAAACACACAGACATACACAGAAACCACACACACATACACAAACACACAGACATACACAGAAACTACACACACACACACACACACACACACACACAGACATACCCACAGACATACACACACATACACACAGACACACACAAACATAAAACATACACACAAACATATACTAACACACACAAACATACATACATACATATACACACACACATACACAAACACACAGACATACACACACACACATACACTAAGACACACAGACACACTCACAAACATAATACATACACACACACATACACTAACACACACACACACACATACATACATACACATACACACACACATACACAAACATACATACATACACACACACTGACACACTATATTATATATATATCACAAACATACATACATACACACACACTGACACACTATATTATATATATATATATATATATATATTTATATATTTCAAAAACAAGAATACTTTTAATGAATATATTTATTCAAAGCTATTCGCCGATAAAATAGTACCAGCATCTTCAGGAAAATAATTATCTAATAAAATTATTATTAGATAATAATAATCTTATTATTAGATAATTATTTTCCTGAAGATGCTGGTACTATTTTATCGGCGAATAGCTTTGAATAAATATATTAATTAAAAGTATTCTTGTTTTTAAAATATTTTAAATTTATTAACTATATTACAAGAAAACATATCACCATATTTAATATATATATATATATATATATATATATATATATATATATATATATATATATATATATGGCTGTTTTCCCCCGCCAATGTTTGCAAACACTGACTTAATCAAGTCCTCGCCTCTGCTTCAGTTTGGGAACAGTCTGACTTGTACGCGATACTTTCAATAGCCTTGAGAATACCCCAGATGGAAGTGTTTACTCCCCTTGAGTAGCGATTAGAGGCTCAAGTGCCGTAACTAAAACCGGCACGCTACATTAAACACTGTCGCATGGATGAAGAATGGCTGCTCACTCTCCTAAGTGCTTATTAAAGAGAATTTTCCGCCAGAAGAGGTGATATCCACCCGTTGAGATCCCTCGTCGGAGTATGACGGGGAAATCTTCTACACAGCCACCTACGGGTGTTTCCTTGCGACCCTGATGAGATTGTGTCTGTAGATGACTATCTTCTATACGAGAGTTTTATATGACATAACTATTACATATCATTAGTTCTACGTCAAGGTCAGTTTTTCTAGCAATATTTCCTTCCACCTGAATGACAAACACAAGTCTCCACATAATATTATTAAAAAGAAATCTCTTATGTTTGTCAAGTAGTACATACGCAGTGTAAGTGTAGATACAATATGCAAGTAGATCCACTGTTTACGTGTAAATACGCAGTGTAAGTGTAGATACAATATGCAAGTAGATCCACTGTTTACGTGTAAATACAAAGTGTAACTGTAGATGCGTTTTGTAAGTTTAGTTTTGATGTGCATGTGTAGATATGCTAGGCAAGTGTACATTTTCTGTGTATGTGTAGATACGCTGTGTAAATGTAGATACGTTTTGAAGTTAACTGTTGATGTGTGTGTAGATACACTGAATACGTGTACATTTTCTGTGTATGTGTAGATACGTTATGTAAATGGAGATACGTTTTGTAAGTTTAGTGTTGATGTGTATGTAAAGATACGCTAGGCAAGTGTACATTTCCTGGGTATGTGTAGATACACTATGTAAGTGTTGGTACGTTCTGTAAGTTTGGTGTTGATGTGTATGTGTAGATACACTGGGTACGTGTACATTTTCTGCGTATGTATAGATACACTATGTAAGTGTTGATACGTTGTGTAAGTTTAGTGTTGACGTGTATGTGTAAATACGCTTTGTAAGTGTTGATATGTTCTGTAAGTTTAGTTTTGATGTGCATGTGTAGATACACTGGGTACGTGTACATTTTCTGCGTATGTGTAGATACACTATGTAAGTGTTGATACGTTGTGTAAGTTTAGTATTGACGTGTATGTATAGATACTCTTTGTAAGTGTAGATACGTTTAGTAAGTTAGGTTTTGATGTGTATGTGTAGATACGCTAGGCAAGTGTACATTTCCTGCGTATTTGTAGATACGGTATGTAAGTGTTGATACGTTGTGTAAATTTAGTGTTGACGTGTATGTGTAGATACGCATTGTAAGTGTAGATACGTTTTGTAAGTTTAGTGTTGATATGTATGTGTAGATACGCTGTATAAGTGTAGATACGTTTTGTAAGTTTAGTGTTGATGTGTATGTGTAGATACGCAGTGTTAAGTGTAGATACGTTTTGTAAGTTTAGTGTTGATGTGTATGTGTAGATACGCTGTATAAGTGTAGATACGTTTTGTAAGTTTAGTGTTGATGTGTATGTGTAGATACGCAGTGTTAAGTGTAGATACGTTTTGTAAGTTTAGTGTTGATGTGTGTGTAGATACGCTGTATAAGTGTAGATACGTTTTGTAAGTTTAGTGTTGACGTGTATGTGTAGATACGCATTGTAAGTGTAGATACGTTTAGTAAGTTTAGTTTTGATGTGTATGTGTAGATACGCTGTATAAGTGTAGATACGTTTTGTAAGTTTAGTGTTGATGTGTATGTGTAGATACGCAGTGTTAAGTGTAGATACGTTTTGTAAGTTTAATGTTGATGTGGTTTTGTAGATACGCTGGGTAAATGGAGGTACGTTTTGTAAGTTTAGTGTTGATGTGTGTGTAGATACACAGAATACGTGTACATTTTCTGTGTATGTGAAGATACACAGAATACGTGTACATTTTCTGTGTATGTGTAGATACAAGAATACGTGTACATTTTCTGTGTATGTGTAGATACACTATGTAAGTGTTGATACGTTGTGTAAGTTTAGTGTTGATGTGTATGTAAAGATAGGCAAGTGTACATTTTCTGTATACGTATAGACACGCCGTGTAAGTGTAGATACGTTTAGTAAGTTTAGTTTTGATGTGTATGTGTAGATACGCTAGGCAAGTGTACATTTCCTGCGTATGTGTAGAAACACTAGGTAAGTGTTGATACGTTGGGTAAGTTTAGTGTTGACGTGTATGTGTAGATACGCTTTGTAAGTGTAGATACGTTTTAGTAAGTTTAGTTTTGATGTGTATTGCAACGTCCCCCCACCTGACTTCTTCTTACCGTCCCTACCACCGCAGCACTACGCGGTCGTTTGTTGTTTAAAGTTTAAAACCTTTCTTGCAGAATACTAAAATTTAATTGTTTACAAGAAAACATATTTATAAACAACCAAAACTCTGCCTATCACCCTGCTGGTAAAACCGTGCTAAACTCCCAGAGTTAAGTGTATGTTTCCTGCTCGTAGGGCCAAACCCACAACAAGCCTATTCCCGCTGACTACTATTTAAAGTACATATAAACCCTCCTAAATAAGTTTATCAATTGTGTATGGTCTAAGTATAGTCACACATGTCAAATTAATAGTCAGCTGGAAAGAAACACATTTAGAATAATACACATAAAAAACACAGAGTCTTACCACCTGATGATGATCTGCAGAAACAGCAAGGGAACGTGCAAAATATGATTGTGTTTAAAAATACCTATTTTAAAAGGCTCCTGTGTCCTCTTAAACACAATCTGCCAGTAGATAAATCTCTGGACTTTTATTACAAAAAACCAACTAATCTTTAGACTAGCTCATGAAATTAGTAGAGAGAAACTCTTTAAAACATTAGGCTTTATCTATTGCCATTTAATGAAATTTAATTAAATTTGTTTACTGATTTGATAATCATTTTTATATTAGTTGGAAAAAGCTAAACAGTTTTTATTGGTTATTTGACACAGGATGGAATGCAAATAATGTTGATTTTTATGACATATTTAACTCTATTTATTGAAATAAAAAAGAAAATTTATCCTTCAAAGTATTACACAATTATATTAGCAAAACAATTCACTGAGTTACTTCTTGTTTCTTATGCTTTAAAAAATTATACTTTGCATATAGATTGATAACATAGACATAACATAAAATTATTTTCAAAATTACACATAATAATATTTTATCTCCTATATGGAATTGGTAAATTCATAACTTATGACCTTTAATTTTTAAATTTATAATATTCGAAAATTTCTCATTTTCTTTAAATAAACGGCTTATGGCCAAAAACCTTTTGTAATTTTAATATTCATTATTTTAAATATTCTGAGCACATAAATTCATTTACTTAGCATACAATTTATTAAAATTTTATAAAGAGTGAAGTCATTGTTTTAGGCTTGCAAATTTGTTTGAATTTAATAAAATTAACTAACTAAATTTGACGTGACTGATTTCGAATAAAGAAAATGACTTGCCAAAGATGTTCTTGCCGGTCCTTGGGGTCCCTCGTCTGGATTCCCTGGTCCTTGGACACCGGAAGTCGCCATCCCTGGTTCGTCGGTGGTGGTTTCCCTCTATTCGAGCGTCCTGGAGGCTGAGTCTGGAGCCTTCATCCTTGGTGGTCCTGGATGTCGAAAGCGCTGAGGTTATGGTCCATCTGGCCTGCTGACGGTCTCTACTCGCGGTCCAGCATAGCGTCCCGCGGCACCTCGTGTTAGAAAATTTTTACAGACTGTCTCTAAAGGCTTAGAGACCAAGTATATATAGCGGTGAATTTAACCTACCGCACCCCGCCTGCAAGTTTGCTATCGCTCGATTTATTCCTTGTACAGGCAAGTCGGGCAACGAAACTGTTTTAGCTTGCATAGTTTGATAATTAATTTTAGAACACTGAAAAATGTCTATTTTATTTAAACGGCTGTAACTTTTTTGTTTCTTAAGTTTTTTGAATTCTGTTTTCTTTAATGTTCATTCTAGGTTATTGTGGCTCTTTTGAAATGTCGATGAAAGTTCTACGTGGTTTGGTTCGAAAAATAGCTTTTTTAGGCACTTAGAATTTTTTCGCTTCACTCTCGATGTTCAAATTTAGTTAGTTATTACAAATTCATTTTATAACATTCTTTAATGTGGCTTAACTATTCTATTTACTGTTTTATTTAATTTTTCCCTCTTTATTAATTGTATAATTCCCTACTTGATTATTTTAAAAACAGCTTTATTTCTAAAAAACAGGAAATTACTTATTTCCCACTTGCGACGGTCTCTCACCCCGTTGCAATTTCCCCGTTTGAGAGCTTAAAAATGTTTTACTTTGTTAAAATGTTTTTTACCAATTCCTTATCTTACTCTTACTTAAACTATCTTATTCTATTACAAAATTTTCTTATTATTATTCTCTTGTCTCTTGAGAAGTTTTCACCCTGAAACACTTCAAACACAAGTCAATTAGCAATTTATTAGTCACTTTTGTTTACACTAACTTTTATTTTGTCAAATTACACATTATTCACCAC
This sequence comes from Prosapia bicincta, assembly GCA_036971475.1. Taxonomy (NCBI): domain Eukaryota; kingdom Metazoa; phylum Arthropoda; class Insecta; order Hemiptera; family Cercopidae; genus Prosapia; species Prosapia bicincta. The sequence continues at coordinate 54,623,283 of JBAIZL010000010.1, read as the reverse complement.
ACTGATGGCTGTCATTTCCTTTATATATTTACCACGTCAATTTCATTTTATACTAGTTATGGCTTTAAAAACAATGACTTGCAATTAAAAACCTAACTAATCTTACAATACTATTTTTTAAACATATTCCATTTATATCTTAAGTATTACGTATTATTGTGTCAGCTGTGGAAGTACAGTTTATCAAGTTTAATTTGTTTATTTTCCGATAAACCTTTCGTAGCGGCTAACTATTGCGTGGATTCTACATTCCAAACTACCTGCAAGGTCAATGAGCTGGCTTGTAAACATTCTAATAAAGTACGACAACAATTCTACTTATCATATTAAACGGGACGAACCTTGCCTTTTAAATTCTCTATCTTTAGATTGTACAGTTTATAAGACTGGCTTGTGTCCAGATTATCGAAGTCCACTTGATAAATCTTGATTGCTTCTGATTTTAATGCAAAGTTTCTATTTGTTGCGACCTTGATCGTTAGTACACAAGTTTTCTTGTTTTATATTGTACAGTGATAATCTGATCTAACGACCCACTATTTCATGCACACAAATTTCTTGTTTGATTTTGCAAAGGTCTGACCGCGTATTTGTTGTACAAGTCATTAAAGTTCGCTTGCTATCTTCCTGATTGTTGTTTGATTTAACCCGCTTGTTTGATTTACGCAGTGAATGTAGCTCGCCAATGTTTGCTCAATATACACAAAGACTTCCTGAATAATACTTTTGTAATGTTGATTTAGTTATTAAATAGTTTGTTTTAGATTTTAACATTCGTCCCTTTACAAATACGTAGCTAATCTTAAAGTCTAGATTTAGCCTTGTTCAATTACTGCTTATTCTTGTCTTTACTTTAAATCAGTTTATTAATCATCCTGACAATTTGATTCCTGCCTACGTTAGCTTATCGCTCGCGTACTGGTTCTACTATTGCAGCAATATTCTAATTTGGCATTTCTTTATTTTCTGGATTATGATCAGTGTAAAGATCACATTGTAGGACCCCTTTACCCGTCATAAAACTTCTTGATGTTTTTAACATCATATACAATTTTACAGAATACATTACAAGATATTTTATAATTGTTAACACAGTTGATTTGATTAACTGTAACAAATCAAGTTATTGTTCCTGAGTTTATTTCATATCCCTTAAACATTTCTCTTTAAACATTTTTGGAATTTCCGTAGAACATCCTATTGACTTTGTCCTGTTTTAAATACATTTAGGCTTTTTTGCCCTCTACTATTTTGGTACGTCCGGCTTATTTTGCTGCAAGGAATGTTTTTATAAACTCATTCCCCGCCCGTCCACCGGATATTTCATTGTGGCCTTGTTTACAAACACAAGTAATTGCCCTTAACCTTGAGCCCTTTGTTTACATTTGTTCTACTCGCTGGGTATTTCATTCAAACATCTGGATACTTTATTATAAATTATTTCAACCTAGACAATTCTGGTTTATTTAAAAGTACAGCGGTTATTTATTTGTACTGCCTTTCTTAATAGTATTTAGTTTTAAAATATATTTTACTCATTCATAAAACTTTTTAATATCTTTTATGTCATAGATGCCTCGGATTTTATCTGTAACCATGTTTGCAATTTCATAGGTTTTTCGACCCATTTTCCTTTTAATTTTATAAGGACCTTGGTACCTTAACAACAGCTTTACTGTCTCATTCTTAGACACATCTGATCTATTGTGCCTAGTGATTAGGACTAAATCGCCCGGTTGAAACGACGTTTCTCGGCAGTTTATATTTTTCATAGCAGCCCGTCTTTCTCCCACTGTCCTTATACGATCGAATACATTTTGTAATGTTTCTCTTTGTGTCGCTTGTTCCGCATTTCTACAATCATCTGGCAGAAATCTCTCCCATATATATATCGGTACTTCCCCATGGTGTACCTGGATAGGTGAATATCCAGTTACTTCATGGGGAGTTATGTTAATTACCTGTTCCATATATGGCAGATATCTCATCCATGATGACTGCGCTTCATGACAATAGGTCCTAAGAATCCTGCCCAGATCTCGGTTTATCCTCTCGGCATGGTTTACCTGTGGATGCCTGACCGGAATTAATGTATGCTCAACACTGTTGTCGTGCATCCATAAATTCCATTGTCGAGACGTAAAGGCCGATCCGAAATCTGAGAGTATTCGCCTAGGCTTCCCTATTGTCTGAAAATAATGCGACAGCTTGGCGATTGTACTCGTCGTATTTGGGCGCTTAACTGCATATAATTTTACTAATTTCGAGAATACATCTACAACAACTAAAATGTGCCTTGCACCTCCTGTGCTCCGGGGCAAAGGTCCTAAAAAATCGACAGCAACAATCTCTCCCGGCTGTTGTGTTAAAATGGGTTTAGTCCTTGCTTGCAAATATCGATTTGTTACTTTTGCAAACTGGCAAATCCGACATTTCCGAATGACATCTATGACTTGTTTATGTATATTTTTAATGTAAACATGTTTGTTTATCATTTTGACAATTTTATTTCTACCTAAATGTGCATATTGTTTGTGTACATGCTCTATAAATGGAACGATATTTTGCTTTGGCATCACAACCTTCGTTCTATTGTTTACAATTTTACATAATATATTGTTACATATTTTATAATAATTAAACTGATTTATGTGATTTATTATATGAGAAAGTTCAGGTTCTTGCTCCTGGACTTGTCTCATTTCTTTAAACATCTTTTGTATTATTGTAGGGCATTCTACCTTAATTTGTCCTATTTTAACTACATTTAAACCCTTTTGCCCGCTATTATTTCCTATATTACTTTGATACATTCGACTTATGGTGTCGCAAGGAACGTTTTCTTTACCTGGACAGTGTCTCATTTTTGGCTGATATTCCTGTATCGCGAGAATCCACCTAGTTATGCGTGCATTGGTATAGTTGCATGAATAGAGAAACTTTAGTGCTTTGTTGTCTGTAATGATAGTTAATGGGGCCCCTACTATCAATGGCCGAAACTTCTTTAGGCCATGCACTATTGCCAAAAGCTCCTTTTCGCACACTGTATACCCTAATTCCGCGTGTTTCAGTGTTCTCGATACAAATCCAATTACTTGTAACCTGCCCTGTTGGTCTTCCTGGTACAGCTGACTTGCTATAGCGTTATCGCTCGCATCAGTTTGTAAAAACGTTCCCCGACCTTCCACCGGATGTGTCAAAGTAACTGCTTCCACAAACAGGTTTTTTACATTCCTAAATGCATCTTGCATTTCTATATCCCAAACCCAGGGTTGTCCCTTTCTTAATAGCTTCAACAGGGGTGAAGTTTCTCGAGCGTATTGACTTGTGAATCGCGAATAATATTTCACAAATCCTAAGAATGATTGTAGCTGTTTCTTATTCTTAGGACTAGGAAAGTCGCGAATCGCTTGGAGCTTATCTGGGTCAGTTTTTACCCCTTTCTGGTCAAAAATGTACCCTAAAAACTTCACTTCCTGTTGGCAGAACAATGTCTTATTGGGATTTTTTGGAAAATATTATACGCAAGTGCTCGAGGTGTTCTTCAAATGTCTCCGATAGACATAACAAGTCGTCAACATAGGCTAATATGTTGTCGCTTAACTCCACGCCAAGTGTTAAATCGACTGTTCTTACTAGGGCCGCTAGAGAATTCTGTAACCCGAATGGAACGACCTTAAAATTGTACACCTTATTGTCGAATAAAAAGCCGGTATATTTCTTGGAATCGTGTGTCAATGGCACTTGCCAAAAACTGGATGTCATATCAATCTTTGAAATATATCGCTTATTCCTTCCTTTTCTTAGGATGTCGTCTATACTAGGTGCACTTTCATAATCGGGTACAGTTATCTCGTTTAACTTCCTAGCGTCTAAACAAAGTCGAACCGTATTGTCTGATTTTATGACAACAACCATAGGATTAACATACGGCGTCCTTGACCTCTCAATTATGTCATATCGGAGCATTTTGTCGATTTCTTCCTGAACCTGTTTGCGGAAGTTCATTGGAATAGGATAGTTCCTGTTCACAAAAGTTGTGCCTTCCTTAATTTTGAGCGCATGTTTATATTTATTGGATCTACCTGGTTTTTCATTAAACACGTCTGAATAATTGTTTATCAATTCTTGTAACTTCGACATTTCTTGTTTGTTTAAGATGCAATGATTATTTGTATTCTCCAACTTAATCGTATTTATTTTAAGATATGTTTTACGCGTTCTGATTTTCTTTCGGCGTTTTGTGTTACGCCATTGTGCGTAATTCCTGTATTTTATTTTTGTTTTTGATTTATTTTTACTTGGTTTATTTTGATAATTTTTATACTGGTGAGATTTACTTCTAAATTTATTTTTAGCAAACAATTTGGACTTCGTTTTCAAGCAAGATTGATTAGAATTAGAGTGCTTTGGAATTCTTGTTAAGTCTAACGGATTTGTTTCCCGACAATTAGGTCTTTCCCTAACTTGTTGGAATTTTATTTGTTTCGGCTTGTAGCCATTTTTATTTAATTCGTTGAATCCTCCCTCGTCATTATTTAATTTGTTTGTTGTAGGTTTGGTTAACCCATTTTTTGCTTTGTTTAATCCCGTTAGCTTACTTGATTCCGTTCTTTCACAGTTTAATAATTCCCTCTTCCTCGAATTTTCGCACAATTTGTTATTTAAATTTTTGGTAATCTCGTTCTTAACCTTATTCGTTGACAATTGTTTTAATTTTATTTTTTGTTCCCCGCTTGTATCGGTGGAACATTTTACATTTTTAGTCATATTTTTGTTTAGTGTTTGTTTACTTTTTAGTTTGTCATCACCTAACTCGCACAAGGACCCATCTTCCTGATCCTTGCCCGTGAACAGCCCCGCCTGTTCGCTATTCACTATCGGGCACTCCAATGTCGGCTCTACAGGTGTTAATTTGCCGTCGTTAATTTGCCCGTCTATATAAGACGAATCTATTATATTTATTTCCTGTTCCCCGCTTGTAACGTCGGAACATATTACATTTTTGTTAGTATTTTTGTTTGTTATTTTATTAATTTTATTACATCCTATCTCTTGTTTTATATTATTTTTATTATTATTCGATACAAGAAACTCCTGGTGCAGCAGATATCCATCAATTTCATACGTCATGAACGATCTCTCCATGTTTATCCGGGCTTTTAACGCACACAAAGTATTTGCTCCCAAGATGAGGTCAACCCGTAGATTGTCCACAATGAAGAAAACAAATTCCTTTGTGTGTCCGTTTAATGTTAGAGGTAGCATCGTTTGTAACTTGACTCGTTTACAGGTTGACCCTAATGCTGTGACTATCGCTACATTAGCTATAGGTAGCTCATAGAATAAATTCCCGTTTTGTTTTAGGGCTATGTATTTTTCTGTTTTAATCACAGACATTTGGGCACCTGTATCAACTTGTGCAATTAACTTATGGTCTTTAATTTCGCACTCTATCACTGGACACTGGTCTATATTCTCTAGTTTTACAACCGAGTCAATTCCTTCCTCTAACAAATCGTCCCTAATAGACATGGAAAACCGCCTAGCCTGATCTTATTATGAAGGTAAACCGGCTTTTCCTTCGGTCTCTCGCTCTGAATTTTTTTAAACTTCTTATTGCTTCGGATCTCTAACCTGGTTAACTTATCTCCCTGATTGTTGCCAGAGATCCCCATATTTAGTTTTTTGGCTTGTGGTCGCTTGGTCCGGGGATAGGCGATTTAGGATGAGGGTTTTTAGGATACTTGGTCTCTTGGTATTTTGCGGTATCACCATGGGACCTTGGGTTAGGGTTAGGTTGTTGGTTTGGAGCAACCTGCCTCTGTTGACTTCTTTGAGCGATCCCATTACCATTTCCGTTGTCAGTAACGCTGTCTAGCTGTTGTAGGAAAACTATCGCTTGTTTGATGTTACTTGTGGGGTTCCCCACACTAGCTAGCTGAACGTTACTCCCAAAGTGTTTCATTAACATGAAAATTAGATGGTTCTCTGGGATTATCGGGTCTAAGTTTTTCGCCCTGTTTACCATCATAATAAAATACTCTGCCATAGAGTATGGTCTATTATTATGGTAGCGCCCTTGATTTATTTGTCTGCGTACCCGATCCTGCTGGCGATAACTCCAGAAATGCTCCGTGAATTCCTGCCTGAATTCAGAATAAGTTTCTGTATTGTTCTTTATGGCTTTCCACCATGCATCCGCTGCCCCTTTCAAATATCGTTCTACAATTCTTAATTTTGCAGTCTCGTCCATAGTATTGTCTATTTCAGAAAATAGATCTTCTATTTCCCCTAGGAATGTCATTGGATCTTCCTTGTCATTCCCCCAGAACTCAATCCTACGGTACGTAGCCTCCCCGTTCCTGTCTATTACCCTTGGTAAGCAAACTTGTGTTACTATCCCTGCTCCAGCTGTTTGCTTTACTTTTGCAACTTGTTGCTTTACTGTTTTAATATCCTCTTGGATATTCTGTACCTTTTCGTTTAATTTAGCCGTTTTTGTTTCCGTTTTAGTTTTTAATCTCTCTATTTCTGTCTCATGTTCGCTTAACTTTTCATATATATGACTTGTCTTAGTCTCATTTTCTTTTTGATAGTCCTCGAATTTTGACTGGAAAGCCTCCCATAAATGTCGTCTTTCCATTTTCTCTTCCTCCCTCCATTGTTTTTCTCTGTCCTCTCTCTCCTTCTCCTTTTGTTTTTCTTTGTCTTCTCTCTCCTTCTCTCTCCGTCTTGCTTCCTCCCTCTCTTCCTCCCTCAATCGTTTCTCTTCCGCCCTCTCTTTCTCTCTCAATCGTTTCTCTTCCGCCCTCTCTTTCTCTCTCAATTGTTTCTCCTCCTCCTTCTCTTTCTCTCTCAATTGTTTCTCCTCCTCCTTCTCTTTCTCTCTCAATTGTTTCTCCTCCTCTCTCAATCGTTTCTCCTTTTCATCTCTTTCTTTCTCTCTTTGTCTTGCTTCCTCCTTCTCTTTCTCTCTCAATTGTTTCTCTTCCGCCTTCTCTTTCTCTTTCAATTGTTTCTCTTCCTTGAAAAAGGCCATCAATTTCTCCATCTCGGGTTTCGACATTTTGATTTATTATTTCTTATTCAATTAACTATTTATTCCCTTATTTCTTTCTTTTTGATTCGGTTTAGGCCAGATGGTTCCTACCCGCTCTTTCGACTAAATCTTTATTCAAATTTATTTATTTTATTTTTATTCGTATGCTCTTGGATTTGTTCAATTTATATTATTATTTACAAATTTTAATTACATTATTTAAAACATTTTGACTTCATTTATTTAAACTATCTCGATTCATTTCTATTATTTAATTATTCAATTTTGATATAGGGAACCTGTTCAAAGTCCCTACCGTCCGGGCGCCAATTCTGCAACGTCCCCCCACCTCTCCTCTCCTTATACCGTCCCTACCACCGCAGCACTACGCGGTCGTTTGTTGTTTAAAGTTTAAAACCTTTCTTGCAGAATACTAAAATTTAATTGTTTACAAGAAAACATATTTATAAACAACCAAAACTCTGCCTATCACCCTGCTGGTAAAACCGTGCTAAACTCCCAGAGTTAAGTGTATGTTTCCTGCTCGTAGGGCCAAACCCACAACAAGCCTATTCCCGCTGACTACTATTTAAAGTACATATAAACCCTCCTAAATAAGTTTATCAATTGTGTATGGTCTAAGTATAGTCACACATGTCAAATTAATAGTCAGCTGGAAAGAAACACATTTAGAATAATACACATAAAAAACACAGAGTCTTACCACCTGATGATGATCTGCAGAAACAGCAAGGGAACGTGCAAAATATGATTGTGTTTAAAAATACCTATTTTAAAAGGCTCCTGTGTCCTCTTAAACACAATCTGCCAGTAGATAAATCTCTGGACTTTTATTACAAAAAACCAACTAATCTTTAGACTAGCTCATGAAATTAGTAGAGAGAAACTCTTTAAAACATTAGGCTTTATCTATTGCCATTTAATGAAATTTAATTAAATTTGTTTACTGATTTGATAATCATTTTTATATTAGTTGGAAAAAGCTAAACAGTTTTTATTGGTTATTTGACACAGGATGGAATGCAAATAATGTTGATTTTTATGACATATTTAACTCTATTTATTGAAATAAAAAAGAAAATTTATCCTTCAAAGTATTACACAATTATATTAGCAAAACAATTCACTGAGTTACTTCTTGTTTCTTATGCTTTAAAAAATTATACTTTGCATATAGATTGATAACATAGACATAACATAAAATTATTTTCAAAATTACACATAATAATATTTTATCTCCTATATGGAATTGGTAAATTCATAACTTATGACCTTTAATTTTTAAATTTATAATATTCGAAAATTTCTCATTTTCTTTAAATAAACGGCTTATGGCCAAAAACCTTTTGTAATTTTAATATTCATTATTTTAAATATTCTGAGCACATAAATTCATTTACTTAGCATACAATTTATTAAAATTTTATAAAGAGTGAAGTCATTGTTTTAAGCTTGCAAATTTGTTTGAATTTAATAAAATTAACTAACTAAATTTGACGTGACTGATTTCGAATAAAGAAAATGACTTGCCAAAGATGTTCTTGCCGGTCCTTGGGGTCCCTCGTCTGGATTCCCTGGTCCTTGGACACCGGAAGTCGCCATCCCTGGTTCGTCGGTGGTGGTTTCCCTCTATTCGAGCGTCCTGGAGGCTGAGTCTGGAGCCTTCATCCTTGGTGGTCCTGGATGTCGAAAGCGCTGAGGTTATGGTCCATCTGGCCTGCTGACGGTCTCTACTCGCGGTCCAGCATAGCGTCCCGCGGCACCTCGTGTTAGAAAATTTTTACAGACTGTCTCTAAAGGCTTAGAGACCAAGTATATATAGCGGTGAATTTAACCTACCGCACCCCGCCTGCAAGTTTGCTATCGCTCGATTTATTCCTTGTACAGGCAAGTCGGGCAACGAAACTGTTTTAGCTTGCATAGTTTGATAATTAATTTTAGAACACTGAAAAATGTCTATTTTATTTAAACGGCTGTAACTTTTTTGTTTCTTAAGTTTTTTGAATTCTGTTTTCTTTAATGTTCATTCTAGGTTATTGTGGTTCTTTTGAAATGTCGATGAAAGTTCTACGTGGTTTGGTTCGAAAAATAGCTTTTTTAGGCACTTAAGAATTTTTTCGCTTCACTCTCGATGTTCAAATTTAGTTAGTTATTACAAATTCATTTTATAACATTCTTTAATGTGGCTTAACTATTCTATTTACTGTTTTATTTAATTTTTCCCTCTTTATTAATTGTATAATTCCCTACTTGATTATTTTAAAAACAGCTTTATTTCTAAAAAACAGGAAATTACTTATTTCCCACTTGCGACGGTCTCTCACCCCGTTGCAGTATGTGTAGATACGCTAGACAAGTGTACATTTCCTGCGTGTGTGTAGATACACTATGTAAGTGTTGATACGTTCTATAAGTTTGGTGTTGATGTGTAAGTGTAGATACGTTTTAGTAAGTTTTACTTTTGATGTGTATGTGTAGATACGCTAGGCAAGTGTACATTTCCTGCGTGTGTGTAGATACACTATGTAAGTGTTGATACGTTCTGTAAGTTTGGTGTTGATGTGTATGTGTAGATATAGGCTACTGGGTACATGTACATTTTCTGCGTATGTGTAGATACACTATGTAAGTGTTGATACGTTGTGTAAGTTTAGTGCTGATGTGTATGTGTAGTTACGCTGTGTAAGTGTAGATACGTTTTGTAAGTTTAGTGTTGATGTGTATGTGTAGATAAGCTGTGTAAGTGTAGATACGTTTTATAAGTTTAGTGTTGATGTGTATGTGTAGATACGCTGTATAAGTGTAGATACGTTTTGTAAGTTTAGTGTTGATGTGTATGTGTAGATACGCAGTGTTAAGTGTAGATACGTTTTGTAAGTTTAATGTTGATGTGGTTTTGTAGATACGCTGGGTAAATGGAGGTACGTTTTGTAAGTTTAGTGTTGATGTGTGTGTAGATACACAGAATACGTGTACATTTTCTGTGTATGTGAAGATACACAGAATACGTGTACATTTTCTGTGTATGTGTAGATACAAGAATACGTGTACATTTTCTGTGTATGTGTAGATACACTATGTAAGTGTTGATACGTTGTGTAAGTTTAGTGTTGATGTGTATGTAAAGATAGGCAAGTGTACATTTTCTGTGTACGTATAGACACGCCGTGTAAGTGTAGGTACGTTTAGTAAGTTTAGTTTTGATGTGTATGTGTAGATACGCTAGGCAAGTGTACATTTCCTGCGTATGTGTAGATACACTAGGTAAGTGTTGATACGTTCTGTAAGTTTGGTGTTGATGTGTATGTGTAGATACACTGGGTACGTGTACATTTTCTGCGTATGTGTAGATACACTATGTAAGTGTTGATACGTTGTGTAAGTTTAGTGTTGACGTGTATGTGTAGATACGCTTTGTAAGTGTAGATACGTTTAGTAAGTTAAGTTTTGATGTGTATGTGTAGATACGCTAGGCTAGTGTACATTTCGTATGTGTAGATACACTATGTAAGTGTTAATACGTTGGGTAAGTTTAGTGTTGACGTGTATGTGTAGATACACTGGGTACGTGTACATTTTCTGCTTCTGTGTAGATACACTATGTATGTGTTGATACGTTGGGTAAGTTTAGTGTTGACGTGTATCGGTAGATACGCTTTGTAAGTGTAGATACGTTTTAGTAAGTTTAGTTTTGATGTGTATGGGTAGATACGCTGTGTAAGTGTAGATACATTTTGCAACTTTAGTTTTGATGTGTAAGTCTAGAAACGTTGTGGAAGTGTATATGTAATATGTAAGTAGATAAACTGTGTAAATGAAGATACAGTGTGTAAGTGCAGATACGCTTTGTATGTGTAGATATACCGAAATGCGTAGATATGTTGTGTGTGTATAGATACACTATGTAAGTAGAGCGATGCAAGTCCAGTGTTTACGTATAGATTCGCTGTGTAAGCGTAGATACGTTTTTAACTTAAGTTTTGATGTGTTTGTGTACATACGCTGTCTATGTGTAAATTGTTGTGGATATTTAGTTACACTGGGTAAGCATGCACTAGATTGGTGTGCATGGGTAGATACACTGGGTAAGTGTACATATTTTGTGTAATTGCAGATAAGCTGATTAGTTGTAGATGCATTATGTAAGTGAAGGTGTACAACCAAATAAATATTAACAAAATGTTTAATCAGTTTGTCAATATTTACATTTTGTTATTGCAGTGTGTTTTAGTGTCGTGAAGTACCATAAGGAGACTAGGCTACCTGATTCGTCGACGGCAATATTGAGTTGAATAGCAACTAGTTACATATTGCGTCGTGATAGTCTCTTGATCCCTGATTATATATTATGACGTCAGATCAAGGATGCCGCTAAGGTTACTGCTAACGTACAATACAGAAAGTTTATTGCCTGTGAGGTATAAAAAGCCGCTTTTGTTCTACGTCGTCTCTTATATACAAATATTATTGTATATAAAGATAAATTCAATTTAATTTTTTAACGTAAGCTCAAAATAACCTTAAAATGCGGCGTTAACATCTAACATGTTGACTCTCAAAAAGTTTATCTAACAAAAGCGTATAACTTGAAGGGCGTTTGTTACTAAGGCCAACGTATGCTAGGTTCACAGCCTGAGTAGACTCGCAAAACATGTGAAACCTCGAGTCTTAGTTCGAGGACAATCCCATCCGTCCTGGGTTTTTGTTTAGTGTGGGAAGAGCCTTGCGCTTTGATATTAATATGGATGACCCAGCGTGTTTCTACATAATGACATATTTCTGCAAATTCGCGTATGTATTCAACCAGATCGATATTGGCTTTACACTGGAAGCCTTGAGTATCACTAAGAGACAATAGTCTGGTCGATTAGGTAAACCAAATCGATTCGCGAGAAATAGATAGAAAACACAACGGGAACGATCGAGTCTTTAAAGCCGAACGTGTTGTGGCTTGACAGTAGGGACGTGCTTTAGTTTCTCTTGCTTACAGTGTGTACATATACGTATACATAAACGTACAGAAACGGAGATGCGACAAATATTGCATACAATTACACTAAGTAATAATATGAAACTCCATATGAATAGGGTTTGGCTAAACCAAAAGTAGAACTATCATGCTTGGTAAGAAATCAACTTTGCACAGTTTAGGTTTTGCAGGATTATGCTTAATTTGGTAAATCTGTTTACGAAGCGTCAAAGTATAAAACCTAGAATTTTAATGTCACTGCCTTGCTTTAATCAATTCCTTATATTAGTTCACACTCTCCTTATATAAATCTTGCTCAAATTTCAATCGTTAATGAGATACATTTTTCATTCACTCAAGTTTCAATACGTTTTTCAAACTTGTAGTAGATCGCCCTTGATGTTGATACAGTTTTTCCAAATATTAATTTATTAATGAATTAAGTTTAGTTTGGATAAGCGGGAAAACTTTTCACAAAAGGGGCAAGTTATACAATTTAGTTATTTCGTCCCATTTGGATTAAAATAATTGATAACATATGATTCTATAAAACAGCTGATTTTGTGTTATAGGTTAAGTGGAAGAACAGCTGTAATAACCCATATGTTGCCGTACCTTATTTATAGCCTATTAATTGTAATTAATAAATAAAAAGTAACTAGAATAAAATTTGTCTAAAATTTAAACTTAATTGTTCAAAAATTTAAAAAAACTATTTATTGTTATAACTTCACTATTTAAATTTTACAATTTTTCATATTAAAACATTCAACGGAAAATTTGATAATATAGTATTTTTTTAAAAATACATAGCTAGTATTTTTAATAATACATTAAAAAATATTTTTCAACCCAATAATCTCTATTTATCACAATATAAAATTACTAATATATTTTAACAACAAAATAATTCTAAAAATAAATCTGGAAAATAATCCCACATTCAACTTGAAAATTTACTATTCAGGGAGTAATATAACCTTTGCGTAATAACAACTGTTGTTGACTGAAGTAATTCGTTTTCACCTATTTGAATAAGATATGTGATATTTATGAACACATAGGGAATTGCATTTGAAAATTATTTTAAACATAATCTTCAACTGAAAACGAAAATAGCTGTTGGGGTTAAACTCAACCATGTTTCAATTTGGACAATTCGTTCATATCCCTTTACACATTTGAAAATTATTTTAAACATAACCTCCAACTGAAAACGAAAGTAGCTGTTGGGTTTAAACTCAACCCTGTTTCAATCTCGACAATTCGTTCATATCTCTTTACACGTTTGAAAATTATTTTAAACATAACCTCCAACTGAAAACAGAAATAGCTGTTGGGGCTACCTTAACCATGTTTCAATTTGGACAATTCGTCCATATCACTTTACGTGCGTTTCTACAAAGAAGGTGGCACCAACGAGAAGTTCGCCTGAAATAACCTGTTGTACACTGTAGTATTGTCTACTACGCATTATATGGATTATACGCCACTTGAGCTATACTACATGTTCTCAATAATGGCAAGTCTTCGAAACGCGTCACTTGATATAAACACAATCAGAGGAAAACGTGCTCGAATTATTCGTAGCAATAATAACTTGGTTATAATTTATAGTGTTAAGGCTATTAATTTTGTTTGTTACTATTTATTTACTTTCTTTTTTTATTCTAATTTATGAAGCTGATGTTGGTCTATAATTTCTCGTTCTAACCATCTCGTATAATGCTTCATTATTGGAATGAACCTTTCTCTTATAAATTCATAGACCTCTTTAGGTAACCCCTTGCAATGGGAAAGTTGGCTCAGTGCCAAAGTAATGAATTTCAAATATGTAGTCATTTAGTTTGAATCCGAGTCATGAGTTTTAAAAACATTTTTAATTACAAAATAAATATTTGAAAAAAACTATATTAATATCAATTGTAATGATCCAAAACAGGTTTAAACAAATTTATTATAACTTGCGTGAATAAATAAAATCGTATTTTATTAACGATAGAAAATTTGAACTATATACATACACACACACACACACACACACACACACACACACACATACACACATATATATAAATATCGCAATATGTATTCTTGTGTATTAATATATATATATATATATATATAAATATCGCAATATGTATTCTTGTGTATTAATAAAGAACACAAGTCAAAATACAAATACGAGAATTATAATTGAATTTACAATTCAAAGCTTTTCGTTGGCTAACAGTACCAACATCATCAGGAATATTAAACAATTAAAATTAACATATGTGCAAATTCATTTATAATTGAATTTGCACATATGTTAATTTTAATTGTTTAATATTCCTGATGATGTTGGTACTGTTAGCCAACGAAAAGCTTTGAATTGTAAATTCAATTATAATTCTTGTATTTGTATTTTGACTTAGGTTCTTTATATATATATATATATATATATATATATATATATATATATATTTATATCATTTCCTTTCATTCACCTACCATTTCCTTCCATTCACCGATCGTTTCCTTCCATTCATCTACCATTTCCTTCGATTCACCTACCATTTCCCTCCATTCAGATACCGTTTCCTTCCATTTACCTACCATTTCCTTCCATTCATCTACAGTTTCCTTCTATTCACCTATCATTTCCTTCTAATCAGGAAGCATTTCCTTCCATTCACCTATCGTTTCCTTTCATTCACCTACCATTTCCTTCCATTCACCTACCATTTCCTTCCATTCACATACCGTTTCCTTCCATTCATCTACCATTTCCTTCCATTCACCTACCATTTCCTTCTTTTCACCTACCATCTCGTTCCATTCACCTATCATTTCCTTCCAATTAGGAAGTATTTCCTTTCATTCACTTACCATTACCTTCAATTCATCTACCATTTCCTTCCATTCAGATACCGTTTCCTTCCTTTCACCTACCATTTCTTTCCATTGATCTACAGCTTCCTTCAATTCACCTTTCATTTCCTTCCATTCAGCTACCATGTCCTTCCATTCACCTAACATTTTCTTTCATTCAGCTAACGTTTCCATCCATCCACGTACCATTTCCTTCTATTCACCTACCATTTTCTTCCATTCACCTACCATTTCCTTCAATTCACCTACAATTTCCTTCCATTCACCTGGTTTTATTACTTCCATCATAATACTTCAATTTTTATCTACCACAAGCAACCCCTACCCCTGTCATTTCTATTTTCTTCCCTTCTCAATTTCTCTTCAATTTTAATTTACTTCCATTCACTTTCCATTTCGTCCATTCAACATTTTTTCTAGATACATTCGTTACCATCCGACATTCACCTACCACTTCCATCAATTCACCATTCGTTTCATTTCACTTAACAACAGAGATAACCGCATTGAGGTGAGCTATTTTTTGGAAGTAATTGTTTCTTCTATTTTAGACTTTCTAAAACCTACTTGGTTTCCTGCAGGACATGTATAGGATATTCTATGGTTAGGTTTCTTTCATATGTCTTCGTACTCAACTACTCGTTGTTTATACAAAGTATAAACAAATTATTGCCTTTAGATAACCAATAGAAGAGTAGGAAATGTGGCTGTTGTACAATCTGTGATCATTACTTCGGGCTAGGAATATGTAGATGAATCCTCGAGGTTGGGCATCACGAGGACCAGGCGGTGTTGTGTCATTGCACCCAATAAAGCAGGGTGGCATACGTGTTGGACAAGGCATCTGTAGGGCCTTAACGTTATCCGAGATCTATCTTCGCTTGTTCAGGCTTGCGTTGAGGTTTGAAGGCCCTTCAACCCGCGTTACGCGGTTGAAATTATGTAAACAGAACACAAAGCCGAGCGAGAAAGCAATGCAAGAACCACATAACCGCCATTTGAATTACAGATTGTCGTTGTGCCGATAAATCGTGAAATTTACAACTGTGAAATGCTAAAGAAATCAATTACCACATTTTGTTGCTTCTATTCGGGCCGAGGCACGTTTGAATTGATACATTATTCATTTGTTTACATCGAATCACCTGTTCAGTGACCTATGCAGAGTTTTTCTCGATGCACTGTGCTATACGTTGGCTGCCAGTCACCCGAAGGTTCATCACAATGTAACAGTTCATAGAACTTTTACTGGTATAGGACGTAAAACTAACACTAGAGTTAGATGCGAGTATTTCTCGATACACTGTGCTATACGTTGGCTGCCAGTCAGCCGAAGGTTCATCACAATGTAGCAGTTCATAGAACTTTTACTGGTATAGGACGTAAAACTAACACTAGAGTTAGATGCGAGTATTTCTCGATGCACTATGCTATACGTTGGCTGCCAGTCACCCGAAGGTTCATCACAATGTAGCAGCTCATAGAACTTTTACTGGTATAGGACGTAAAACTAACACTAGAGTTAGATGCGAGTATTTCTCGATACACTGTGCTATACGTTGGCTGCCAGTCAGCCGAAGGTTCATCACAATGTAGCAGTTCATAGAACTTTTACTGGTATAGGACGTAAAACTAACACTAGAGTTAGATGCGAGTATTTCTCGATGCACTATGCTATACGTTGGCTGCCAGTCACCCGAAGGTTCATCACAATGTAGCAGTTCATAGAACATTTACTGGTATAGGACGTAAAACTAACACTAGAGTTAGATGCGAGTATTTCTCGATGCACTGTGCTATACGTTGGCTGCCAGTCAGCCGAAGGTTCATCACAATGTAGCAGTTCATAGAACTTTTACTGGTATAGGACGTAAAACTAACACTAGAGTTAGATGCGAGTATTTCTCGATGCACTGTGCTATACGTTGGCTGCCAGTCACCCGAAGGTTCATCACAATGTAGCAGCTCATAGAACTTTTACTGGTATAGGACGTAAAACTAACACTAGAGTTAGATACGAGTATTTCTCGATGCACTGTGCTATACGTTGGCTGCCAGTCACCCGAAGGTTCATCACAATGTAACAGTTCATAGAACTTTTACTGGTATAGGACGTAAAACTAAAACTAGAGTTAGATGCGAGTATTTCTCGATGCACTGTGCTATACGTTGGCTGCCAGCCACCCGAAGGTTCATCACAATGTAACAGTTCATAGAACTTTTACTGGTATAGGACGTAAAACTAAAACTAGAGTTAGATGCGAGTATTTCTCGATGCACTGTGCTATACGTTGGCTGCCAGCCACCCGAAGGTTCATCACAATGTAACAGTTCATAGAACTTTTACTGGTATAGGACGTAAAACTAAAACTAGAGTTAGATGCGAGTATTTCTCGATGCACTGTGCTATACGTTGGCTGCCAGCCACCCGAAGGTTCATCACAATGTAACAGTTCATAGAACTTTTACTGGTATAGGACGTAAAACTAAAACTAGAGTTAGATGCGAGTATTTCTCGATGCACTGTGCTATACGTTGGCTGCCAGTCACCCGAAGGTTCATAACAATGTAGCAGTTCATAGAACTTTTACTGGTATAGGACGTAAAACTAAAACTAGAGTTAGATGCGAGTATTTCTCGATGCACTGTGCTATACGTTGGCTGCCAGTCACCCGAAGGTTCATCACAATGTGGCAGTTCATAGAACTTTTACTGGTATAGGACGTAAAACTAACACTAGAGTTAGATGCGAGTAGGTCTCGATGCACTGTGCTATACGTTGGCTGCCAGTCACCCGAAGGTTCATCACAATGTAGCAGTTCATAGAACTTTTACTTTGTATAGGACGTAAAACTAACACTAGAGTTAGATGCGAGTATTTCTCGATGCACTGTGCTATACGTTGGCTGCCAGTCACCCGAAGGTTCATCACAATGTAGCAGTTCATAGAACTTTTACTGGTATAGGACGTAAAACTAACACTAGAGTTAGAAGCGAGTATTTCTCGATGCACTGTGCTATACCTTGGCTGCCAGTCACCCGAAGGTTCATCACAATGTGGCAGTTCATAGAACTTTTCTGGTAAGGACGTCAAGCTAACTCTAGATTTAGATGCGAGTATTTCTCGTAAATCTACAGCCATTCTTCCATAGAAGCGCCCCAACAAGTGAGTAAAGACGTATTATAGGCACATGTGCTTGCATCTGTATATACAAGAGGAATTACCTTCTCCTCTTGCACACTGAGTGACAATGACTGTCGTATGTTGACTCCGCAGGAAGTTTTGGTTCTCTCGCACTACAACACATACATAGACTTTCTCTTAGTGCTACCAATTTCCCCCTTCCCTTGGTTATTCTTCCTCGTACAAGGTGTAAAGGAAATACAATTCCCTGTGACAGCGATAAACCTGCACTCGTGCTTCCAAGATCCCCTTTAATATCCTCTAGCAGAGTGTATGTCTCTACCTCAAACCTACCTACATTTCAGTCCTTTCCTACACCTCGTAGTGATAATAGTCGTACTTGGTGATCCCCTTAATATTACAAAATTACTCTGGGAATGGTAGTGGGTAGAAAGCTCTCCGAACCAGATAAGCTACTCTGTTCACCTACTCTCTACAATTTCCCCCTCCTCCCTGTAACAGGACCCTTTATCCTTTCCTCACTGCCTATTTCTTCCTCCTATAACTTCTTGTAACGTTTTTAATTTTTCCCTGTTCCTGAAGGATTTCTGCATAGTTAGGTATAATTTTTTTTAAATCAATATATATACGTGTAGAAAGGAAAAAAATAATTTAACTCTTTTTTTTGTGTTTCATCTTATAAGGCTATGATACAAAGAACAGTGTTTAAAGATAGGGACATAAAACTCCTCGTCTTATGTCAAGGAATGACCCATGAATCCTTGACGAAGTCTTACGTTTTATCAGGAGTATGACGGTATCCACTCCTATGCAAGACACAACCGTATGCAAATAAATGAGACAAGATAATTTTTCCTACAAACAATTATGTGGACAAAAATGGAATACAATTTTGTTCGAAGATTCCAATAGTTCAACCAGTATTATCGCTTAGAAATGAAAGGAAATGGCTGTGAGTTTGGGTAGGCTTCACAGCAGAGGATTTAGGAGGGAACATGTAATCAGTGGGCAGAGTTGAGATCTTGAGGTACTCTCTACCGGAGACATAAAGAGATGTCTGTTCGATACACCCTGGACACGAAGCTTTACTAGTAGCGGGAGGGTGGTGGACTCGTCACTCGGTAAAGTAATGTCGTTTGGCGAAGAAGTTCTTTACACACGCTACTCTAATGACAGGCATTAGCAGTACCTCCGTATCATGGTGAACCATCCCTCTTGCTCGGGTCTAGAAATAAACATATTTTACACTCGTCCATTAAATAACAGATCTGAAAACCAGTATGCCTTAGTATTTACCATAGAGTAAATAGTTTTCTTGATCTTCCAAAGAGTTTTCTTCGGTTTCAAACCTCCAGGATTTTATTGATCCAGGGCTTCAGAGCCCGAGAGTTCATCGTTTTAAGACTGCAAGCTCCAGGTAATTGATTCATAACATCAAGGTACAAGTGCTGCAAGAATTACTAGTCTGAAGTACTTTTTTACTCCACAGTTTCAGAATTTAAGACTTACGGCTCCAGGTCTTATACTCGGAGCTCGTGTGTTCCGTGACGTTAATGCTCCAGACTTCCAGGTATACAGGGCTTCATTGCTTCGGGCCTTCTGGAACAAGATCCTCAGTATTCAAGTACTTCAGGTTTTCAGAATTTCATGACTTTATTTCATCGGGCTTCAAGACTCTTGAGCTCCAGAACTTCATTGCTTCTGGTTCCAGACAACAATTGTGTCGATTTTGTGAAGTAGCTCTCTAGCCTCTCTGATCTTATGATAGTCTGCAGAAGTGAGCTTCCCACTTAGGACTTTATTGCCCCTGAGCAGACTCCAGAGCTCCAGGACTGTATTTTTACCGATCAAACTCCAGACCTCCAAGACTAGATTTCTCTTCAGCAGACTTCAGAGCTCCAGGACTGTGTTGCTTCCGATCAAACCCCAGAGCTCCAAGACGGTATTCCTCCTGAGCAGATTCCAGAGCTTCAGGACTTCATTGTTCCATAGTAGACTCCAGAGGTTTGGGACTTCAATGTTTTTGAGTAGACTCCAGAGCTTTAGGACTTCATTGTTCCTGAGCAGACTCCAGAGTTCCAGGATTTCGTTGGTCCTGAGCATGATCCAGAGCTCTAAGACTGGATAGCTCCTGAGCAAACTCCAGAGCTTCCGGGCTTCATTGCTCCTGAGTAGACTCCAGAGGTTCAGTACTTCACTGTTCCTGAGCAAACTCTAGAGCTCCAGGGCTTCATTGCTCCTAAGCAAACTCCAGAGTTCTAGGACTTCATTGCTCCTAAGCAGGCTCCAGAGTTCTAAGACTTCATTGCTCCTGAGCAGACTCTAGGGTTCTAGGATTTCATTGTTCCTGAGCAAACTCTAGAGCTCCAGGACTTCATTGCTCCTAAGCAAACTCCAGAGTTCTAGGACTTCATTGCTCCTAAGCAGGCTCCAGAGTTCTAAGACTTCATTGCTCCTGAGCAGACTCCAGGGTTCTAGGATTTCATTGTTCCTGAGCAAACTCTAGAGCTCCAGGACTTCATTGCTCCTAAGCAGGCTCCAGAGTTCTAAGACTTCATTGCTCCTGAGCAGACTCCAGGGTTCTAGGATTTCATTGCTCCTGAGCAGTCTCCAGAGCTCTACGAATTCATTGTTCCTAAACAGACTCCAGAGTTCTAGGACTTTATTGCTCCTGAGCAGATTCCAGAGCTCTAAGACTTCATTGTTCCTGAGCAGACTCCAGAGTTCTAGGACTTCATTGTTCTTGAGAAGACTCCAGAGCTCTAGGACTTCGTTGTTCCTGAGTAGATTCCAGAGGTTCATGACTTCATTGCTCCTAAGCAGGCTCCAGAGTTCTAGGACTTCATTGCTCCTGAGCAGACTCCAGAGCTCCAGGACTTCATTGCTCCTGAGCAGACTCCAGAGTTCTAAGACTTCATTGCTCCTGAGCAGACTCCAGAGTTCTAGGACTTCATTGTTCCTGAGGAGACTCCAGAGTTCTAGGACTTCATTGTTCTTGAGCATGCTCCAGAGCTCTAGTACAAGATTTCTCCAGAGCAGACTCCAGAACTCCAGGACTTCCTTGTTCCTGAGCAGACTCCAGAACTGTAGGACTAACAAATCCTGATGCGTAAATTGTAAACTCTCAAGAGTTCCCCATATTAGCCAGTCGTTTGTGATTTCATATTCAGGCAAGATATTAAAACTGATGGAAACTTGATCAAAAACCCTAAAGAAAACAATTATTTAGTGGTGACTGATGATGGAAAAGTTATGTTGCGGAAAATACTTAGATTACGAGTTAGTTAAATTCATTAATTTGAAAAAAAATAATAAGAAAGGAAATAGCACGTATTTACAACAATTGGCGGAAAGTACAGTGAATTATGGTTTTAGCTTGGACAGTGAAGAAGATTATGAAGAAACAAATAAGTACAGAATTAAATGATTTTGCCGTCGTCGTTACAAGAACACATACGAACATCACACAAGAGCAGGAAGAACCACAGACAAAATGAAAGTAAAGACATATATAAGACACTACATACAGAAAACTAACTGCTTTTCTGTTACAACCGTATGAGAAGAATGACGTGTGATAGAATAAAAACAAAAACTTGACCTATCCTCAAGAGAGGAGCAAGAAAAGGTAAAGCAAATAAATAATGTTTGATTCTTGTAGCTATGTATAGAAAAGATATTGAAGATGATTCATGGCAAAACAAGGATCAATGGGGAACGTACTGCTATAAAGAGTGCAGCGGTTTAGTCGCTATATATATAGTAATTGGTGGTCGAACTGACGCCGAAGCTCGTATCATTAACATGTTAAAGCCATCTTCACTGCTCCTACTTCTATGTACTGTATATAAGTTTGTATACTTTCAACTCATAGAATAAAATCACTTACAAATGTTTTAGGTTAAATATATTCGTGTGGCTTTTTATTATAGAACAAGTCACATACATTGCCTGTAATAGAGCTGACAAGGTGTCTATAGCTATCTATAAGGAGGCTAGACTTTTAATTGTTTGTAGTACGTTCCAAGGGTGCAGGGAGGGTGGTTTGAGGGAAACACTCCAGAATGGAAGGTGAGGGTCACGAGTAGGGTCCAGGGTGCAGCGAGGGTGGTTTGAGGGAAACACTCCAGAATGGAAGGCGAGGGTCACGAGTAGGTACCAAGGGTGCAACGAGGGTGGTTGGAGGGAAACACTCCAGAAGGGAAGGCGAGGGTCACGAGTAGGGTCCAAGGGTGCAGCGAGGGTGGTTTGAAGGAAACACTCCAGAAGGGAAGGCGAGGGTCACGAGTAGGGTTCAAGGGTGCAGCTAGGGTGTTTTTAAGGAAACACTCCAGAAGGAAAGGTGAGGGTTACGAATAGGGTCCTAGGGTGCAGCAAGGGTGGTTTGAGGGAAACACTCCAGAAGGGAAGGCGAGGTTCACGAGTAGGGTCCAAGGGTCTGGCCTCCTCCTAAATACAAGGTAATAATTTTTCTAAATTTTATAAGATAATATGAATTCAACTCTTAAAATACGTAATATTTGCAGTAGGCCTAATTGGGTTGAAATATATCAAATTGCAAGACATGTCGAAACAATTATATTTTTGTAATTCATGATAGAAGATATTTAGTAAGAGTAGAACATTGAATTGTTAACCACCCTAGAAATGGGGAGGCTATTTCTAAATGTGCTTCTTAAAAACGTTTCCCCTTTTAGAGGAATAACCGTTCAAAGATATACTTGCGTTGCCATTCATACTCTGCATAGTTCTGACATCTGGTGTGATTTTTTTCAACTCAATGATCAAAACAGCTGACTGATACGTTTATGTTTGCTTGCTTACGTGAAAGGTTTCTAGTAGTTTCGTGGCCAAGGAATCCTAGTTGTATTTTTCCTTTCAGATGATAAAACTTTACAAAAATGGACTTTGAGTTAATAAAATCTAATTTTTCTATTACGTGTAAATAGATTTCAGTTTAGAAAAGGTATACTAATAAATAGTTTTTCAGTAACAGAATAGCGTAAAATGCTATTAGGTGTTGACGTTTTGTAAATTTTCTGGGAAACTAAACCTGAACGGACCCTCTGGCTGCGCTACTGAGGATCATAAATTTTGTATTAATCTTGTCTTCTGAAAAATTATTTTAAATTGCCTAGTTTTGTAAAACACTTAATATAAGTTTCATACTCGCATAACTAAATGCAAATATTTACCGTTCAAGATAGTTTTTTTTCTTATTAAAGACTTTGACAGACTATAAAACTGAGACTGTTATTAAATAATCGTGCACAATCTCTTTGAAACGGCGCGCCGCGGCGCACGGCAGGCCAATTAATTGCTAATTTTCTCGAGCCGGCCGCAGGACTAAATTTAGTAACTTTAACAATTGGAATACGTCTCATTTAGATGTGCTTAAATTTTCAAATATTATATCCTTCATTTTATACCAAATCATAATTACATATGTTTATTTTATATCGTATTCATATTGTAAATGTGATACATACACAGCCATTTTATAGGCCTAATATATATAATAACATGCATGCCTGTAACATTGTATCCAAATGCCAAATTTACTAACTTTATAATGTTGCAATATTAGATTCAGATTAAAAATATGAAACAATTTTCTTTATTCTCATATTACCAATTTATCATATTAAGAATATTAACATATTGTAATGTCAATATTACATCAGTTTTAAAAAAATGAAACAATTTTCTTTATTATCATATTAACAATTTATCATATTAAGAATATTAACATATTGTAATGTCAATATTACATCAGTTTTAAAAAAATGAAACAATTTTCTTTATTATCATATTAACAATTTATCATATTAAGAATATTAACATATTGTAATGTCAATATTACATCAGTTTTAAAAAAATGAAACAATTTTCTTTATTATCATATTAACAATTTATCATATTAAGAATATTAACATATTGTAATGTCAATATTACATCAGTTTTAAAAACATGAAACAATTTTCTTTATTATCATATTAACAATTTATCATATTAAGAATATTAACATATTGTAATGTCAATATTACATCAGTTTTAAAAAAATGAAACAATTTTCTTTATTATCATATTAACAATTTATCATATTAAGAATATTAACATATTGTAATGTCAATATTCCATCAGTTTTAAAAAAATGAAACAATTTTCTTTATTATCATATTAACAATTTATCATATTAAGAATATTAACATTTTGTAATGTCAATATTACACCAGTTTTAAAAAAATGAAACAATTTTCTTTATTATCATATTAACAATTTATCATATTAAGAATATTAACATATTGTAATGTCAATATTACATCAGTTTTAAAAAAATGAAACAATTTTCTTTATTATCATATTAACAATTTATCATATTAAGAATATTAACATATTGTAATGTCAATATTACATCAGTTTTAAAAAAATGAAACAATTTTCTTTATTATCATATTAACAATTTATCATATTAAGAATATTAACATATTGTAATGTCAATATTACATCAGTTTTAAAAAAATGAAACAATTTTCTTTATTATCATATTAACAATTTATCATATTAAGAATATTAACATATTGTAATGTCAATATTACATCAGTTTTAAAAACATGAAACAATTTTCTTTATTATCATATTAACAGTTTATCATATTAAGAATATTAACATATTGTAATGTCAATATTACATCAGTTTTAAAAAAATGAAACAATTTTCTTTATTATCATATTAACAGTTTATCATATTAAGAATATTAACATATTGTAATGTCAATATTACATCAGTTTTAAAAAAATGAAACAATTTTCTTTATTCTCATATTAACAGTTTATCATATTAAGAATATTAACATATTGTAATGTCAATATTACATCAGTTTAAAAAAAATGAAACAATTTTCTTTATTATCATATTAACAATTTATCATATTAAGAATATTAACATATTGTAATTACATCAGTTTTAAAAAAATGAAACAATTTTCTTTATTATCATATTAACAATGTATCATATTAAGAATATCAACATATTGTAATGTCAATATTACATCAGTTTTAAAAACATGAAACAATTTTCTTTATTATCATATGAACAATTTATCATATTATCAATATTAATATATTATCAATATTAACATATTGCAATGTTGATATTACATCAGGTTTATAAACATGAAAAATTTTTCTTCATTATCATGTTAACAATTGGTCATATTATCAATACTAACATATTATCAATATTACCATATTGCAATGTTGATATTACATCAAGTTTAAAAACATGAAACAATTTTCTTTATTATCATATTAACAATTTATCATATTATCAATACTAACATATTACCAATATTAACATATTTCAATGTTGATATTACATCAAGTTTAAAAACATGAAACAATTTTCACTTTTGAATATGAGTTAAACATAAAATGAAGTCTGAAAAATGTTTATTTTAGTGGGAAATCTGACGCGGTTTTTTTGGGTTTTTAGGAAGAAAATATTGCCGTAAGTAATAATGCCGATCTTAATAAACTTTCAGTCATCTTATGACGTCAATATTTATTTATAGCATTGTGTTTGGGTTGTGAAGACTTCCAAGCAAATAACGTGATTACCAAAATAAATACCCCTCGGGACGTGTAGGTACTAGAATTTAATGCTCATTGCATAGGCTCTACTTCTTGGAAGGTATTTGAATTAGGAACTCATTTGTCAACATGTGTATAGTTTTAAGCGTTAGTGGCATTGGCATAGCCAGGGGAGGTACAGGGGGCACCTGCCACCTCCAAAGCTTCCCGACAACCAATAATTGTGTAATTTGAAGAGCTAAAACAGTATAAATATGATTTATAGAGATAAAAATGTTCAAGATTTCCCCAGAAAGGTCTCACCCTGACCCCCCCCCCCCAAATTATCGTCCTGGTTAGAGGCATAAATATACAAATAACATATAAAACTTTCCATTGTGAGTATAAATCCGCTGCATGACCGAGGTACAAACCCACTGCAGAAGGATTGCTGGCGGTTCTAGTAATGTGTTCAAATTGAAAGGTTTCGAATTATACGTCCACATCCGTCTACACATGACGGTAATAGCTCTGATAGACGGAAAGCAAAACCACTGCGATCCAAATATACCTAACGTAGGCAAGTGTTTGCGAGAAGTGTGTTTTGGCGCCGTGTAAGCACATACGAGACAAGCGAAGGGCAAATATGTGTTTCTTACATCACTCTGGTTATAAAGTGATAAGGCCCAAGGCCAATGATAAGATAACCTGGCGTTTCGACTCTGACCGTTGCGCACAAGTGCAAGAATACAAATCTATAACAATTCTCTGTTAATTTTTGTGCCAATTTACTTTTGTGTGTGTGTGTGTGTGTGTGTGTGTGTGTGTGTGTGTGTGTGTGTGTATGTGTGTGTGTAGGGAATGTGGGAGGTAATAACAGAAATTGAAAAAAAGGCCCAAAGGTTAACATTACTGGTGCCTAGTTTATATATTTTCTTATTCTAATTGTTTATACACCTATTCTTTGAGCTTAGTTTGTGAGGTTATGTTAAAGCAAATAAAAGATGCACAAAACTCTTAAATTAATCATTTATTAACTCATACGCGTTTCAATGACAAACTAATTAACATCTGTGAGTGTTAATACTAGAAACTCTAACATACAACTTTAGTGGTAGAGAGTTGTAGGTAAGAGTGTGTAGTAGCAACACTCACTGGTGATGATGACTTTGTCATTGAAACGCTTATGAGTCAATCAATGATTAATGTGTGAGTTTTGTATATGTTTTTATTTGATTTAATTGTTTTTAGTTTATCATTCCGTTAGTGTACCATAATATAAAATCATTTACGTTACTACTGAACGTAAATGTTGTTTGATATCTATATATCTATATCTATATCTATCTATCTATCTATATATATATATATATATATATATATATATATATATATATATATATTTTAAACATAATATAAATTAATGTTTAAACATATTAATTAAACATATGTTTTAGGCCTATAGCTTACATTATTGTAATTTTCATTCCTGATGATGTTGGTACTGTTTGCCAACGAAAAGCTTTGGATATAAATTAATAAATATTCTTGTATTTGAATAACCTATGTTGTTTTAAATTATTAAACAAGAAAACGTATTATATATATATATATATATATATATATATATATATATATATATATATATATATATATATATATATGTAAATATCGCAATATGTATTCTTGTGTATTAATTCATATATATATGAATTTACAAATTGTAAATTCAGTAATAATTCTTGTATTTGTATTTGACTTATTTCTTTATATATATATATATTAAAACAACGTAGGTTATTCAAATACAAGAATGTTTATTAATTTATATCCAAAGCTTTTCGTTGTTAAACAGTACCAACATATTCAGGAATGAAAATTACAATAATGTGCATTGTACATTACAATAGACATTATTGTAATTTTCATTCCTGATGATGTTGGTACTGTTTACCAACGAAAAGCTTTGGATATAAATTAATAAATATTATTGTATTTGAATAACCTATGTTGTTTTAAATTATTAAACAAGAAAACGTATTATATATATATATATATATATATATATATATATATATATATATATATATATGTAAATATCGCAATATGTATTCTTGTGTATTAATTCATATATATATATGAATTTACAAATTGTAAATTCAGTAATAATTCTTGTATTTGTATTTGACTTATTTCTTTATATATATATATATATATATATATATATATATATATATATATATATATATATATATATATATTAAAACAACGTAGGTTATTCAAATACAAGAATGTTTATTAATTTATATCCAAAGCTTTTCGTTGTTAAACAGTACCAACATATTCAGGAATGAAAATTACAATAATGTGCATTGTACATTACAATAGACATTATTGTAATTTTCATTCCTGATGATGTTGGTACTGTTTACCAACGAAAAGCTTTGGATATAAATTAATAAATATTATTGTATTTGAATAACCTATGTTGTTTTAAATTATTAAACAAGAAAACGTATTATATATATATATATATATATATATATATATATATATATATCACTCTATATTATATATATATATAAATATATATATATATATATATATATATATATATATATATATATATATTCTATATATATAGATAAATTAGAATTTAAAATATTAAATAAATTAAAACAACCTAAAATCGAACCACAACCAAGAAAGTGGGCTACATTCACATACACAGGATATGTCCCACACTTAATAACGGAATATACAAAATCGAATGCCCAGACTGTAATAAAATATACATAGGCCAAACAAAAAAGAAATTAAAAGACAGATATCAAGAACACCTCAATGCATACATCAAACCTGAAATTTATAACTCAAACTTAGCCACACACGCCATCAAAAACAAACACACAAGGAAATATTTTATCTTCATGCTCTATAAAAGTTATTTTAGGCATTTTCTTCCAAAACAGGCCAGTTTCTGAGTAACTTAGACAGCATGATTTAAAGCCGCGCAACTTGGGAACTGTATAAGACGGGGTAGCGTAAGTCGAGGTGTTACTGTAATAAGTGTTGATTTTAAGTACTTGCATACTAGAGCTTAGATGGTTTAAAAATTGAAACTTAACAACTAATCAATGGGATTTTGTACAAAAAGTTTGATCTTTTTCAAGTGTTTTTCGATTTCTCCATATTTGAATGTTTTATTTAGTGATTTTAAATACGTTTGTAATTAATGTAGTTTTCTTTTATACAGGCCGTGTTACCAAACCAATTTCGCGTAGGAATGAAACTTGAGGCAGTAGATCGCAAGAATTCGTCTTTAGTTTGTGTAGCCAGTGTTGCAGACTTGATAGACAATAGGCTTTTAATACATTTTGATAGCTGGGGTGATGTTTATGACTACTGGGTTGATCCATCATCGCCTTATATTCATCCTGTAGGTTGGTGCAGTGAAAACGGACATAATCTTACGCCACCAAGCAGTAAGTATTATTTGTTTCATTCTGTACACACATAGGCTAAGGAAAATGCATATACAAGTAGAAAATATTTAAATTACTCTAACATTTAAAAATCTGTTACATAAAAAGAGGTTTATATAGTAAATTAGTGGCGTTTGAAACAAAAAAATTGATCCCAGCAATTTCTGCTATATATAGTCTACCCAAAAATTAGAACTATATTTCTAAGAATATGTTAAACAAATTTTTGTTTGTTAATGTGTTTCAGATTGTTGAAGTGTATCATTGTTAATTATCAATGGTACGTATAATGCAGGGGTCCTCACTAGGAATACTTTGAGAGCCAAAACGTTTGCATAAAATTTTCCTGAGGGCCGCAAGTACAAGAGACACTAAATAACTGACAAACAATATGATTATAACATACGTTTATTACATTACCAACATAAATATACTGTTTTGCGCATAAAAAAGTTTGAAAATATCTTTTTTTTTTACTTAGTTAATATGATATCTATGTTGGCAGGTTGGGAAGAAACTGAAATTCTTAAAATGTTCTCAACATTCTCACTTGTTAGCCTAGATCTGTACTTGTATTTTACAAACTTCAGCTTACTGAAAAAACAGTAATTTTTCTGAGCACATTCAAGTAAGTTAGGAAATTTGTCCTTTTCAACAACCCTCCAAAACCCATAGTGAGCTTTATTCTTCATCTTTTCTTCAAAAATACTTTTGAGTTCCGTATTGTTCTGAAGATCGATTAATTCATTTTTCAAATACCTAGCTTCATATCCAAAAACAGAAAGATGAGCTACATTAGCTGGTTTCATTGCCCATGGATTTTCTACCAAGTGAAATGGTTCCTGATACTTCCTGAAGTCACTAAACCTCTGAGACATTTCTTCCTTCAGGTCTTTCAACAGTTTTAGTAAATTGGAAACATTTTTACTTTCATCAGGATTTTCATCAAACAGTGTTTTAACTGAAGGGAAGCTGGAATAATCACTATTTGATAGTTCTTCAATATACATATTGAGTTTTTGTTTATGTGCAAATACGATACTCATCATCTTAGTTACAATGTTATTATAGTCTCCTTATATATGTCTCCTTGCAATTTAGTCAGCGTTTCATTCATAATGCCCATTGTGTCAGTAAGAAACGCTACTTTAAGCCACCAACTAAAATTATAAACTTGAGGGTACTCTTTGTTCTTTGTAGCCAAAAACAAAGTAATCTCATGTCGAAAGCTGAAGAAACGTTCCAAAACTTTACCCTTACTCAGCCATCTAACTTCTGTGTGGTGAAGCACATCCCCGTATTGCGAAATAAGTTCTTTCAAAAACTTTTGAAAAGTTCTGTGGTTCAGTTCATTTGATCTTATGAAATTCACGATCTTTCATAACACAGCAACAAAAAATATTTTGACTTCAATCCTAACCGTCTAAGGGCCGCAAAAAATCGTCCCGAGGGCCGTATGCGGCCCGCGGGCCGCGTAGTGAGGATGCCTGGTTTAGACCCTTTACCTGGAATAATCGCCTCTCTATTACTAGATCATGTAAGAACAGAATTAAGTAAAAGACTCAGAAAGATTGTTTCCTCCCACGGATATTGTTTTTGTGCATGTGTCACTCTTGATTTGGTAAGTAGTTCTAACCATTTTAAACACTAAGTTGATGTCATAAGCATGATGAAGTATGTCTTTTTCTTTTAAAATATAAAACATCTATTTTGACACTATCTCAAGTAGGTTTGATATTTTATAACGCCCGGATGTCAAGTTAAGGCTCATTGAGAGTGATAAACACCCTAGTTGTGAAATAATCACCATTCAAAGTGCTTCATGCATCGGCTCAACCTAAACGCAGCCAAAATTACCCATTTTATCCCGGAACCATGTTGTAGCTACCCATGTTGTAAATATATCACACGAGTAGAGATTGGGGCGGGATAGTCAGGACACTTGAGTCGTGGGAAAACCCAGCCTTCAGGCGGTCTTACGTCATTAACCCTTTCAACCCTTTAGCCTTCAGGCGGTCTTACGTCATTAACCCTTTTAATCCTATTAACCCTTTCAACCCTTTCAACCCTTTAGCCTTCAGGTCTTACGTCATTAACCCTTTTAACCCTTTCCCGTAACCCTTTCAAGACTGGTGCCGTCGATTCTGAAAAAAATCGTTTTACCTGAGCCGTATTCGAACCCCGTATGTTTGTGTTTAGAACCATCAACGCTAACCTCTCGGCTAACTTGTCCAAACAATAGAGACGCTTTTATTTGTGCTATATGACCAGTATTGTCGTTAGTCTTCTTGCATGATAGGATGTCATTGATCCTTTCTCAAGGGTTGAAAGGGTTGAAAGGGTTAAAAGGGTTGAAAGGGTTAAAAGGGTTAAAAGGGTTAAAAGGGTTGAAAGGGTTAAAAGGGTTGAAAGGGTTAAAAGGGTTAAAAGGATTGAAAGGGTTAAAAGGGTTGAAAGGGTTAAAAGGGTTAAAAAGGGTTAAAAAGGGTTAAAAGGGTTAAAAGGGTTAAAAAGGGTTGAAAGGGGTTAAAAGGGTTAAAAAGGGTTAAAAGGGTTAAAAGGGTTAAAAGGGTTAAAAGGATTGAAAGGGTTAAAACGGTTAAAACGGTTAAAAGGGTTAAAAGGGTTAAAAAGGGTTAAAAGGGTTAAAACGGTTAAAACGGTTAAAAGGGTTAAAAGGGGTTAAAAAGGGTTAAAAAGGGTTGAAAGGGTTAAAAGGGTTGAAATGGTTAAAAGGGTTAAAAGGGTTGAAATGACTAAAAGGGTTAAAAGGGTTGAAAGGGTTGAAAGGGTTAAAAGGGTTGAAAGGGTTAAAAGGGTTAAAAGGGGTAAAAGGGTTGAAAGGGTTAAAAGGGTTGAAAGGGCTAAAAAGGGTTGAAAGGGGTTAAAAGGGGTTAAAAGGGTTGAAAGGGTTAAAAGGGTTGAAAGGGTTAAAAGGGTTGAGCGGGTTAAACGAAAGGGTTAAAAGCGTTGAAAGGGTTTGAAGTCCAAGTTGTCCTGATGTCAAAAATCGTCGTATTCGTACCTTCTGCGCCCCGTCTTGAGGAAATAATGACTTTAGGCGTAATCAACATGTTAGTACTGTATGAACTTGTTTACTTTCAAGCTTAATTGTTTTCTTTATTATTTATAATTCTTATAAATCAAATGAATATAAATAGAATATTGGAGTTTTATTATTTTATTTTTATAAAACAAGACGTTTGGCTCGTTATATGAAATATATTCTTGTTTAAAAGACAGTAAGTTATACACTGTGTATAAACACTGATATTTCAACACGAAAATATAAATGACATTATTTGCAAGTAAAACACATAGTACAGGAGTATGTTACATCTAAGTATAAAATAAATGGTCATTAAGTTTTAATCATTCAATTAGCATATATAGTATTATATTTTTTAATTAAAGAAATTAAACTTTATAAATAGAATATAAGAAAAGTCAATTACAATATACGTGATTCTTTGTTGATAAAGTATGTGGCAATTCCTAATCCAGAGGTATCCGACAGAGGGTGGTGGAGTGGTGCCTTAGCCTATATTAATTTACCCGATGACGCCGTATTCGAAACCCTTTAAAAAATCTGGTACCTCCCAAACGCCTTAGGTCTTGTCACTGCCTCCCAAACGCCTCAGGTCTTGCCACTGCCTCCCAAACGCCTCAGGTCTTGTTATTACTGTATTCAACAGATACTGATTCTGTACCTCCCTTATCCAAACGCCTCAAGTCCGATACCTCCCTGGTCAGTGACTCAACCCTGTACCTCCCTTATCCAAATGCCTCAAGTCTTATCATTATCCGTACTCTGCAAATTAATTATTGGTTTTACATAGGCTAATGACAGATCACAGACAATTAATTCATGCTCTAAACGTTTTACATTTCTTTCTTTTCCAAGAGCTCGTTTTTATCACCAATATACAACATGATTTACAATTTTAAAATTCATAACATTACAAAAAAAAACATAATAAAAAATCAACAATACCGAACTTTTAATAAATAATCTTATTTACAAGTCATTTTAGTTAATTGTCTGTGATCTGTCATTAGTCTATATAACAGCATTTACAAAATCAAAGTCGTTTATCAGATTTACTGTCGCTTCGTTTCTAGATTATTTTTGTCAATAAATGCGTAGATGCTGACTTGTTTCGTAAATTACTTTTGTCGTGATTGTTACTTTTGCCTTTGGCAGAGAAAACGAATTGAAATATCTCAAACTGTTCTAGTTTCAGTAGAGAAAACGAAACTGAAATTGCTCAAACTGTTTATTCTAGTTTTACTATATAATTAGGAATTTCCTACTTCAACACAATAGCAGTT
The DNA here is from genome assembly GCA_036971475.1 of Prosapia bicincta. NCBI lineage: Eukaryota > Metazoa > Arthropoda > Insecta > Hemiptera > Cercopidae > Prosapia > Prosapia bicincta. The sequence continues at coordinate 54,589,844 of JBAIZL010000010.1, read as the reverse complement.
GATTGTTGGTTCAGTTGTTTGCTAGACTTTCTTAGAGGTAAGTCAAGGTTTTGTTATTGTCAATATTTTAACCAATAACCACAAAATAACTTTATTTATTCACTTCTTGAGCTACTGTAGCCTATGTTATAATATCTTAAATTATAAACCCAAAAACAGAGGATATCAACCTTAATTCTAGACATGTTCGTGTTATTCTTCTTATGCAAAATACTATACAAAGTAAGTTTAAAAACATGTAAAGAATCCCTTTGTCGTAATTCTTAACTATGTATTTACACATTAATTTCTACTACAATTAATTTTAATACGTTAATTACTACCGCATCTACTCTATGACTTTATTCCCATACAAACACTCAAATGCTTTTTGAGTTAAGTGATAAAGTTTTCGATTACCTATTGAACTCTTTCAAATCCTTCTATTAGTTCATACCATCGTTACATATAACTTGTTTAAATTTTCAACCGTTAATAAAATACTTAATAAGTTAAATACACATTATTACAAGTAATATAAACAAACATGTTTAAAACCAATTCCCACTTAGGTCAACAAAGAAATATTTTATGTTAATTAATTTTTTTTATTAAATAATCACAATTAATATTAATAAAGTAACATAACCAATGTGTTAAAACATCTGTTCTACAACATGGCCTACAATTTAAATCAGCTGTTTTATGAAATTATATGTTATCATTTGTTTTAGGTCAAGTGGGAAGAAAAAACTATATTAAATACCTTGCCCCTTTTGTGAAACATTTTTCTAAAATATAAATCTAAAATATTTGAGAAACTGTATTACCATGAAGTGCTATCTACTACAAGTTTAAAAATGTTGAATAAATGAATTTACTATGGTGCTTTTAATAATTCTACTTATTTGTTTTCATATTTTGCGATTACATTTTTATAAATATTGTATATTTAATATTTAATATTTTTGTTCTCAGTTTATTAGTGTATTATAAATTGTTAAATTGGCTTTCATGTTAAATAAAGAGTCAAATACACAATATTACAAGTAATATAAACAAACATGCTTAAAAACAAATTTCCACTTTGATCAACAAAGAAATATTGTATGTTAATTAATTTTTTATTGAATAATTACAATTAATATTAATAAAGTAACATAACCATTGTGTTAAAACACCTGTTCTACAACATGGCCTACAATTTAAATCAGCTGTTTTATGAAATTATATGTTATCACTTGTTTTAGGTCAAGTGGAAAGAAAAAACTATATTAAATACCTTGCCCATTTTGTGAAACATTTTTCTAAAATATAAATCTAAAATATTCACAACATTCCGACTCTCATGACATTCCTGTTAAACATTAATCTTATATTAAAGTTAAAATAATATATACTCCAAACATGATGTAAAATCTTAACCTATTTAAAAGTAATTTCTGTGATATCAACACAGTTGATGAAGTGTTATAAGGAATTGAAAGAAAATAATGTAAAGCATATAAAAACTTAAAGAGAGTTCAAACTATTAAATGATGGTACAGTCAGATCCAGAAGATTTACTGATGAATCGAATTTGTAGTTATTACAGGGTATAAACGAAAATTTACGAAATTATTACCAACTGAAAAATATATTATGTGTTACATGTTCATATTCTTAGTGTATAAAAGAAATATTTTATATTGATTGTTGTTTATAAAGAAAATTAGTATTAAATAATTCTTATGGCCTTTTCGAACAATTTGCATGGAATAATGTTTTTTCAATTATGTGATAAAAAAGGTTTTGACAATTTAAGAGTATTTCTTAGCTAGTAGCAATTTATCAAGCAATAATTATAAACTATTAATAAAATAATACTTTGTATTTACAAAGTATTTTCATTTACATTAATTTTGTCAGTTTAAATTCTAAAGTTAACAGGTTTTCATTGAAAAATATATAGTCTACATAGGTTAAACACAATATTAGCAATTTCTAATGTTGCATATTGACATTATAAAATAAATCTGTAACAAATGTTTAAATTTATATAAAATATATTTATAAGCTGCATTAATTAGTTGCTATTTGTTGTTTCATGCTACGTCAATGGAAGGGTTGGTGATCTATACGGAGGTAACCATTCCTTAACCAAATTGACCTGATGATGTCAAAAATAGTCGTACCTTGTGTGTCCTGTCTTGAGGAAATACTCAACCCGATACGGACTTGCTACCCATTTCCTACCCTTATTCGAACCGTGGATGGCAAAGATCTTGCTCGGCTATTTACGTAGTCCTGCCTTTATACTAAAAATTAAAATATGAAAAGAAAGGATAGTGTTAAATGAGTTTTCAGTCCCATTTAGTAAAAAGCTTGGGGCAGTGTTCATGAGGAAGCATAGTGAATTCTGATTTTAGTGCATCTTATTGATACAATTAATTACATCGAGTATATGGCTAAATTACACAACTGTCTTCTATCTCTGTGCCTGCAGCTAACCGGAAATCAGTAACTTTATTAAGTGTCATAAAAAAATAACCTGGGTAAAGTAATGCATAACTGTTTGTTATATAATGTAAATAGTTGACTAATTTTTAAAAGGTTTCAAAATATTGCTTATTTTATGTTATTGGTCTAATGCATCAATTAACACAATAGGGTGATTTGTTTACTGTGTCTAGGAGCGTCCAGATTAGGAACAAAATTTAATGTTGAACCTGAAAGTGCTTGCGTGTGTTTTGATCATAACCTTTGCTAACAATAGAAAACTGTCTACAATTTAGAAGTACAGGCGTTGAAGGCTGAGGGAAAGTTTTAAATACTTAACTATTGCCTTGAAGGTATAGTCTACATTTAGTAAACATGTTTGTCACATACTACTGTTTTGCTAATAGTAGTGCTACGACTGTCTCACAGGTAAGTTCTAATTTAGTATTTCATTTGAAAAAAATGTTTGTCTAAACTATGGCATAATATTTAAAGCTAAGTAAAACCAATTTTATTTTGTTATATACCACAAGACATGTGTTTACAAAATATTTTAAGTTTAGTTTATAACGATGACCTTGGAAGATTAAATGGTCTTTCTCTTCAATTTAGATTGTCACACAAGACGACAGTATTATATTTTCTATAATCAAATATAAATATTTTTAGAATTATTCTTTTAGAAAGATTTTATGCCGCTTATGTTAACTTTGTGCTTAGTTTAGATCACCTATATTTTAAATCACTGCAACCTATATGTACAGTGCTTTTCAGAGATGAATCTAGACATGCTTAATGCATGTTTTGTCTAAGTAACAGTTTTGGCAAGTTGATATTTTACTCGTATTTTAATCGTATAGATTATTCTCTAACAAAGGGCCCATACCTTATTTATAATCATGTTCTATTCTTCTTATGCATATAGATACGATTCTGTTCCGAAATATATAATTTGACATTTTAAAATAACATTAAATAAGTCGTACATATCATCCTGTAACAGATCTTATGGATGCCTAAACGGCTGAACAGAAGTTAAATTTAAAGAGGTTTTTTAACCTAGGATGGTTCTTGTGAGGTTTGGTATAGGTCTAGGGGCGTTCATAAACCGATGTATCTTATGAATGCCTAAGCCGATGTTAATTTGGACGGTTTACATTAACCATAAACAATGTACCAATCATTGACAAACATACTTGATAGTCACACGAATAACTATACGTTGAGATAAACTTTGTATGTTAACCACTTAATGAAATGAAACATTGTCTATCCTATTGCAGTAAATGAAATGAATTATTTAAGTGTTTGATTTTCTTATTGTTTTAGGTCAAGTGGAAAGAAAAAACTATATTAAATACCTTGCCCCTTTTGTGAAACATTTTTCTAAAATATAAATCTAAAATATTTGAGAAACTGTATTACCATGAAGTGCTATCTACTACAAGTTTAAAAATGTTGATAAATGAATTTACTATGGTGCTTTTAATAATTCTACTTATTTGTTTTCATATTTTGCGATTACATTTTTATAAATATTGTATATTTAATATTTTATATTTTTTGTTCTCAGTTTATTAGTGTATTATAAATTGTTAAATTGGCTTTCATGTTAAATAAAGAGTCAAATACACAATATTACAAGTAATATAAACAAACATGCATCTTAATAGAAAAAACTGCACTTTTATAATTTAATTCTATAAACTTCTCTAATTAAAAACAATATTATTTTCTGTGTAATTTAAGTGAATAGAAAACAATTGTATTTTTTGACTGACATGTATTTTTATTGAAATAATTAGTCTTTTAAAAATGGAAAGAAGCTAAATTACAAATAATATTGTGAATTTGATTCACGTAGTGGGTAAAATAAATATTATGTATTGTAATAATACATAAATCGTTTGTAATAGACTTTTCTAGTATTGTATTTTTAAAGTTCAAGCATTGTACTATTGCATTGTAATAAAAGGAATATTCATTTTAAAGGAAATGGAGGAATCGTTTTCAAATGCCAAGTTGGACAAAACACAGTGTAAGTATATTTTTAACAGGTACATACATGCATACTTACATACATACATAAATACATACATATATACATAAGTACTTGATTTTCTGTCTGAGTTCCGAACGATAATTGTTCATATTAGCATTTTTCATTATTATAATTTTCATTAATGTTATTTCATTGCGTTAATACCGTTTCAAAGTTAATTAACAAAAGAGTACCTATGTTCTTCATCTAAGCATTGTTTCTTCACTTCTAAGCATTGTTATCTTTATTTTTATTGATATCTAAATTTTTACTGTGTGTAAAATGACAAGTTTAATAGAATTTAAATGATAAGAGTAAAATTCTTGAGAATTCATCTATGTGTGACTAAAATTCACCAGATATCTTGAATTTTGAAACAGACAAGTCAATTGTTCCATTAACAAGTGAAAATGCTTTAAAAGAAGCTCTCACAGATATCATTCAAAATTTGTTGCACTAATCTTTAAAAACAGAGAAACATAAGTATTTAGAATAGATAGGAGTTATAAATATTTGATTTTGCTACAAAAGAAACAATTTTGTACATTTGTCTACAAAAACTTGTTGACATAAATGCAACAATGGTTGCCGTATTTAAAGACAATGCTATTTTTGCTTTGTAGATCTCATTAGGAACGATCGATTAAACGGGCATTTCTACTATCCTGAGCAACTATCTTCAATTATCTTTATACACGAATACTTCACATAGTGGGTAATAGAATTGTTTGTATCATTTCTTTAATTTATAATAAATATTATGTATTGTAATAATACATAAATCGTTTTTAATAGACTTTTCTAGTATTGTATTTTTAAAAAAATCAATCATTGTACTAATGCATTGAAATAGAAGGAATATTCTTCTTTTTTTTTTTTTTTTTTTTTTAAATGAAATGGAGGAATCTTTTTCAAATGCCAAATTGGACAAAACACAGTGTAAGTATATTTTTTAACAGGTACATACATGCATACATACATACATACATATTTAATCACTATACTAATGCATTGTAATAGAAGATATATTCTGTTTTAATGAAATGGAGGAATCGTTTTCAAATACCAAATTGGACAAAACACAGTGTAAGTATATTTTTAACAGGTACATACATGCATACATACATACATATACACATACATATATACATAAGTACATAAAAATATTTTTCGATGTTTCGATTGCAGATTTAAAAGTATTCTTATCTGTGTAAGCTTTCTTGACAATAGTTAACATTAGAAATAACCTAGGCTTTCTAGGCAGTATAATATAGAAAATATTTCAACTGAAAATGTCTAATAATGAAGTACAACTGCTGTATTCCTGAATAATAGGAAAATTAAGCCTATTATTAATTTCTAAGACAACTGTTGAGGATATTATTATAAAGTATTGAGAAAAGGGTTGAGGAAGGGGTTAAGAAATGATCAATGACCCTGGATAATGTCCACCTGAGACAATTCCGAGCTCTGTACAAACTATCACGTGACATGATTTTGTCAAGAAAGAAGACTCACAATACGCCCATGATTTTGTTAAGAACGGATTTAGGGGAAAAGGGTTAAGGAAAGGTATTTAATATAACTTTTGAAAGAAGTATTTAAATCATTTTAAATATTTAGTGTTGTAAATATATGTACAAATTATTATTATTATTTTTAATTCACCTACTAATCATTAAGCGTTATCAAAGACATACTATCATTATTGCTATCAAGTTAACAAATAGTCATTGCCACAGGTAGCTTCAGTAATCCAATATTTTTGTGTATTATTACAATACATAATATTTATTTTTAATTAAAGAAATTAATACAAACAATTCTGTTACACACTACGTAAAACTAGTTTATAACAATATTATTTTTAATTAAAATTCATTACATTTTTTAAATACTATTGTTTTCAATGAAAGAAATTATATATTATTAAATTGTTTTGCTCTTCAAACTTTGTATAAGTAATATCAAAACGAAAATTACATAATTACATTTAAAAAGTACAGTTTTTTTTCAAAAGACTATGCAAATCATTTAATTAATAAATATTTTCATGTTAAAGTACCAAAGTATTTATAAACTGTATGATTTGCATATGCAATATCAAAATACTATATTTGTAAAAATACTAATAATTCAATTCTACTATAGTTGATGAATAAAAATACTCACTGTATTAGTGTTCAGAAAAAGATCATCTACGTTCTTCGAAGAAATTCAACCATTTCTCTTCACTCTTAGTTCCAATTCAACTGTTCGTTCAAAATTGTCTACTTGTTTATTAGCAATTTCTCAAAATTTCCAAAGTTGTTTTTCAAGGTTGAGATGAGTCACTTGAGTCCTTGGAAAAAAGCCTTCAGGCGGGCATTAGCTTATGTCATTAACCCTTTTATTTAATCCTTTCGTTTAACTCTTTCATTTAACCCTTTCAACCCTTTCATTTAACCCTTTTCCTTAACCCTTTCACCCCTTTTCCGCTTAACCCCTTCAACTCTAATCTGGTGCCGTCGTTTCTTATCTGGACGGCTCAGGTAAAACGATTTTTTTCAGAAACGACGGCACCAGATTAGAGTTGAAGGGGTTAAGCGGAAAAGGGGTGAAAGGGTTAAGGAAAAGGGTTAAATGAAAGGGTTGAAAGGGTTAAATGAAAGAGTTAAACGAAAGGATTAAATAAAAGGGTTAATGACATAAGCTAATGCCCGCCTGAAGGCTTTTTTCCAAGGACTCAAGTGACTCATCTCAACCTTGAAAAACAACTTTGGAAATTTTGAGAAATTGCTAATAAACAAGTAGACAATTTTGAACGAACAGTTGAATTGGAACTAAGAGTGAAGAGAAATGGTTGAATTTCTTCGAAGAACGTAGATGATCTTTTTCTGAACACTAATACAGTGAGTATTTTTATTCATCAACTATAGTAGAATTGAATTATTAGTATTTTTACAAATATAGTATTTTGATATTGCATATGCAAATCATACAGTTTATAAATACTTTGGTACTTTAACATGAAAATATTTATTAATTAAATGATTTGCATAGTCTTTTGAAAAAAAACTGTACTTTTTAAATGTAATTATGTAATTTTCGTTTTGATATTACTTATACAAAGTTTGAAGAGCAAAACAATTTAATAATATATAATTTCTTTCATTGAAAACAATAGTATTTAAAAAATGTAATGAATTTTAATTAAAAATAATATTGTTATAAACTAGTTTTACGTAGTGTGTAACAGAATTGTTTGTATTAATTTCTTTAATTAAAAATAAATATTATGTATTGTAATAATACACAAAAATATTGGATTACTGAAGCTACCTGTGGCAATGACTATTTGTTAACTTGATAGCAATAATGATAGTATGTCTTTGATAACGCTTAATGATTAGTAGGTGAATTAAAAATAATAATAATAATTTGTACATATATTTACAACACTAAATATTTAAAATGATTTAAATACTTCTTTCAAAAGTTATATTAAATACCTTTCCTTAACCCTTTTCCCCTAAATCCGTTCTTAACAAAATCATGGGCGTATTGTGAGTCTTCTTTCTTGACAAAATCATGTCACGTGATAGTTTGTACAGAGCTCGGAATTGTCTCAGGTGGACATTATCCAGGGTCATTGATCATTTCTTAACCCCTTCCTCAACCCTTTTCTCAATACTTTATAATAATATCCTCAACAGTTGTCTTAGAAATTAATAATAGGCTTAATTTTCCTATTATTCAGGAATACAGCAGTTGTACTTCATTATTAGACATTTTCAGTTGAAATATTTTCTATATTATACTGCCTAGAAAGCCTAGGTTATTTCTAATGTTAACTATTGTCAAGAAAGCTTACACAGATAAGAATACTTTTAAATCTGCAATCGAAACATCGAAAAATATTTTTATGTACTTATGTATATATGTATGTGTATATGTATGTATGTATGCATGTATGTACCTGTTAAAAATATACTTACACTGTGTTTTGTCCAATTTGGTATTTGAAAACGATTCCTCCATTTCATTAAAACAGAATATATCTTCTATTACAATGCATTAGTATAGTGATTAAATATGTATGTATGTATGTATGCATGTATGTACCTGTTAAAAAATATACTTACACTGTGTTTTGTCCAATTTGGCATTTGAAAAAGATTCCTCCATTTCATTTAAAAAAAAAAAAAAAAAAAAAGAAGAATATTCCTTCTATTTCAATGCATTAGTACAATGATTGATTTTTTTAAAAATACAATACTAGAAAAGTCTATTAAAAACGATTTATGTATTATTACAATACATAATATTTATTATAAATTAAAGAAATGATACAAACAATTCTATTACCCACTATGTGAAGTATTCGTGTATAAAGATAATTGAAGATAGTTGCTCAGGATAGTAGAAATGCCCGTTTAATCGATCGTTCCTAATGAGATCTACAAAGCAAAAATAGCATTGTCTTTAAATACGGCAACCATTGTTGCATTTATGTCAACAAGTTTTTGTAGACAAATGTACAAAATTGTTTCTTTTGTAGCAAAATCAAATATTTATAACTCCTATCTATTCTAAATACTTATGTTTCTCTGTTTTTAAAGATTAGTGCAACAAATTTTGAATGATATCTGTGAGAGCTTCTTTTAAAGCATTTTCACTTGTTAATGGAACAATTGACTTGTCTGTTTCAAAATTCAAGATATCTGGTGAATTTTAGTCACACATAGATGAATTCTCAAGAATTTTACTCTTATCATTTAAATTCTATTAAACTTGTCATTTTACACACAGTAAAAATTTAGATATCAATAAAAATAAAGATAACAATGCTTAGAAGTGAAGAAACAATGCTTAGATGAAGAACATAGGTACTCTTTTGTTAATTAACTTTGAAACGGTATTAACGCAATGAAATAACATTAATGAAAATTATAATAATGAAAAATGCTAATATGAACAATTATCGTTCGGAACTCAGACAGAAAATCAAGTACTTATGTATATATGTATGTATTTATGTATGTATGTAAGTATGCATGTATGTACCTGTTAAAAATATACTTACACTGTGTTTTGTCCAACTTGGCATTTGAAAACGATTCCTCCATTTCCTTTAAAATGAATATTCCTTTTATTACAATGCAATAGTACAATGCTTGAACTTTAAAAATACAATACTAGAAAAGTCTATTACAAACGATTTATGTATTATTACAATACATAATATTTATTTTACCCACTACGTGAATCAAATTCACAATATTATTTGTAATTTAGCTTCTTTCCATTTTTAAAAGACTAATTATTTCAATAAAAATACATGTCAGTCAAAAAATACAATTGTTTTCTATTCACTTAAATTACACAGAAAATAATATTGTTTTTAATTAGAGAAGTTTATAGAATTAAATTATAAAAGTGCAGTTTTTTCTATTAAGATGCATGTTTGTTTATATTACTTGTAATATTGTGTATTTGACTCTTTATTTAACATGAAAGCCAATTTAACAATTTATAATACACTAATAAACTGAGAACAAAAAATATAAAATATTAAATATACAATATTTATAAAAATGTAATCGCAAAATATGAAAACAAATAAGTAGAATTATTAAAAGCACCATAGTAAATTCATTTATCAACATTTTTAAACTTGTAGTAGATAGCACTTCATGGTAATACAGTTTCTCAAATATTTTAGATTTATATTTTAGAAAAATGTTTCACAAAAGGGGCAAGGTATTTAATATAGTTTTTTCTTTCCACTTGACCTAAAACAATAAGAAAATCAAACACTTAAATAATTCATTTCATTTACTGCAATAGGATAGACAATGTTTCATTTCATTAAGTGGTTAACATACAAAGTTTATCTCAACGTATAGTTATTCGTGTGACTATCAAGTATGTTTGTCAATGATTGGTACATTGTTTATGGTTAATGTAAACCGTCCAAATTAACATCGGCTTAGGCATTCATAAGATACATCGGTTTATGAACGCCCCTAGACCTATACCAAACCTCACAAGAACCATCCTAGGTTAAAAAACCTCTTTAAATTTAACTTCTGTTCAGCCGTTTAGGCATCCATAAGATCTGTTACAGGATGATATGTACGACTTATTTAATGTTATTTTAAAATGTCAAATTATATATTTCGGAACAGAATCGTATCTATATGCATAAGAAGAATAGAACATGATTATAAATAAGGTATGGGCCCTTTGTTAGAGAATAATCTATACGATTAAAATACGAGTAAAATATCAACTTGCCAAAACTGTTACTTAGACAAAACATGCATTAAGCATGTCTAGATTCATCTCTGAAAAGCACTGTACATATAGGTTGCAGTGATTTAAAATATAGGTGATCTAAACTAAGCACAAAGTTAACATAAGCGGCATAAAATCTTTCTAAAAGAATAATTCTAAAAATATTTATATTTGATTATAGAAAATATAATACTGTCGTCTTGTGTGACAATCTAAATTGAAGAGAAAGACCATTTAATCTTCCAAGGTCATCGTTATAAACTAAACTTAAAATATTTTGTAAACACATGTCTTGTGGTATATAACAAAATAAAATTGGTTTTACTTAGCTTTAAATATTATGCCATAGTTTAGACAAACATTTTTTTCAAATGAAATACTAAATTAGAACTTACCTGTGAGACAGTCGTAGCACTACTATTAGCAAAACAGTAGTATGTGACAAACATGTTTACTAAATGTAGACTATACCTTCAAGGCAATAGTTAAGTATTTAAAACTTTCCCTCAGCCTTCAACGCCTGTACTTCTAAATTGTAGACAGTTTTCTATTGTTAGCAAAGGTTATGATCAAAACACACGCAAGCACTTTCAGGTTCAACATTAAATTTTGTTCCTAATCTGGACGCTCCTAGACACAGTAAACAAATCACCCTATTGTGTTAATTGATGCATTAGACCAATAACATAAAATAAGCAATATTTTGAAACCTTTTAAAAATTAGTCAACTATTTACATTATATAACAAACAGTTATGCATTACTTTACCCAGGTTATTTTTTTATGACACTTAATAAAGTTACTGATTTCCGGTTAGCTGCAGGCACAGAGATAGAAGACAGTTGTGTAATTTAGCCATATACTCGATGTAATTAATTGTATCAATAAGATGCACTAAAATCAGAATTCACTATGCTTCCTCATGAACACTGCCCCAAGCTTTTTACTAAATGGGACTGAAAACTCATTTAACACTATCCTTTCTTTTCATATTTTAATTTTTAGTATAAAGGCAGGACTACGTAAATAGCCGAGCAAGATCTTTGCCATCCACGGTTCGAATAAGGGTAGGAAATGGGTAGCAAGTCCGTATCGGGTTGAGTATTTCCTCAAGACAGGACACACAAGGTACGACTATTTTTGACATCATCAGGTCAATTTGGTTAAGGAATGGTTACCTCCGTATAGATCACCAACCCTTCCATTGACGTAGCATGAAACAACAAATAGCAACTAATTAATGCAGCTTATAAATATATTTTATATAAATTTAAACATTTGTTACAGATTTATTTTATAATGTCAATATGCAACATTAGAAATTGCTAATATTGTGTTTAACCTATGTAGACTATATATTTTTCAATGAAAACCTGTTAACTTTAGAATTTAAACTGACAAAATTAATGTAAATGAAAATACTTTGTAAATACAAAGTATTATTTTATTAATAGTTTATAATTATTGCTTGATAAATTGCTACTAGCTAAGAAATACTCTTAAATTGTCAAAACCTTTTTTATCACATAATTGAAAAAACATTATTCCATGCAAATTGTTCGAAAAGGCCATAAGAATTATTTAATACTAATTTTCTTTATAAACAACAATCAATATAAAATATTTCTTTTATACACTAAGAATATGAACATGTAACACATA
>JBAIZL010000010.1:54573299-54577305 GCA_036971475.1 Prosapia bicincta | reverse complement strand
TGTGTGTGTGTGTGTGTGTGTGTGTGTGTGTGTGTGTGTGTGTGTGTGTGTGTGTGTGTGTGTGTGTGTGTGTGTGTGTGTGTGTGTGTGTGTGTGTGTGTGTGTGTGTGTGTGTGTGTGTGTGTGTGTGTGTGTGTGTGTGTGTGTGTGTGTGTGTGTGTGTGTGTGTGTGTGTGTGTGTGTGTGTGTGTGTGTGTGTGTGTGTGTGTGTGTGTGTGTGTGTGTGTGTGTGTGTGTGTGTGTGTGTGTGTGTGTGTGTGTGTGTGTGTGTGTGTGTGTGTGTGTGTGTGTGTGTGTGTGTGTGTGTGTGTGTGTGTGTGTGTGTGTGTGTGTGTGTGTGTGTGTGTGTGTGTGTGGAGGGAGAGAGAGAGAGAGAGAGTGAAAAAGATAGAAACTTAGACAGACATAGAGAGAAAACTTAGGTTATATTCCTTGTCCTCTTCGTACAAACATTAAAAAACTACGAAAAAGTTAAGTGTAGTTCTTAAACTACACCTAAAAACCTTCGAACTACATGCATATAGTTTGGTTCCTCAACAATGTTTATAGCTGTTAATTAATATGACAATTTAACGGGGATATTTAACGTATTACAAACAATTTAAAATATTTGTAAGAATGGATTCATGAAAATAATGAAAAGGAAAACGATAAATCTTGGAATTTCGTACATTCGAACCATCAAGGGTGACCATGCGATGATAGATAAACATCAACCTGGAACGACCAGAGTAAAAGGTCCTATTTTACTCCCAGAGTACTCCTTAAGATGTGTGATGTCAGATCTCAAATAACAATTTTATTATCTATAACATCAATAATAATACCAAAATGTCGATTTATTTCATTTAAGTACTATACTACATTAACATTACATTACAATACTGCAACGTATCGTATTAAATCTGACATGTTACTTCGTAGCTGTATAGTAATCTAACAGTTATATACATCAGTCTTAATTCATCTTCATAACATATAACGGTTATTAAAATTAGTTCATGGAATATAATAAGTAGTAATTGATCGATATTATTAATTATTTGATGATAATACTGGGTTGTCTCAAAATTAAGTTACATTTATAATTAAAGAATAAAAATATGGTACAACTCACAAATATAAAAATTTTTATTTCATACGCGTTTATCGTCGACTAATTTATCGTCATCCTCTGTAAAAATACACAAATCAATTTAACAAAAAAAAAAATATTAAACATAACCCATAAAGTCTTAACAAAAGTAAAAACATTTATACATTGTTTTTACAATGTATAAAAAATATAGACTACATTGTATTTTTACACATTGTATATTTTATATTTTTTCAAAATATAAAAACATTGTTTTTACTTTTGTTAAAACTCTATAGTTTGTTTAATATTTTTTTTTTTTTTTTTTTTTTTAGTTCATTTGATTTGTGTCTCTTTACTGAGGATGACGACAAATTAGTCGTTGAAAAGCGTATGAAATAATTTTTTTTTAATTTGTGAGTTGTACCATATTTTTATTTTTTGATTATAACTTTCACTCACAAGCCAGCTCGAATATTATTTACATTACATTGGTTTTAATAATTTCTTTTTAGTCAAAACGTTTTGTCAAAAGTATAATAATAAGATATTCTTTTACATAACTCCATTGTTTATGAATGCACTTTTGGAACCGTTTTAAAAGTTTTTTCTTTAATCCAGCGTCAATCAATCTGCTGCTATACAGGTTAGCTATTTCTCATCGCCTTGCTTCAAATCACCCTCGTTTGCAAAAGGTTACTTCAGTTGCAGAAACAAATAAAAGACACTTAGCGCATGGTAAGGCGAATGTCCGAAAACATCCCTTGAATCTCCTCAAGCAGGTCATGAGTCAGTCTAGCAGCGTGTGGAACAAAAAACTGTTTTTATCAGTTTTTACAAGCGCAGATTATCAAAAGTCCCCCTGTGACGTATTGCACGGCCTATTTCCACAATCAGCGACAGTTGAGAAAGGATTTCATTCAACGTTAGACTCCGATCGATGTCAATGAACCTTCCGACATCTTCGACAATAGTCTGAATGCGAGAAGTGGAGGGGCCTTGAGTAGAAGAAACGACTGGTGCTAACGAGAAACCATTGGCCTTGACATAATGTCTTCACCATAAACGCTACACAAATCACGATGAAATTCAGTCTTAATTTTTTTGTCTTTGAAAAACGAATAACACAACGAGCTTCACAATCGGTGGCTGAAACAATTGGAAGCAACTACAGCAACTGGAACCTGACTGCACGCTGGATCGTTGCATGCACATAAGAATTTTACAGTGCTGCCACTACACCCAGACGCAAATGTCCCGTCACACCCAGGAGTTTCCCTTCTACTACTTATATTTTTTTTTTTAAAGTTCAACTTATAAGACAAATCCCTACTATTAATAATAACTTATATTACAAATTCGAAGTTACCAAAATATTTATAACAGTTTTAAATCGTAAACACCTAGTGTTTACATTCGAGTAAATGAAGTTAGAATTTTGCCTATTCCCTATAATCCACTGTAAGATGTTCACATGGAAAGATTACTGCTGTATTATGAGGTTGGGGGTTCCTGTAGAAGAGACGTCTACATGTTTCAACCTTTTCGCGCGGTATTTCGGGCGTGTACAAATTATTTATCATCTACTTTTTACTTAGGTTTTTTAGGACTGTTTCTTTAAAATTTTCATTTCTTACGGTTTTTCTATACAATGAAGCATGTTTAATTCTTTCACAGTTTTTCCACTTCTAGATAGATCAGATAGTTTGCCTTCTAGTCACTAGCGATTGATATTGTTGCCGTCTTCATTTGAATTATGTTATCTGATACAATATAAAAAGCACAGTGGCAATATAAAAGCAAATATATTGGAAATAATTCCCTATACTTAAAAATAACTAATACAAATGTAACCTAAGATGTATAATTTAGAATCCAAAGCCTTTACAATAGAATTACAAACTAAACTCATTTTAGTCTACAGGCCTAGTCGCTTACAGATCCTATTTCAGTGTACCTTTTAGTTTACTAAATCACTATTGGCAACCTTGACAACCTAATCTATCTTCCTAGACCTTCACAAATTCATCTAATGTATATATATTGTTAGAGAGCTTGTCACTGTTGCTTCCTTTTACAGGAAATTGAAACCATTTGGTACATCCTCTCCTTTCCATTGGTTGTATTAAAATATGTATTGTTTTCAAATTCATGTATTTAATATTTTCAAGAGAGTCACTGTTTCAGCTATTTTATTTTTAAAATTATTTAACAATAGGTTTTGAACTTGATTTATATTTGGTGTTATTTTCAACTTTAAATTTCAAATTCCTCTGGAAAGCATCATTTCAAGAAAAAAATATATCTAACACTGTGAGAAAAATGTACTGAAATTAAAAATTGTGGAATAATGATAAACACGCGTAACCTTCTTTATTCAGGCAATAAACAGAGTTAAATCTTTTTAACATTTAAAATCATTTATAATATCAATCGTTTATTTTTCAACATACAATGAACATAGGTTCAGAGGTAAATAGTTATCCTCGATACTTGATTTCGGTCTTAATTATGTAAATATAATTAAAATGGTTTTAGTTTGTCTGTTAAATTTTGTTTTATTTTATGTTCTACTTTCAAATGTTCGCTATTTCTGCGTGTATCTTTAGTTTCAAAAAGCTGTTTCAAGTTCATTCTGTGCGGTTTTAGTTTCTGTATGTTTAAAGGACTAAACAGTGCATTTAGGTTAGAAGAAATTTGGGGAAATAATATTATTTTTTTCTCGTTTTTTGAACAATAACAGTTTTTGTTGTTTTGCCAACTTTCAGTATTTTCCCGTTTACCCTTTGGAGTACGGATGTGGTGGGTTTACATGCTTTGCAATTTGACCTTTTGGCTAAATGAGTGGTCTAATCCAGATCAAAAATTTAGTTGTAATTTTCAAGACGGTGGTAGAATCTAGCAAATAAAATTTAAATGGTATCGAGTCAT
>JBAIZL010000010.1:54528299-54568299 GCA_036971475.1 Prosapia bicincta | reverse complement strand
TTTTTTTATTAGACATTTTTTACATTTTTTTACGTAATGTGTATAATCGCTTAAAGTAGTGGAGTGAAGAAAAGAAAGGGTGAGGCGTTAATAACTAATGTTATGGGGGTCCAGAAGGATTCTGGGACGGAGGATGAAGAAGGTCATACCTTTTGGCTGGTACACTACAATATATAGGACCCCTTCCAGTACACTATATGGCAACCCCTCCAGAATACTCTACACTCATTGGCCATTTCGTTGGCCTTAGCTCTATCACTGACCTATCACATGATACACGTGTGATAACTCGGAAATTTTGTGGAGGGCGATCGAGGATGAAGACTAAGGTCATGTTCTGGTTTAATAGGAGGTCGTGGTCCACTTGGGGAATTTGAAAGGAAGTACTGATGTCCAAGCGCTTGTTATTATCTGAGAAATAGGCCATTGTGTGTTAGGTTTGGATATGTCTGGCATTACATGTACTTATAAATAGTTTATGATTTATACTTAACTTATATATTTTATAAGTGACAAAAATTAACGTCTGATAGATCTTTTCCATTACCCATTGAACAATTGATATTTATGTCCCTACGTTTATTGTTGGGAAACAATTATTATTGTTTTAAAACATTTTAACGCTATTATTAGTAAACGAATTAACTCTTTTATATCCTTTACTGATAACTGCCCTCTCAGTGAGGGGAGAAAAGTAGGGGATCCGTCATGGTGGAACAAGAAGCTAGCCAAACTTCGGAAGACCACCAGGAGACTCTTTAATAGAGCAAAAAAGAACGGTGAGTGGGACCAGTATAGGAAAACACTAACCGAATACAACAGGGCAATTAGAGAAGCACGCAGGAAGTCCTGGAAGGAGTTTTGTCAAGAGATTGACAAAACTCGGGAAGGGGCACGACTGCATAAAGTGCTCTCTAAGGACCCAGTTAACCCGGTGGGGATGCTAAGAACCCCACTGGGAAATATAACAAAATCTCCAGGGGAAACTGTGGAAGAATTAATCAGAACACATTTCCCTTCCAGTCCTCTGAGTAAACTTGGAGGAGCAGACACTGAACCAGTTGCCAAACTCTCCACAAGACGTGGTAAGAGGGAGGACTGGGAAGTGGCAAGGAGGATAGTAACTCCACAAAGGGTAAGATGGGCTATTGGCACATTTAAACCCTACAAATCTCCAAGTCCAGATGGGATCTATCCTGTGCTGCTGCAGCAGGGAATGGATATGCTGGTGCTGGTACTTACTAAATTATACAGGCTAAGCATTGCTCTAGGGCATGTGCCGGCAGCCTGGAAATCTAGTAAGGTGGTCTTTATACCTAAGCCCACCGGTAACCAATAGGAAGGGAAAGGATACAGACCTATTACACTCATGTCCTTTGTTCTTAAGGGACTTGAAAAACTGGTTGATAGGCATATTAGGGAGAGTGCTTTGGCCATAAAACCACTGCATTGGAACCAGTATGCTTATCAACCGGGGAAATCCTGCGAGGGAGCTCTCCATCAAGTGGTTGGTAGGAATGAGCATATGATCGCTAAGAAAGGTTGTGCCATAGGTGCCTTCCTCGACATTGAAGGGGCTTTCAATAACCCCTCAGTGGAGACGATGATAAGTGGTGCAAGACGTCATGGAGTGGATGCGACCACTTGTGGTTGGATAAGTTCCATGCTAACAAACAGAAGCA
The DNA here is from genome assembly GCA_036971475.1 of Prosapia bicincta. NCBI lineage: Eukaryota > Metazoa > Arthropoda > Insecta > Hemiptera > Cercopidae > Prosapia > Prosapia bicincta. The sequence goes on along the minus strand of JBAIZL010000010.1, from coordinate 54,566,617 downwards.
TTTCTGTAGAGGTGGCAGGGGAGGTCAGAAGGGCGGAGACAAGTCTGGGCTGTGCACAGGGGGGGGGGGTTCTCTCTCCTCTGTTGTGGTGCCTAGTGGTTGACAACCTTATTGAACTACTGAATGAACAGGGGTACTTCTGCCTGGGATATGCGGACGACATAGTTGTTCTAATCCTGGGCAGATTCCCTGATACGGTCCTTGAGGTAATCAGAAATCCTCTACGACTGATTGAAGAGTGGTGTAATAAGGAGAACCTTAGGGTAAATCCGAAAATGACTGCTCTTATTAACTTCACCAGACAACGAAAGATCTGACGACCAGGATGCCTAGCTTGTTTGGTGAATACATTGAGTTTGTGTGGGAGGTGAAGTACCTGGGAGTTACTCTGGACAGGAAACTCACCTGGAACCCACATCTTGAGAGGACAGTTAACAGGGCCAAAAGGGCATTGATGACAGTGAGAAGAATGGTGGGTAAGAAATGGGGACTGAAGCCATCAATGATGCACTGGATGTATCTGAGGGTGATAAGACCTGTGATTACCTATGGTGCTCTGATGTGGTGGACAAAGGCCAACCAGGCACAGACAAGAGCTCAACTGAGCTCTATCCAGAGATTGGCTTGTCTGTGCACACTGGGAGCGATGTCAACTACACCTGGTGCAGCAATGGAAGTAATGCTTAACCTCCCCCCCCCCCCTTGAGCTTGTCCTTAGGGGAGAGGCGAGGTTGGCGGCATGGAGATTGCGCAACTCGAACAACTGGGCTAACCTCCCAGATGTTTCGGGACATATGAGTATCGAGTGCGTGGTCAAAGAACCCGTCTTGGAAATGGGCAGCGACCACATTACTCGAACGTTTGCACCTGACCAGGCCACCATACTATGATGGAATGGTCAGGGACATTAACATCGGGAGGTCAGATCCTGTACACAGATGGCTCCAAGATGGACTTCGGCACTGGAGCGGGGGTGTATTGTAAAAACCCAAGGGTAAAACTAGTTTTTTCCTTGGGGAGGCACACCTCTGTCTTTCAGGCCGAAATATATGCTATAAATGCCTGTCTAGGAGAGATAGCGAGAAGGGGAACACACGGGACCCGGATTGCTATTTTCTCCGACAGTCAGGCAGCAATTAAGGCACTAAACATGGACATGTGGTCACCTCGGCCATAGTCAAGGAGTGCCTAAATAGCCTACAAGTCCTGGCAAGGCACAATCAAGTTAAGATAGGTTGGGTGCCAGGGCATAGGGGAATACTTGGAAATGAAGCCGCAGATGCGCTGGCCAGAGAGGGGTCTTCGACTCCCCTGATTGGACCGGAGCCTGCGGTAGGTATTTCCAAATCCATGGTCAAGATGGCAGTGCGAAGGTGGATGGCTGAAAGACACTGTGAGCACTGGATCAGGGCTGAAGGGATGAGACACAGTAAGCTAACCCTTAGGAAACCTTCCTTGGGGCTGCAGAAGAGTCTCATCTATCTGTCTAGGCAGGAACTGAGGATAGCCACAGGTCTACTCACGGGACACGGTGGACTAAGGAAACATCTGCACAAAATGGGTATCTACAAAGATGAACCAGTGTGCAGATTATGCGGGCAAGAACTGGAGACCGCCACACACATCATTTATAGATGTGAAGCACTTGCCGAGAGGCGCTTCAACCTCTTTGGAGATAGCACAGCTCTGGAAGAGGATGCTGAAGGTAAAACACTAGTCAGAAAACTCCTAAACCTGGTAAGAGGGAAGGGGCTATTTGACTAGATCAGGGAGGTAAGTACAATATACCTTAAGGTAGCAGTGCTTTGGGCAGTTTTAAACCCGCTCCCAAGTCAAGAAAAAAAACAACTCTTTTATCTATCAATATTCGAAATCTTTTTCTTTGAATGTGTTTCGTAAAATTATTCTGGCACAAAAAAGACACTTGATAAAAAAAATAATTATATTCTATACGTAATTGGTCATTTTAATAACTATTGTAAACCACTGATTTTTTTCCAAAATAAAATTAATTTATCGAAATGAATACTTCTTACTTTGCGTGTATAAAATTGAACCTTCCGAACCCTTTGGTAACTTTAGCTTGCTAGCTTCCCATTGGTAAGTGGAAAGGGTCCCCTTTCTGATTGTATCGACGGTTTGCTTTCCGTTTTTTAGCTGTTTACTTGAATGTCGATTTTGATACGGTTTTCGTTATTTCTCTATAGATTCGCTATAAGGACTCGTATGATTTTTTCAGTGATATCTCCTTTTTCATATTGACAATGTAATCGTCAATACTAGATGCATTTTCACAGTAGGTGCCCCTTAAGATGCTATTTCTAGTATACTAGAAAACAGCTCCACATTTTTGTTACTTTTACAGCTATCTCTTTGATAAACTGTTTTAAAAATCTCATTTTTCTTTCTAAAATGTCATTGCTGTAACACATAGCGTATATTTATTAAAATAAAGATATGCATGCAAATCCCACTTGTAGGTTACCTATTTTTATACGAAAAAGTATATTTAATAATTTTTATTTGTCGTTTAAAGATTATTCCTTTTTAACTATTATTTTTATTCTTGAATTTTGTAGTCCATTACGTTCGGTGAATCTTATTAATCACTTAAACAATAGCTTATGACTATCCGAACTTTATATTTAGTAAATTTGTTAAAACTTACTGAGACAGAACGTTTTGGAGATGTTGGGTCAAGCGGTGACGGTTTTAAAGATAGGTTTTCGATAGTATCGAAGAGTATGTGTGATTTATATTGTGTTTGTTCGTTTAATATGTTTGTATTTTGTGTTTTTGTGTGTCTGTAAATTTCATATTGTTCTAGTGTGTTGAATATGTGGTCCTTTTTTATTGATGTGTAGGATTTCTAAATTATGATAAATGTCTGTGTATGTGTGTCCTGTTTCTTTTATGTGATTATAAAATGTTGAGTTGGTGTTATGTTTGTGTTCTTCGACTCTTTGTTTAAAGTTGCGACCTGTCTGTCCAATGTAGAATTGGTTACATTCGTCGCAGTTCAGTTTGTATACGCCTGGTACTTGTAGTTTATCTTTGTTGTTGGTGTTGCGTTGTAGTTTGTATTGTAACTTGTTATTAGTTTTGTATGCTATTTTGTATCCTATTTTTTGAAATTTGCGGGCTATTTTGTTTGTTGTTTTGTTTATGTATGGTAATGTGATGTATTTGTTTTCCCTGTCTGTAGTGTTAATTTTAGTGTTTTTTTGTATCTTGTACCATAGTTTGTCTATTATTGTGGCGTTGTATCCATTTGTGTATGCTAAATATTTAATTGTGTCTAGTTCTTTGTTTATGTTTTCTGTGGTCATTGGGATTTCTTTAAGTCTATGGAGCATGGATCTGAAGGCAGCGTGTTTGTGTTGGATAGGGTGGTTTGAGGTGTTGTGGATAAGTGTGTCTGTTGTTATGGGTTTCCTGTAAATGTTGAAACTGTGTTTTTGTTGTGTGACTTTTTATTATGGTTAGGTCGAGGAAGTTTAGGGACGATTGGTTTCAATTTCTGAAGTGAAGTGGAGTTTTGGGTGTATTTTGTATTTGTAACAAATTTACTAAATATAAAGTTCGGATAGTCGGAAAATATTGTTTAAGTGATTGATATTATTTTTATTTAATTATAAAATACTTTTCCTGCATTCGGCACAAACCGATCTAAACGATTTTCACTACGTGGTGCAGTCGATGGATGTAAAACCGATATCAGTCATTATCGTTGTGAGTACTTTTTGTCAAATTTGTCACTTAAAAATAGAATCATTTCCTGTAAAATTAATTTATTTTACAATACGATAACTACCTGTTGTATTTTGTGTGTGAATGTGTGTGTGTTTGTGTGTGTGTGAGTGTGTGTGTGTGTGTGTTTGTGTGTGTGTCAGTGTGAGTTTGTGTGTGAGTGAGTGTGTGTGTGTGTGTGTGTGTTTGTTTGTGTGTGTGTGAGTGTGTGTGTGTGTGTGTGAGTGTGTGTGTGTGTATGTGAGTGTGTGTGTGTGTGTGTGTGTGTGAGTGTGTGTGTGTGTGTGTGTGTGTATGTGTGTGTGTGTGTGTGTGTGTGTGTGTGTGTGTGTGTGTGTGTGTGTGTGTGTGTGTGTGTGTGTGTGTGTGTGTGTGTGTGTGTGTGTGAGTGTGTGTGTGTGTGGGTGTGTGTGTGTGTTAGTGTGAGTGTGTGTGTGTGTGTGTGGGAAGGGTGTCAGTGTCTATGTTAAATACGCACAAACTAGGAATAGGTAATTTATTTCTGTACATTTTATGCCTCTTAGAAATAAGTGATCATATTTTAGAGTAGGCCTATATAAAGTAATACGTTTCGGAATACAATCACATATGAAATGCTTCTATTGGATCACGAACAGAGTCTTGATTTTGGATTTATCAATCTGGCAGTGTTGCCAACAGAACCTGACGTACCATTATTTATTGCTTCAATGTTGGCGGAGGTGACAGTGAAATATTAGCCTATCCCTAATGGAAAAATATCCCCATATCTCAGAAATGCATGTCTCAATGGATATTGATAGATAGAATTATTTTGAAAAAGCGATAGACTTATGTGGATTTATTAGGTTTCCTGTTTGAACAAATTTCAAATTTATTTTAGCAGGTTAATGGAAATTGCTTATAAATATTTCTGCACCAATTTTTTTATGGAATATCTCAGACACAATGATGTGTTTTCTTCTGAAAAATAACTTATTATCGTGCAGGAGAGTTAATAACTAATTAACCTACAATAATAACCTAATTAATCTGAATAATTAATTAACCTAAAAAATTTTAGTTATTTTAAAGTTTATTCAACAGATTAGTAAGATTGTTTTTTTTTAAACTTAAACACTGTTTTACGAATTTTTAATAATATTATTTTTAACAACGATGTATTTTAATGGAATACTTGAATATATTTAATGAAAAATTTCAACACTTTAATCGCAATGGCTAAAACGTCATTACAATGTAAAGCTGAAACTATCACGCTGCTCGTTTTGTATTAAATCTATGCACGATTTATTACAAATGTAATAAAAATATGTTATCTGATTCAAGGTGATTGAAAGATCAATTTTGAATTCTAGAGAACCATTTTTTTTTTTTAGAAGGTACCTTATCATCATCTTAATATTTTCTCCAATAAATTGGCAGAGAAACAATACGAAAGCAGATTTATTTGTATAGTTTATTAGAAGATGATAAACAGTAATATCATATTGGTGCACATTACCATGTCTATGGAGTCTCTATCATGAAGAAATCACTTGGTTTCGGATTAAAAGCGAAACCATCAATCAAATTTGGATTTTCTTGTAACATTCCAGTAATCCTGACAGCTTTTTAATGAAAAATTCACCAACATTTTCGAAAATATCTTCATATTTATACTTTAAATTACTGTCATTATACCAACGGTAAGAATTGATGAATCAGAAAAACAATTGTCACAAAAAACTGTTTCGTAACCTTTCATCCGTAACGAGCGTTAAAGAAAATTTGGCCGTCGTTCTACTGACGTCTTGATGGTGTAATACAGGAAAACCTCAATAGTCAGTGCAACACTGAAATTCATGTCTAAATTTACCTCTGAATTTGCCTTTGGTAATATGAGAGCACATTGGTAAACATTCTTCTATATAAATCACCTATTCATCTATGCTATTATTGTTGAAGTCAGAGCCTCTACTTTTTTTGAGTAATTTTTCCCATTGTAGGTCTACAGTTATTGTAAAATATTAGTCTACCTTGTTCCAACTGTTAAGTATTTAGAAAGCAACATAGTCCCTAAACTATAATATCTTTAATATTTTTAGCAGAACCAAGAAGATAATGTATTTCTTTCTGATTGATTTTCCCTGAAACTTCGTACTGATTTAATTCACACAAAAAAATACAATTAGTTCTTACCTCGTTGGACCAATCAATCCCTCATTAAGGTATGTATTCTACACGATGATTTTTATTTTACGAGATATTTTATTTAAATTTATCGTACACATAATGTCACATACTATTAATATGACTGTTTTCAATGTTCAGTTGTTTACACTTAAAAACAAACAAGTTTTAATATAAACAAACAGAAATTTTGGAGAGCGCTGAAGATAGTTTTTGTTTTTAAAAATGGGAATGCTGAAAAAACGATAATCCACAAGAGAACAAATATTAATAAGAATACATACTCTTATTACTTATAACTCATATATATATATATATATATATATATATATATATATATATCACTTTCACTTATGTACTTAAACAAGAATCTTACTTAGTATTTATGCGAGTACTTTCAAAGACTGGTTAGTGTCTCCATCCTCGGGCATACTTTAGTGTATGCCCGAGGATGGAGACACTAACCAGTCTTTGAAAGTACTCGCATAAATACCAAGTAAGATTCTTGTCTAAGTACATAAGTGAAAGTGATAAGTGTATACAAGAAAACAGTGTTGCATAATCTACAAATATATATATATATATATATATATATATATATATATATATATATATATGTATACTTTCTTTTTATACAAGATAAATATTACTTTTTACTAAAAACAATTTATATTAGTTACACTTTATGTGTATAGTCCGTATGTTTATATATTTACCTTTAGTATTTAAACCCATTTTTTAAAAATCATTCACCCTTAAATACGCGCTAAACTTAAATATACTTTCACTTTTATATTTTATCCTACGTTGAGCCATTATGAGGAAATGTATTCTATTTCAAGATATTTAAAAATTTTATATGACTTCAAATCATTTTCCTTAAATCAAATTTTCTTAAATCAAAAATATGCAGTTTCTTTTACATTTAAATTTTTTCCAGGCTCTTCGGTGTCCCCATAGCTCATTGGCGTTTCTTACATGGTACTGTTTGGTCTTCCAGGATGCTATAGCACCTCAGGTGATATCTGATTGAGTCTTTACTCTAGGGGTTGGTAGTAACCGGTAGGTATCACCTTAGCGCTCATACTGGATTAACGTGGGTGCGATTTTGGAACGTCTACCCTACTGGAATTCACGATATTTGGATGGCTTCTCATTTCCACTTTTACTCCCTATAAACACTTTTGTATGACCTTATTGCTTCACTTGATAGTTTGTTATGGTACATTTTCGTTGATCTTCTGATGTAAAGATTTTATAATTTTTTGGTCTTCATTAATAATGATTTTATAATTACACTTCATTACCGATCACTACATTGAAAGCCTGGTGAATGATATTTAAGTTGTAATGGACCTTTAATGTTTGTTACAGATGTCAATAACAGCCCGAAGCATATTAGTTAAATCTACGCGTTTAAGGTTCCTTTTTCTAATTTCTTGTTTTTTAATTTTCTATAATGTTCGCCATATTGAAAACTAATCCCTTCTCTAAATGTTTTTGGGTGCATACGATTGTCTACTAGTTGATCATAGCACGTGGTCTCCCAACTTGCTATTTTTTTTTTCAGTTTAGACTTGAAGTTTTTATCTTGATTATTAAATTTTTACCAATTTCCTAAAAACCGAAGCATCATTTATTCCCGTAGGATTAGATATTTAGGAATAATTTTATTAAACTATTAACTCCGTCCTGATTCTTTCAAATGTCGGTGTTCATTTTGAATAATTCCTAGAATTAGGTTAGTTCATACTGGACTATTCTATTTAATTATTATTTAATTATATTTAATTATTTTTCATCCGTTAATGAGTTTAAACTTTACTGATGATTTCTGTTATATGTTGAAAATCAAGAGTTATTATTTTAAGTTATGATATCCCATAATGGCTTGCCTTTCACAATAATATTTATTTTAATTTTTCATAATATTTTAACAGGTTTTGCTTTAATTTATAAGAGATTCACTCTATTTGGATTATTTTAAAAATTTTTAATCTTCAATAAATTTTACATGTTATATGCATTATAAAAATAATTCAATTTCAATGTTTCATTTGGTTCTTTGGCATATAAACTTCTCCAGACATTGATTGATAAAAACCGATCTTTGTACAGGTTGAATGAGATAAATCAATCCTGTTTAAACCATTCTAACTCGGAATTGAAACATTAACTACTGGGATTTATTTTTCAAGTAAAATCTTGTTTAAATATATTGTTAATAAAAATTGATTACGATGGTAGAATTTCTGGTAATTTTAGCTTGTGTGCGTGCACGCGCGCGCTCGCCCTAACGCGAGTGCGATTATTACGTTTATTACTTTCTAGAAATTTTTCATACTTTTCATGGGACACAAAATATGCTATTGTAGGTATCAGATTTCGAAATAGGCTGTTGACTATATCTACAAAGATATAATTTTAAAAATAGTTTCTATTGCTACAGAGTATTTCTAAAGATTTTATTAGCTTTAAAACTAATTAAATTTCAGGGATATAATCTATTTTAATATAAAATATAACAATCTATTTTCTAAATAATTTAATATATTACTACTCATCCTAATAATTAATTTCGCATGACATTAAACTATCCTAATGTTCATGGGTAGATTAATGGGTTCTAACAATTCATGGGTAGATTTTATGTCAAACGTTGTAGTTAACAGCTAAGAATTTGAAAAAATAATAGAAGAACTGAGGTGCTAGATTCAACTTGTATTAAGGGCACCATTATGCCTTTAAAACAGCATTGAAGAGCAATCATCAACAAGGACACTTTCTTTCACTTTCACATCGCGATCTTTTTAACTCTGACTTTTTAACATTTTATCACGAATTACACAATAAAAATATCTAGTAAGCTTATTTCTAAATTGGTAACTTTTTTTGAATTGTCAAAGACTTCAGTATATACCTATATGTTAGAGTAGAGTTGGTAACAATGTTGAGTGAGAAACGAAATTTAACTTCCTTGTTGACTACAACTTCAGTTCATCAATTATTGTATCAAACAAGCACAAAAATGAAAATTACAAGCCGCTTTTCAAAACTTCAGAAGGTTTCCTAAACAAAACAAAAAAAAGAAATACAGAATAGTCGGTTTCAATTTTCTTTAGACCTTGTTATCTTCTGAAAGAAGCAGGGGGCGGCAGTCAGACAGTAATTGGAAAAGTAGAGGGTGGCTTGAAGGGCGCCGAGATTGAAATTTCATCCCTTGATTTCCGCGTAACCGTTCGCGTCGTGATTTTGTCACGTTGGAATATACAATAAATACGTTCGGAAAGTAAAGGAATGACAGAGACAGTTGATGGGGTGTCAGGCTGTTGGTAACATTTGTACAAATAGTAATTGCTGATGTTACTGCTCAATGCAGAAGTAATCAACTATTGCATTACATAGCATTTAAATAAACAAAGAGAAAAATACTAATATGTGTTGGATATATATTGCCGATTACTTTCCTGAGTTCCCAACGTTTTAATAATTTGACAAATTAAAAATGGAAAATTGCAAGTTCTTATGTTTGCGTTATAAAATAACTTGCGTTGAGAATATTTTAAAAATAACTTTTATCGTAAAAAAATTCTCATATTTTTGTAAAACTGCTATAAAACCTCATTACATTTAATTGTTTATATAACTGTTTCATATAAAGTGTTTTATGCAAAGAATGATTGTTCAACACTTTCAATATCATTTCTGATATTTGGAATTAATTTAAAGGTTTTCGAAGCAACACTTTTTGAGCTAGACATTCGTTTATTTTTATTTTCAAAAGTTCAGATTTTCTAGAAAAATCTTTTAATACTTGTGAAAGGATTTAGGGCTTATAATACAGGTGGTAGAAGTTTTATAAAATTTGGTAAATAGAATAAATAACTGTTGGTTCTCACACATAAAGAAAAGGGAGAATCGTAAACTAGCACTGTAAAAAATATTTCTCTCTTGCATTGCCTATATTGGGAAAACCAAATTGGAGGTGACTAAGCAGCTTTTCTCAGTACTAGATTTACTTTGTAGATTAAACGTTGTCTACAGATAAACTGTGAGAAGCTAAGATATTATCCACATCGTGACTATTATCTTTTTTTCATAACAGCCTTGAGGAGTGGCGTCAATAAATCCATGTGTAGACTCAATATATCACATAAATAAGATCTTCAAATTGGAAGGTTTTAGGCCTACTAGGCGTAGCATTACACACTTTGTATAGAACAGGTTCTTTAAGGCGTATTAACAAGGATTAAGGTTGGTATTTTCCTTAAACAGTTTTACTCGTTAACGTTACGTTTATTTCATATTTCACAGTATACACATACAAGACAAACACAAAACTCATAAATTAATCATTTATTAACTCAGACGTGTTCAATGACAAAGTCACCATCATCATTGAGTGTTGCTACTACAAACTCTGACTTACAAAGAATAACTTGTAACAACGCTCACTGATGATGATGACTTTGTCACTAAAACGCGTCTGAGTTAATAAACGATTAATTTGTGAGTTTTGTGTACTATTTTATTCGTATTAACATAACCTCACAAGTTGAGCTCAAAGTTGTATTAGTTGTATAAGTTCAAAGAATAGTTGTATTTCACAGTGTGTAATCGATGTAGTTACGGTGGAACAAAATGTATGAAATAAGATGACTTTCATATTTTATTTGACTGTCGAATGATATTGTGCCTATTTCTAGAAAGTAAAAAAACCTTACTATTATACTACGTGTCGAACAAGGTAGAACCAATTTTCGGTGAAGAGTTCAGAGTTTAGTCTTACTTGATGGAACCGAGTCTAAATTGAAAGGCTGGTTCACAAATATTTTATACTGCACAAATATGACATGTTCTAAGAAAGTTACTTGACTGCTGTCGTCTTACTTCAGTCAAGCACTGAATGAAGTAAGCTTCAAGTCCCGACTGCTTCAAGCACAGTTTCAAGCTTCATGACACTCACACGTGCATCAACCCTCTTCTTTTTAACTACTGTCCCTAGGCAGGCGAAGGTGTAGGCGTGGAGGAACTCTGAACAATAATCATGCAATGTACAAAGGAATGTCTTTTTTTACTTTCTCTAAAAATGAAAAAAATTATGTTTTGATTTTTTTCGAGAATTTGAGCTAATATGTTTTTTAAGTAGAACAAACTGTTTGGTAAATATGGTATCACATTAATTATAAAATCAGCCATAATTTGAAATAAAATCAATGTAAGTATTCGAAAGACAATTTGTGTACAAGAATATTTATATATTTCTATTGTTTGTTAATTTTTAATACATTACATTTCAGAGAATTTTTGGTATTTGGAAAAAAACATTTTAAAAGTATTAAATCACACTTAAATATAAAAGTAGATAAGGAAGTGAGCATTTGAGTGAAGATGTTACACTCAAACTCTGACCCATTTGGGATATGCCTACAGCGCGCTTTACCTTAGCTGTGTAGGAAAGCCAGCTGTAGATCAATACAGACAGAGAAGTTGTACCTCACTAAGCCAAAGTAAACTACTTAAGAGACCAACTTAAACAAAACATTGTCGACTTGTCTAAAGCTTGCTTTTCTAGGCCTAGAGTTGTTTTTAGAAATTAGGTCAACTTTACTTAAGAAAGACAACTAAATTCAATTTAAACTGAATCACAAATTGTTTTAAATACTTTACATCTACAATGTAAAAGTATAAATAGACTATTCGTAAGTCTTTCATTGAAGACGTTGTCATCTTCCTTTAATAAGTTAGACAACTCAAAGCTAGAAATATTTTATATTTGGCCCCAATGCTCCATAGAATGCGATATTATATGTACTCGATCTTTCTTAGTAAAGCATAATGTAGAGCAGGAAAGATGACTAACTTGTAATACAGTTGAGAATTTTCTAATTTGTCAAAAATAATTTGAACTATATTTTTAAACAATATGGAATCTACGTAAACGTCCATTAATCAATGTAACTAATAGGTATTTTAGTAGACGGAATTCCACCATTAGATCTTTTGAATAATAAATAAATAAATATATTATAACATAATAGGCTCACGTGCGTTAAACTGTAACATAAACTCGCGTTGTGTGACAATTTTTACATAACCTTTCTCGCTTGCTGGAGTCAACTTTAACGTGTGTTTTGTTATTAAATAAAATTATAAAATATTTATTAAAACCTTGTATTATTATTAAATGAATTTATGTTTTTATTCAAATCTGTATTTTGAACAGAATAAAATAATGAATGAATTTCCGAACCTAACAATCATACAGACTCACTGATTACCAATTATATTGAAATTTATTAAAATAAAGGAGTAAAAACATTTACTATTAATTTTCATTTTCCAGTAATAAAAATTGATTAATGCCCAGCTAGTTGTTCGGTAAAACAAATAAAAAGAAATTTACATAGACTTTACAGAGACTATTTACAAATTAACAATTGTTAGTCTCAAATATAATACTATCTTATAACTTATCTTAACTGTATTTACATACAGTATTTATACAAGTTTCTTGTTGTAATAATCTTGAATCCACCGAATATATCATAAGTATTTATTTCAGAACTAAGTGAACACTATCAACTTACTTGCTGAAGCGTTTCGAAACTGTCGTTTCATTGATGAAGTTAACCCTTATCAGTAACAGAGATATTAGCATTTACTAAGCTACTCAAATAATTACTAATAAAATATTTATACTTTTGTTTCATCTCCTTTGATAAATAATACGTCCATTTTAACCTCAAACATGTATCCAGTTTAATCTATACTATTATATACAAATCTAATGGTGTGGTGTGTGTATGAGTGTGTGTTTGTTTGTGTGTGTGTGTGTGTGTGTGTGTTTTACTCAATCACGTAAAAACTACTGAACCTATTGAGCTGAAATTCTACATGGACATTGTTATGATCCCTGGTTAACACATAGACTTATTGTATTTAGAAATTCGATTGTGGAACCGCCCCACTACCCTCGAAAATTCTCTCAACACTCAATTATCTATTCTCCATTATATACTTGACTTGACTTAATCAGCTGATAAACACCTGTAAAAGTCACTTTTTAACACATTTAAACAGCTGATAGTAATTGTTTGTTGTTAATCATCTTTTGAGGTTAGTTATACTTTACAAATGTTATGTTACAAGCGGAAGCTTTTCCTTCTCTTGGTTTTTCAAAAAATAACTGGTAAATTTATAGTTTAATATATTAATTGCGGTTTAATTTCAGTAAGTTAAATTCAACCCAAATACAAATACAAATTAAATCAATACAAATATACTTCAAACCCGTACGAAGGTCGGGTATCTTATAGTTTTTTTTGATGTGTCGGCCTTCAAATGATTAAACGTAGGTTAATTTAGCAATGGAAAGGAATAAATCAAAACCACTATAGATTTATTCTATAAAGTATACTAAGAAAATTTAATAAATATATCACGGACGTCAAATTAGGTTAGGGAAATTTGTAAAGTATGTTCCCTATAATATTATACAGTAAAACATTCCAAATGCCTGACACGTTTAGGCGAAGTCTGATAGAGTAATACTTCTATATTTAACATTGCATTAGGAAAAAATTCATTAAAAAGAGGATAAATATAAATAAATAAAACACCTTTTTAATCCTTTGCCGCATAACATATCCGAGCGCGTTTTGTTACCATTTTTGTAATTTGTTTAACTACCGTATTTTTTTCAGGTTTATATGACCCCTAATGAAAATACACAAACAACTTACTAATCTCGTTTTTAATGCATATATTAAATAAAGAAGTTTTAAAATAATAGATTTAAAAATAATCTGTTTAATTCTTCTTAGTAGTATTTACCTTCAATTAAAAAAATTATCATACTCGTTAACTGAAATATTTTAGAAGCTCATTTTATTAATTTCTGTGAATGGTTTTTAAATAAAAATGTATGGCAAGGATAAAAATGTTTGTTGGCATCACTTTTTTGGCAATTTTTATTCTTATTAAAAGCTCCAGGTAATAATATTATTAATATTTAGGTGTGATTTCTCAATGTGATCTGAGATGTGCTTTTACCAATCTGTAGTCTATCATATATCATCTTTTCCATAAAAAAATTCAACGTCTTCATTTTCGACTCGGTTCTTTTTATCTGAATCACCATTTAGGTCACAGTTACTATTGTGTTCTGTATTTGAATAATTTACCACCTTTTCCTAATCAACAGAAAAATCATAATAAATATTACCTAAAATATTTTATTTTCTTCATTTGACAAATGCTGTAATATTTTAAAATTTTCATCATCCAACCCTGTAAATTGAACCCTATAATAAGACATCTGCTTAGGAAACTTTGAGAAATTAAAATCAAGTTCAAATGAGTCAAATTACATATTTAGGCGCCCGGATGACTTTGTCAGCCAGCTTAAGTTTGAATGCTTTTATTAAATACTTTGACCCTTGTCAGAACTATCGCAAATTCACTACTGAATCAACACTAAGGGCTAGTAGGAAATGCTCTGATAATGTCATCCGACCAAGTTATGACTTGGGTAAATAATAGCCAAATAATATCCAGTGGTTGCCTAAGGTAAGCAGTGGACCCAGTTTAGGGCGCGGTACTTAAAGAAATGAAGCACTTTAATTATATTTAATTGGAAAAGTGCAAGAAGACTTGAAACAGATATTAAAGTTTCTGATCTCAATTTATTAAATAATCTCATCCAGTGTCCGTTCATTATCATATACAGTATCATCAGGTGGCTCACAATCTGGATTTTCACCCGAGTCGTGAGAATAAAAACCTAATATTTCCTCAGAGTCATCCTTTTAATCACCCTTACCTTCATCGCCTGATTACACTTCATCCCATGACTCCTTGTATAATATTCCTCGCAAATATAGGTTAAACACAACGTAATTATGTCGGTATTTAATGAAAATTTAATATAATTCAATAATTAATGTGAATCGATATTTACTGACAGCTATCTTTTTTATTGTCTGTAAAGGGACAACATTTCGTCAGATTGTATTCCAAGGAATAACATGTAGGCCTAGGATTGAAAGATGCAAATAAAAATTACCTAAATGTAATAGTTTGAAACTTTGTTAGTTCTGTAGACCAAGGCTTAGCAAGTGAATCATAAAAAACCATCGACAGGTAGAGCGGAAACAAATTACGTTTGAAGGGAATTACACTTATATTACACGACAGCCAATATCCCAGTTCTTGCTACTAGTTCTGAAGAACTCCAAAACGTTGATGTGAAAAAATGTGTTTATGAAATTCGTCTAAACGCGATGTACTTATAATAGTATTTATGTATAAGCCTATACTTTTTATAGGGATACGAAACCAGGCCTTTGATTATAAGGGAAAACATTTTCATATCACCTCTCGAAAGGCTTTTATTGACAGTTCATCAAGGAATAAATTCTTCATTTTCATAATTATCGATTACTCGTGTTTCATTATATATATATATATATATATATATATATATATATATATATATAAAGAAATAAAACAATTTACAAATACAAGAATAATTTATTGAAGTTACAATTCAAAGCTTTTCGGGCAAACAGTACCAACATCCTCAGGAATACTAGAGCTAAAGTATTTCTGAGGATGTTGGTACTGTTTGCCAACGAAAAGCTTTGAATTGTAAATTCAATATATTATTCTTGTATTTGTAAATTGTTTTATTTCTTTATTAATACACAAGAATATATATATATATATATATATATATATATATATATATATATATATACTGTATGTATATATATATATATATATATATATATATATATATATATATATATATATAGAGAGAGAGAGAGAGAGAGAGAGAGAGAGAGAGATGATTTTAATTTCTTTTGGTTTGACTTTTATTAAAATTATTTAGTTTTTAATAACATTTGCAGTCGAAAGAAAAAATTTTCAGTTAAATACGCGTAACAGATATTATTTTTCACTCATTTTGTAACAATGTAAACAGTTGTTTCAGACTCTTAAAAGCTCTAAGCAATAAGGGGAGAGGCAGAGATTGCTTTGGCACTCCCATCAGTGCATTATTGAATGACCTTATAGCCTATCTCCCGCTTATGCAATGAAGCAATCAAGGCAGATAGTAAGATAACAACGCTTGTTGGGCTAGCCAAATGAAAATGCTATCAACATATCGATTGTCAACTCAAACGAAGAAAAAGCCGCTAAATTTTTGATTGAAAGACTACAGTAATATGGCAATTAAGATGACAACTAGGAACATTGTAGGAAAAATCATGTAATGATAAAATGTCTGACGAGTAAGAAATCCTTGCAAGCAATAAATCAATTGATATAATCACAACTGAAATTAATAGCAAACAGGAAAAACCCGTCAAACAATATTAGGCCTAAGTATGCCATTTACAAAAGGGAACAATACTTTTACGAGACACACAAAATGGCAGCAATTATTCTTTAGATTCATTCCCTAAACTTGGACAAACACGTGAAATAGTGTGTTTCCATTGGAATAAAGCTTTTCATTCCTTTAAGCTTTAAGTTTTATTAATGAATTTAGCTTTGTGTAGAGGGCCTAATGTTAAAGGCAAATGCAGAAGTAGGGATAATCTTATAAGTTTCGATGATGCAGATTCAGTTTTATTACAATTTTTTTTTTAAATTTATAAAGAAAAGATTCCACAGTTTTATTAGATGAAAAACAGAGAAATAATTCTTTACTAAAATTTAGAAACAATCTCAAAACGTTTCGTAGAAATTTTAAAAAACAAAACAGCTTTGTTTTTTTTTTAACAATCTTAGTTCATAATTCAATTAACACAGACACCTGTGCTTGGAAATACATGTTTATCAAACAAAAACGTTGTAGGGTATTCATATATATCCGTCCCTTCTTAATTACTAATTCACCCCCTCAAAATGACATATTGGTTGTGCTACTCTACATACTATAGCCTATCAAATATAAAACTTGATACACCTAATAGCTAAGTATTAAATTCGAAAGCAATATAGTTGCTATATATAGTTGTAATAATAAAAAAATAATATAGTTGTAATTTAAAAGTGATTACGAAAATCTCCAGTAAAGTAACTACATATTATTTAGTATAAGTAACTCATATTATTTAACAAATAAATTTATTTCTGAACTATTATTTCACAAAAAATATGTAATGTAAAAATAATAAGGTAATCGTTTACTAGACCGATACGATATTTTGTATTATTGTTCAAAAGCACAAAAAGGTACGATATAAAAAAAAAATTTCTTTCGGGAAAGTTCCTTTTTTTGAGTTTAAAGTAGGGGAAATTTTGTTTGGCGGAAGCACAAGTTGTGATGCGCGGAGTGATACAAACGTCTGACGTCACGCGAACTACATTTAACCTATCTTGGGGCTCTGAGAAGAAAACATTTTTCACTAATTTTTATGCTTTGACTAATTATTTCGCGTGGATATCGTATTTTTTCGTGGTTTTGAACAATATTCCAAAATATCGTAAGTGGCAGAAATAGCAAAAATCAACGTTAACTAACCCTCCACCACACACAAACATTTATTAAAATACCGCAAATCTACTTACCAGGAGCACAAACAATCACTTACAGAAACTATTTCACGCACGAAATTCACTTACACACACTATTTCACGCACAAAACAGAAATTATTGCACTTAAATTCTACACACACATATTTACAGACAACCTGGAGATATAGGATACTGGCGCTAAAATAAGAACATGTAGCCAACCTAACAAATGAAAACTATTACGTACAAAACATCTGCCAATAATTAACAGACTGAAAGTAAATAATTATTATATATTTAATTTATTTTGCACAGCAACCTTAATAATTCAAAACATTAACAATTAGTATTTCTTTCATAACTCAGTTTAATTTTGTAATTTTTCAACATAGAAGTAAAGTTTAGAATATGCACGAGAATAATATTTTTCACACTATGGTACTTATAAATGTACATATAACTAAGCTAATGTACATATAACTACGCCAATAATTAAACATTTTTTTGTGGATATCGTACCTTTTCGTGCTTTTGAACAATAATCCGAAATATCGTATGGGGCCGGTCTAGTAAACGATAACCAATAATAATACCACCGACTTTCTGAAACAATTACGTCCAATTTATTGGCTTAATCTTTTTTTTGTACTTGAAGTGAATAATTACATTTTCAGTATTAGTTTGAAATACTGTACAATAAAACGTTTTTAACTTAATACGAGTATAATCAAAACAAGTATAATTTTTATTTTAAAGTAAATTCCTACTAAAATGAAAAAAGAAAAAAATTTATCATTGTTTGCTTATTTCCAGTTTTTTTATTTTATTCGTTTCATTCATTTTTAACCTTACAGCACTATTTATGATATTTTGTGGTTACCATGGCAACAGTTTAAGGTTGTATGATGGAGGTATCGACCACAACCAATGGGGGAAAAATTTGAACTTGATTGGATGAAAAAAAGTATTTTATTAACGATTGAAAAAATTGTACAAGATATACTTCAGGATAGTGAGCTAATAAAAAGAATTTAATAAACGCACATGTATCTATTTTATACAAAATCTTAAAAATTTACCTGGCGAAAATCTGAATAAAATCAACACGAGTAAAAATATCGTAAATAATACGAAAAAATAGATAACAGAAGTGTCAGAGATGTTTTTTGAAAACAAAATTTAAATTGCGTGTCAAATACAACATAGTTCTGCCATTGGCACAGTTAGAACCAATAGCATTGTCGCTGTTTCCCGCCTTTTGCCAGAAGTTTTAGGAGTATCAGCTGTTGATTTTGTAGTGTGTTGTTGTAATATTAGTAAAAGTAATTATTTGAAAGTGAAGTAAATATCTTTTTTTTAAAGAAGTAATAGTTAATAATTTAGAATATACTTCTTATTTGAGTGAATAAGTGTCTTCTGCTGTTAATTATTATTGATTGATGTAAATTCCGAAAATACTAATACATTTGTTTCTGTAATGATAACATAACCTAGTATGTGTCTAACTTTAAAATTTTAAAAACTTATACTAAACAAAATCTACAAAATGACTACAGGATTGCTCTCGGCAGAGTTATCAGCAACTTGTAATGCATTGGGTTACAATGATGGTGCCAAATATTATACAGATCCATATGTCAAAGGTTAGTATTGTACAACATAATTTGCTACATTTTACAACTGAGGTTTACTCCTTTTTTTGTACAACCTTTCTTATGTCTATCAAATTAAATCAGTTAAGCTATACAATTTTATGGGTAGTAGAGAAAGTAACCTAACCTAAATTAAAGATATTTAATCTTTTGTCATATTCCTTAATTGTTCAAAAGATATATTTTGAAGTTTTGTAATTTTCCTGAAGTGTAGGATATTTTCAGTCCTAGCTGCTGCTGTTGATTACTTCTGCCCCTTTCTTTTATATCAATAAATTATAGTTTGAAAATTTGTTTATGAATTCACAAATTTTGATAATGGTTGAATGATTTTATACAAAAGTTTACACGAATGTTTCATAATTCTTCTTTTGAACAATAGTAAAAATAGTACAACAAAACAGTAATACTTTTGCTTGAGTAAAGCCTTTTGAATATTCAAAAAAAATTTGTATAATTTAGTACCTTTGCAAATTAGTAACCTTTCTTACAAATAAAACTCGTACAAACTGTTTCTGCAATTCTGTAGGGCATGTATACATATTTTGTGTTTTATTAATAACGCAGAGGTTATTCTTAAACCTAATGAAACTCACTTTTTCTTAATGAGATTTGCAATAAAAGGTTTATATTTTTCTTTTTGAATGTGTTCCATCATATTTGTTCTATAGTTGTAATTGGTAGCTATCCTAGTTTACCAACTAGGGGCAGTATAGAAACCTATTATTTCTTAGAATTCATTCAACTGGTCCCTATAGTTATTTTAGTCCTATTAAAGAAACAAAGTTGTGCTTTATTCAGTATGCAATTCATGTGTTTAAAGAATGTTTTATAACGTCTCTAGGAACTAGAGATATTTTGCAGTATAGTCACTTAGGCATGTATAGTTAAAAACGTTTTGTTTCAGTAAGTTTGAAAAATTCATTTTAATTATAACTTTGTGAAAGTTGTAATGTTACAAGTGTGTTTATTCTACTTAGTGATGTATTATACATACCATTCAAAGTATTTAAATGACCGATTTACATTTCAAAAATATTTCAATTTATTGTACTTAATTTTGTGTAAAAAATTAAAGTAAAAATACAAATTGGTTTTTCAGTTTAATAAGTTATAAATTTATAATAAACTAGTATTTGTTGATTCAATCTTCAAGTGAGCTACTAGTTTTTAACTAAAAACACTTGTAAATATGTTAGACTTGCCTATAACAGCACTTATTTCATAATTGTTGAGTAAGTGCTACAACAATTATAAAATAAGTGCTTCTATAGGAAAGTGTAAAATATTTACAGATGTTTTTAGTTAATAATCATAATTAATCACTTTAACATTACAAACGTAGCGTTTTCGATCGCTACTTGGCGATATTCATCAGTGTCCTCACAATTCATTGTGGACCACAAAATTCAAGAGTTTAATAATCTTGAAATATAATGCATTAATAAGGGTTATTATATTGAAATTTAATTAAATGCAAATTTTATTTTTAAAACACTTGAACACAAGTATAAATATTGTTCAAAATCAACATATATAAAACTAGCTCAAGTTAAAGATGTGATCAAACAATACAATTTTTGAAGTTGAAAAATGTGTCAAGTTTTTGTGATCATAAAAATGACTGTATGGAATTGATTTATAAAAATGAAAGTAAATTTTTAAAAATGGTACTAAAATAAAAGATTTTTGATGGCATTAGGCATTTATCATCACGGTTTAAGTTTTTCCATATATTATGGACAACAAAGTACTTGTAACTTGTAATTGTAAGGTTTTTACATTATGAGGTTTTTGAATAATATTTATTTATCAATATTTTTGGCAAAAAAAACACTACTTACTGGTATTTTTCAGCATTTTCGTTTTACACGCGGTCAGTGAATTGTCAGAGTTACATTTAACAATCCACTGACAAAGTTACTTACTAGCCAACGCCCACCATTGGTTCTTGAGCCATTTGATGGCGCACTGACTAATATAATCGAGAGAGCCTTTCTTCATTTTCCTCTTCATCTGGTTAGATGTAGTCTAAGGAAGTGCAAGTAATTTTTATTGATGGTTTCATTTCCACACAACACGCAATCTGGAGATGGGAAGACATTAATTTTGTGGAGATGTGATGCCAGGTAGTTGTGGCTAATAGCCAGACAGAATAGTGCTACACCTGTGGGGGTGGGGAAGGCTACAGTCCATTGGTCCCTATGTCACAATTGTACTTCAACTTCTTTTGTGAGAGGCTCTTATAAGGTTTTCTTTCGTGCTGTGATTTAGAGTTGAGTTTATTTTGATTTTCATTGGCTGAAAAGAAGTTAAGATAAGTGTGTGCTAAAACGGCACCTTGTTTGGCAAGAGTATCTGCTTTCTCGTTTCCTTCTATATTGATATTGCCTGGCACCCATTGAATATGTATTTGACAACCTTTTTCCTCAAGAGAGTCTAGTTGTTTTCTGGAGGAAAGTGTTCAGTGGCATTCTACTTGTCTGTTGCTAGTGACGCCTTGTACTGCTGCCATGGAGTCTCCAAAAAATACAGCCTTAGAGGCCTCTTTGATTTTTGAGAGTTCAGCGGATGCTGCCAAGATAGCTTCAGCATCTCTATCATAGTTACTTTGGTTACTGCCAATGGCCAAAGCACCCTCTAACAGTCAGCTGCGGAACCTAGCTCCTGTCCCACAGTTTGCCGATGATCCATCCATGTAGATGTATAGCCAGTCATATGGTGGAAAGTTGGAATTAATAGTTTCCAGGCCTGTTGCCCTTAGTTCAGAGAGATTTGATTGACTTTTCGCAGTTTTAGAGTAGCTGATAGTAGGTTATTAAAGTTTAAGTGTTGAGCTGGTACTCCTGGCTGGATTTTGTATTTAGTTAGGAGATTGTTGTACACTGATAGTGGGGTTCTTAGGTTTTTAGCCTTTTGGTTGCATGTCTGTCGTTTTTCCTCTTTATATGTCCTCTTGTACCTCTCCCAGAAATTGAGCTTTAGTTTGCTTCTTCTAGTTTGAATTGGTTGTATTTGGGTTTGGGCCTCCATCGTAGCAATAGGGGTGGATTTGGGGGCCCCTGTAATAGCCCGAAGAGCGGCGTTCTGGGCGATCTCTAATTTGCATGAATTTTCACTTGAAGCAGTGATAGTTGCTTCAGCTCCATATTCAAGGATTGGCCTGACGTAACTTTGTAAGCTGCAATAAAAGCGTCTTGGTTTGCACTCTAAGTGTTGGCCGTAAGTAGTTTTAATATTTTTGACCTCTTGATAGCTCTGTGTGCTAGGTCTTCCATATCCGACTTCCATGTAAGTTTTGAGTCAATCGAGACCCCCAAGTATTTGGAGATGTGTTCTTCAAGGACATTATCTTTGTATTTTAAGGTTATATGTTGGGCCTTGGTGGACAGAGAGAAGAACTGGAATGTAGTCTTCAAATTATTAACTGCCATAGCATTTTCATTTAGCCATTGTTCAAGTTTTGATAAGGTAGTGTTACATGTATTTTCTAGAGACTTGATGTTGTTACTGGTAGCCCACACAATTAAATCATCGGCATACAATAGGGCTTCCACCTCTGGAACTCTCTTTACAGCCTTCAAGATCTCTTAAGCCTTCAGGATCGGAATTATGTTACCTTTCCCCCACTGTTGTGGAATGTGTTTGCTCCATGTCATCTTTTGAGGTGTTTGCACTGACGAAGTGTGAAACACATCTATAGAGAAATTTCAATGAAAAGTGATTTTTTTGGCAAGTTATTAATAAATTTAACACTTGAGTTTGCATATACTTTGTTATTTTAAAAACTTGTTTTCTGAATTATTTTTCACTTATTTTGAAAATTTGATAGTTTTTATTCTACTATTTTCTTAAGATTTACATTTATGTTAATTACAATCATTTCGCAGCAAATTACTAGGAAAGGCACTTCACTTAATTAACATATTTGTTAAGAAAGTATATAAGATATTTTATGTTATATTATGTTTGAAGTGTTATAGTAAATTTATTTTTTATTTTCCAGAAACCATTAAGGATCTGATTAGATACCTTCGCCGTGATGATGATGATCACCAAATTCGAAGACATCTTGGAAATGCAAAGGTTTTGCAGACTGATCTTATTCCAATAATAATACATCACTCAGACAAAGAAGATTTGTTTGATGTTTCCTTAAGGTAATATTAATCTCTTACTCTTATTTATTTTTATAAAATACTTATTTTTATGTTGTTTTTTTATTATTAATACAAATTACTCAACTTCAGTATGATTATAGTGTGGAGCATATACTGCCTTGTGTAGTTATCTACTATAAAATAGTAGTTTAGGAGTTTCTTTTAATAAATTACAATCTTTTGACTGTTGTATTATTTGAGAATTTGTTAACTGACAAAGTTGTATTGTTAAGAGCTGACCTTTCCAAATGTATTTTGGTAATATTCCGACATTCTTACATACAGGTATTCTAATAAAGGTGCACCTATGGTTCCACATACATTATAGTGTGTGTATTTTGGTAATATTCCGACATTCTTACATACAGGTATTCTAATAAAGGTGCACCTATGGTTCCACATACATTATAATGTGTGTATTTTGGTAATATTCCGACATTCTTACATACAGGTATTCTAATAAAGGTGCACCTATGGTTTCACATACATTATAGTGTGGTATTTTGTGGGTTGGATACTTTCTCAAAATCTTCAAAGATAAATGAATGTATTCATCAAAACATTCTACAATATTGCCTAAAATGTGATTTTTATAACACAAAAAACAGCTTGAATTAAAATTAATTTTAGAATGAATTGATTTTTATGTAAAACGATATTCTAAAACTTAATGATACAATAACCTGTCTAAACCAATAGTTTTTAATGTAACTGCAATTAAATTTTATCATCAGTTTCAATTTTATCAAGGTAACAATAAGTGAGCGGTTATACAAACCATTTATCAAAATTGGTCACAATGTTTACATTCATGATACACAACTTACTCCTCGCATAAGGTTTTCTTCAAGCATGTTTCTGCTTCTAATTTAAACAAATTTGCATGTTGAATGTAAAGAAATATAAATTGACAGTATTTTAGATTGCTTGTACTTGGTTAGATTGTTAAATCCTTTTCTTGAAGGACTAAATTACCCTTGCACTATTTTTAGCTAAACTCAAAATTGTTTTTTTAAAAAAAAATATCTGTTTCCCTTACCCATGAAAAATTAAAATTTTACAAAATCTTTTCTAGTGACTATCTACATTTTCAAAATTTCAAGTTTCTTCTTTCCGTAGTATTGACTTTGCATTGACCATTCATTCAATCACGATATTCAAATTTATAAATACATACTAAATTAGGTCTGCTATATAGCTATTTTATAATTGAGTAAAATAGAATCCCATTAGGATAGGTTTATATAAAAATTATAAGTGTATCAACTTGAATACAGCAACCATTTAGCTTAACTTATGCTACAAAACTTACTATTATTATTATTTTGACAACCAATACTAACTAGATATTTTATAGATGTATAGCAATTTGATATGAGATAATGTAGTAATTCCTGAAGTATTACTGAAATAAATTGAAATGATCAAAGTCTCTGGGAAGAGGTAATAACCTGTTGGATAAGGGCTTACTGATACTCCAAGGACACATATGTGTCATGTTTAATCGGCAAAGAAAATATAAGATGCTCTAAAAAAAGAACTGGAAAGGATTCATGAGAATCAAATAAGAGATCAATGGTAGGGCAATTGATGTGGATTGCATTGATTCCAGATTAGGGTGGACAATTCTTCTGCGATGTAAGCAGTGTTGTCAATTATGTGGCATATAAATGAAATTGTGGATTTCAGGCTGGCTTTCCAGGGACCACTGAAATGAGGACTGCAGGAAAGTTTAGGAGCCAAACAATTTTTTTGATCAGAAAGTTTGTGTTAAATATCTTAAAGAATTAAAATTTTAATTTACAATTGAGAATTTCAATTTGGTTCAAAATTTAAATAATTTTATTAAATTGATGAGTTCGAGAGTAATAGTAGTTATTATTTTTAATCTCGGAGAGTAGTAAATTTTATTATTATCAATTATTATAATTAACAAAACAGAGTTTGTTTTGTAACTTTATTGCAGTTATGCTCTTTGGCAATGATGACTTGTCCATCAAAATTTAAAGAAGTGTTTCATCCAAAAAACATACGTATTTAATATTTCATTAATCCCTTGAATTTTGTAGCCAATTACATTTGGTGAAACTTAATTAATAACTTTTACATTAGTTTGTGACTATCCAAACTTTAAAATTCAGATAGTTATAAACTAATTTAAAAGTGATTAATTTAATTATTATCTTGAATTGTGTTTTAGATATAATGTAAAGATATTATTTAGAATATTGCCACTATAGTCATTTAGCTTTTATGAATTCTATATTAAGATTATTTAGTATGTCAAACTTCAACTTCTGGAAAACTGAATATATAATTTCCTATGGTTTAAATTAGTTTATACTTTAGGGGCTATTCGCTATTTATAGAAGATCTTTTCAAAGTGGATAATACTTGACAAATATTGATCACTATTACATAATATGTTAAAATATATTTTAAAGAACAAAAAGGAGTTTTAATCGTTGCAAATCTAAATAGTGATTAAAATATGAAACAAAATACAAACATAACAATGCACAAACATGCATGATATTAAATATTTGTTTATTATAGAGAATACTATTTTATAAAACATTAAACTACTATATACATATAATTAAAGAATAAATATACTACAACTCACAGATATAAAAACTTTATTTTCATACGCGTTTCAACGACAAAATGTCTTCATCCTCAGTGATGCTACACAAATCAAATTAAGCTTAACTAAAAAAAAACCTAAACATAACCTATAAAGTTTTAACAAAAGTAAAACACAGATCTGGGCATTGTCAAATTTACAGCCACGTCTACTAATATAATTACATTAAATAACACATGATAATTATAAATATTTAATTTTGATGAGCCTATAATATTAGTAAAACATAATAATAAAAAATGTATTTAAATAATTTAAAAAATATAGTATTTAACATTAAATTAATTAAAAATAATACTGAATTTTGAATTGGACCTAATTCATTATTAACAATTTTATTTTTATTTCTATTTATAAATAAAGTTTCCCATGCATCTATTCATTAAAATTTATCACATTTTTTAAAGGGACAACATTTTTACTTTTAAATTCGTGTTTCATTTTTAAAAGTAAAAATGTTGTCCTTTTAAAATATGTGATAAATTTTAATGAATTAGATGCACGGGAAACTTTATTTATAAATAGAAATAAAAATAAAATTGTTAATAATGAATTAGGACCAATTCAAAATTCAATATTATTTTAAATTAATTTAAGTTAAATACTATCTTTTTAACATTTTTTTAATTATTTAAATAAGTTTTTTATTATTATGTTTTACTAATATTATAGGCTCATCAAAATTAAATATTTATAAGTATCATATGTTATTTATGTAATTATATTAGTAGCTGTGGCTGTAAATTTGACAATGCCAGATCTGGTTTTTACTCTTGTTACAACTTTATAGGTTATGTTTAATGTTTTTTTTTTTTTTAGTTAAGCTTAATTCGCTCTGTGTAGCATTACTGAGGATGACGACAAATTGTTGTTGAAACGCGTATGAAAATAAAGTTTTTATATTTGTGAGTTGTAGCATATTTATTCTTTAATTATAACTTTCACTCACAAGCCAGCTCGAATATTATTTATTATATACATATTTAGAATTTATCTACTAAGTGTATGATAGGGATACGTTTGGTTGCAAAAATAAAATAACTTTGTTAATCTGTTAATCTTAATATTCAATGTCCCAAGCTGCTACTGAAGTTCATTAGACTGCTACTTTTACTCGGTGTCAGTTGATGCCTAAATGGAAATCCACTTCTTGAATTCACTAATCCTTTGTTCTACATTAGAAAATATGACTTCATATAACAAATCTGTCTTAAATAAATACTTTGTAGCTATATATAAATATAGATTTATGGTAATGGATGTAACATAGTATGGTAATTCCTAAAGAATTGTTAAATGAGCATGTTTTGATAGGAAGGTAATATTTGTACTGTGATTATTAAAATTTATGGTAAATAGCAATTAATCACGATTTAAGGTTTGTTGTAATGAAAATAGTTTTATTCTTATTTTAGAATATATTTTTAAGTTGATATGTATTTATAGTTAAATATTTTGAAGATAAAAGGGGTACTAATAATATACACTGATAAATTTAATCATTATTGTTATTAATATCTAAGCTAGAAATTATTTATTTTTTAAGGTAATTAACAATCAGTAAAATTAGTACTAAAGTTTTATTTCAATTTTTGTGAAACATATATAGTTTAAAGTGTAAAAATCTCGGCTATTATATTGGTTTTTATTTTGATAGGAAAATAATCAAAAAATAGGGGTGAAAAATAATAAAAATTATTTAAACAAAAATAATGTTGAGACGACTTTGCAAGAGAGTATCAAGAAAACATTCAATGACTAATCATAGTTAAATCATGAACATTATAACTCTTTTCCCCTCAAAGATTGTTAAGAAATGTCTTTAGGGGTCTAGAAATTTTGCTTGGAGGTTCTAAAGCAATCTTAATTAAAAATTAATTACAATTAAAACTGGGTTAAAACACT
This sequence comes from Prosapia bicincta, assembly GCA_036971475.1. NCBI lineage: Eukaryota > Metazoa > Arthropoda > Insecta > Hemiptera > Cercopidae > Prosapia > Prosapia bicincta. The sequence goes on along the minus strand of JBAIZL010000010.1, from coordinate 54,538,822 downwards.
GGGTTTATAATTGGTCTTCACTTATACAACAGGATTAAACTTAAGGCTAATAATAGAGCAACCGGTTATCTTGTGCTACAACAATTACTTTACTGTTGTAGCATACAAGTTATGGTTTCAGTTGATAATGTAACACATTTGCCAAAGTAGCATTTCTCATTTAGAGTAGAAGTAAGACTAAGACGTTTTTAGTGCTATAGAAAAAATCAGAAGTTGATGAGTGCCGTATTTATAAGCTGTTATTTATATGCTTTTCCTTATAAAAGCATATAAGCCTTTCCTTAAGGCTTACATATATATGTGTAAGTGTATTTATATATATGAGGAGGCTGATTCACTCTCATGACAGGAAATATTTGAACCTTAATAAAGTATAGTAATATCTTGTACATCACCAGAAGACACCACTAAAGTAGCCTTATTGAAGTAAAGTACAGCAAATGGCAACCATTAGTGAAATAATATTCTGGCCTCTTTTGCTTGACTTTCCTCTACCATTAGATCTGGAGTCTACCAAAGCCATTGGAGTTGCCTATTTACAACTTGTGACTGTGTATGACTAATTTAATTCACTTCTACAAACATCGAGATAAATTTAACCCAGACTACCTATTGTCATTACTGTTTGACAAGTAGGACATCATATCTGCAGAACACAAATTTCAATGTACACTAAAGCATGTTCAGAATGAAAGTGAAAATATCTACATAAGAGCAGCTGTATATTGGGCCTCATGTTAAAATATGGCAGAAATGCTGGGAATGACATAGTAAAAAAATGTTAGGAAAGAGATTTTCATTGGAACAATGACCAAGACACCAAATCCAATGTATGATTCCACTCGACACTAGAGAAATGATAGAATTGATCCACTTTATAGCAATTGTTTAGTTTGTGTTAGGAATCTTAAATAATTTTGTTTGTTTGACTAAATCTGTCCTAGCCTGATGGCTTTTACCGATGTTACTGAAATGCTTTTCCAGTTTTTCTTTAAACAAATATTAGAACAGGTTTAATTATTTTCAAATTATTTTACACGGATTTAAATGTAAATATTATTTGGTTTATAATAATATGCTTATTGTATATTGTGCTTTCTTTGAAGAATGAAGCAGGGTTTAGTTTTTATATTATTACTTGTCCGAACGAATAATTTAAGTCTATTTTCAAAAAAGACATTCAGAGACAAAACTTGTAAACTCTAACTTGTGAACAGTGTCTAGGATGTAACTATGGAATGCGATGTTGAACTGGTTTTAAAGGCAGGTGTCTGGATGGTGTGTGATTTGTACTATGTTTATTAATTAATGTGTTTCAGTTGTATGCTATGGTTGTTGATTTAATGATACTTTGGTGTGTTAAAGTGTGATAATGTTTTGTAAATGTGGAGAACTTCTAGGCGTAGTTTATATCTGTTGTGTAATGAGGGCCGTTTTTGTGGTCAGAAGAAGATGAGTTGTATGAATTTTAACTGAATCCATTGTTCTTTGAATCTAAACTGTATTAGTTTTCACAATGTACAAATTTTTATAATTTCTACAATCCATTCTATATATACCTATTACTTGAAGTTTTTTTTTTTGTCATATTTTGTTTTAAACTTCCTTCTTGTTCCCTTGATTTTGGGTTTTCAGTCTTCCTAATTGAGATTTTTTACCTTTATTTTCGTGTGATCAAATTGTTTGTTACATTTTGTCAACATGTTATCAATTACTGTGTTACTGTAACGATTTCTATGTGTTATGTATTTAATTGTGTTTATTTCTTTGTTAAAGTTTTTATTATTTTTTTTTTTGTAATCTGTATAGTATGAATCCCTTGTAGGAGGTGGTTGGAAGTATTCTGGTTGAGTGTGAATGTCTTTCTTGCTTTTCTATAGGTGTTGAAAGTACGTTTTTGTGTAGAGCATTTTGTGTTGTGGTTGAAGAAATTTAAAGATCAGTCTGCTTTGAATTCTTACTTGAAATAAAGCTTTAGGGGGCATTTTGTATATTTGTGATTGGAGTGGTTTTGGATCGATGGGTATTCCTTAAGTATAGTGTGATGATGCTATACCTGTTCTGCAAGTAAAGCATTTGTTATAAGTGTGCCTTGTTTAAGATGATCTCCTTTTTTTAATGAGATGTAGGAATATTTTACTTAGAACGTCATACTTTGTGATTAGACTACCCATGGGTAAGCCATCTGATTTGAACCTGAAATAGGTTTGCTCTGTAAAAACTTGAAGAATGTCCAGGATTTTGATGTAAGGATTTGTGGTAGATTTTTCTGTATTGATGAAGATTTTTGAATCCTTAAAGCTTCTGTTCTTAAAATATATATATATAAGAGGCAATATTTATTATATCAAATGACATATAACTACTCTACATTTGTTTTGTGAATAGAGAGTAGTGTTGAGTTGTGAAGGATAATTAAGTGTTTCAATTTGTTTTATAATTATATTTCTTCTAGTTAATGTGGTGACACTCTGGTAAACTTTATGAGTGGGCATATGGGTATTTGTATTGCTTTATTTATAGATAAGGGGGTAGTATGGAGGCCAGGTGCCTTCTGGAGGATATTCTACAGCTAACTATAAATTCTACACCTAACCAGATGGCCTACTTATGGGAAATCCAAACAGCAAGGCCTTATAGTAAAAAAAGCAGGTTGATTTATATAATTAAAAATCAGGCTTTCTAACTCACTGGAACAATTTTATTTGTTTGTAACTAATTATATGATATTTTTTTACTATATGACTTTTGTTCTTCATTAGTTCATAAAGCCCACTATTACCATTGCTTATTTTTAAATCATTGACGTGGTAGGAAATTGATTTTATTTTTATTGAAAGGTCACATTTAGTTGGCCAACAGAGACAATGGCTGGTTTTCTCCATCACAGGATGAGCCTATTTTTAATGTTGGCAAACTACCAAGGTTTCACATGTTCCGAAAAAGGTCATGATTTGACTAAATTTCTCCCTTCTCAATTCACAAACAGCTCTTTGAAATGTAGGAGGTCCTCTGTTTTCCATAAAGATGTTCAAGAATGGTACATTACTTTTGGAGATAAGTAATGACAAAAAACGTTTTTGCTGGTCATAATGAAGGTATCTGTAGTTCTAGAGAGTTCTTTGAATTTCACTAAGGGAGTCAATACTTGAAGAGAATTGATGCTAGAAACATTTTAAGAAATAAAGACTGAGATACCTGTAGCGTCAGAGTGGGCGATTGATGTAACTCAATATTAAAGATAGATCAGACGCAAAAGTTTCCAAAAATCACTTTTATTCTTATCTTCAGATAATCCCTGATTCCCAAATTTATTTATACCTTTAATTTTTTCTTGCTTACTCCTACAAACCTTTTCTTACACTTATCTGGAACCACCAATTCAGCTCACATTCGGGCAGCTCATCTCCTACCTCCCATTCTTTGATGTAACACTACACCTTGTCTGTAGAAAAGTAATAATCTATTTCTAGAGTTCGAATTCTGGTTTGAAACCTGTATCTCAAGAAATAAATCCCTCAGAAGAACCAACTCCTTGAGTTTATAATAAAACCAATTAGCCACCTATAAGCTCCTTAGGTTTTTATCGCGGTCACAGATTGTTTGAGAGACAATTTGGACTCAAAAACCTTTTTTTACATTTAGACTTCAGTGAAACTCATTTGTCTATCTTTAAATTGGTTTCCTGGACTTTTAAGAGATGTATTTATTTAATTTTAAAATTTTGTTATAATAATTTCCTTTTTTTATGTATCACGTTTTATTTAATCCCGACTTCTAATTTGTCGTAGTTTACCACTAGAAGCGTTATAGGCTTGTGTGACAAAATTTTATAAACTCTTTTTCTCGCATATGAATACAATTGATATGACTATATTTATTTTGACCCCTTTAGTGAAGGCTATTATTTGGCCTATTTTTTGTTTCTAGAGAGCGAAGGTATCTATTTTATTTCGGTTTACAATTCTAAGTTATTTCCCAAATTTCAATATTCTAAACAATTTTAATTCGTGTTAAATTTGAAATTATTTCATTCTTTTTGTTACTTTGTCTATTTCTAATCTGGTTTACTCTAGTTGTATAATTTGTAGTAATATACTTCAATCTGGCCATTGCAATGTACTATGGGGCATATATTCAGATATTTTTTTAGTGCCTGCGATTCGGATACTCATGATCGTAGCTGCAAATATTTGGTTAGTAGGGATTTATAATGCAACACTTCAGTAAAGGGATTGCACATCGGGGTACTACCTCTTAAACATGAAATTTGGAACCTTTAACTTAAAAATAACTAACTGACCTGTCCAAAAGACAAGGTACATTATGTAGACACTATAATACCTTTTCTCGCAGTGAAGGTGTAGGTGGCGGTCGTGGTCAACATCCATGTAAATCAAACACACTGTAACATACGAAGGTGAACATAATGGGTAAGTCGAGGAGGAGGTGCATCGTGATGCCCTCCAGGATACTCACGTCGATACTTTTTGAAAAAAACTGATTTCATTTTACATGGATGCTTACAGCGCGGTCTAGCATGCTGCTTCGCACTGATTGGTCCGTTCAAGGTCGTCCCGTTACTTCCACGCTACACACGTGTGCGAGGGAAATTCGGCTGTCAATATCGGTAATGAGGTAGCTTTTCCTTCTATAACTCCAAGTATGATGAAAGTTGTAGTGAAGAACACAGATTCCCAACTGAGGAGCAATATTTTCAAGTTCATAAGTGAATATCTCAGGTGTCATCTCATATAGGAATGGAATCGTTCAGGACCATCTTTTAGTTCAGTAAAAAGTGGGTGGTATTTCCATAAACTTCTTATTTTCTGGTTTATTGGATGCACTGGAAATCCCCTATTAAGTAGATTACCTGTCATACACCACTTAACTGTCACTATCCTCGCTCGAATAACATAACATCACGAACAAAATATACACTTACACCAGAGAACAGATCACTACATCAGTCTGAGCATGACTGAGCATCGCATGTGACCTCCTCACCAAGTGCTGTAAACATCGATCGCTACTTAACTAGTGTTATCCACCGCGACCTACATCTCTACCGCGATTAAGATGGTGGACAGTGACGGAAGGATTACGGATTAACCCTTTGCACGCGTATAACGCGATTTCTCTTAAGGCTAAAATCTCTGCTAGCGCGTATTACGAGAAATCACGTATTTACAATATTTAAGGACGGTATTTAAATTATTATAATTTTGTTTAATTTTGTATGAGTTGTTCGTTGTAAACATCGTACACATTATTTTCATTCAGTTATTTACTTTTAGATTAGTCTAAATTGTTGATTATAATAATTTGTTATTGGCCTTCTTCGGGTTAGGAAAACATTTGTCAGAAAAAATTATGTGTTTTTTTGTAGTCAAGACCATTGTAGACCATTTTTTATATTCTTTCTATTAGCTCACGCTTTCCTTAAAAATATCTTTCACACATTTTCATCGTTATTAAAATATTTTTTTATTAATCTAAACAAGTTCGAATACATCTTTTAAAACCTGCAGTGGATGACAATTGATGTTAATACAGTTTTTCAAATATTTATTCATTTATTAAATTAAAAAAAGTTATTAGTCTCGGTCGGATTCAAACTGAGTAATTAGATGTTGAAAATTCAGCATTTTTGTGCTGTAGCAACTTGTCCATAACTAAAAAAGTAAATCAATTACTTAAAGATGTATATGAAATTATAAGAAAACATTTCCTTGCATTAATTAATAGATGGATAGAATGAGGAATTATAGACCACCATCAGCATCATAAATTAGAAACTAAAGAAAAAGAAAGCGAATAAATAGTAACAAACAACAATAATAGTCCCACATACATACTGTATAAAGAGGAAAACGGAAAATTATAAGGATTAAACTTGTAGAATATATATTTAAGTTTAATTAGCTTTTTGCGTGAACTCTTTGTTATAATTATTGTCAAATAACAGGAGCTATTGATCGAAGTGAACAGGCTTAAATCTACTGCTGGAGCTGTATATTTTTAAAGGGATTTTTCAATTGAGTGAGGAAAATGTTTATCTAAGAGTATTCCTGGTCATGAGTTGCGAAGTTGAAATAATAGCGATGAAAATCATTAGTGTGGTACAGTCAGGTTGAAGAGTTTACTTTATAAAGTTCCATTTGCCGGTATGCGTATTGTAAAACATTTTAGTTTCTTGGACGTTGTAAACACTACCGAATTCCTTAATCATGATTAAAAAAGACCATTACCTCGTAACATAAATTACTGCGAAATTTAAATTCATCTGAGTAAAACGTCTATACTTTTCTTTCCTCAGTAGAAAATACGCCTAAAAGATAACACAATTTTATCTCAAAGATTTAAAGTAATTTCATTAAGCAGTTTTAAAACATTATCTAAGCCCACGTAATTTCTTTGAGTTTTTTCATTTAAAAGTAATTTTCTATGCTTTAAAAACTTTTTATTACTTCTACCTAGTTATAACGTAATTACTTAATTAATTAATTCATTTTGAATGATTTTAATTACTTTAGTAATTTTTTATTACTTATTTTAAATGACGATGTTGTTTGAGTTATTTCCCTTTTTAGAATTTTAAATGAATATAAAATATGTACCTATCTTTATTATACTGTATATATATCAAATACGAATTGCTGATCAAATACATTGAACAGTTCTTATTTACTCTACATTTTTCAAAGGGAAGTTCCCTCTACCCTTCATTTTGTGAAGGACTATATAGTGAAAAGTTAAGACAATTTTGGTTGTGTACTTGAGAAATTTAGTTCTTAATTTAATGTACAAGCGTAGATTCGCGTTTATACATTAGCTTTATGTTTCCATAAACTAGATAGTAATTAAGAATTATATTCTAGTTTGAATTGAACTACAATTACATTATAGTTTGATTTAAAAGTATTAAAAAATCTGCTTGCTACGTAACCTCCTACAGTATATGTCATTACTTTTGATATAAAGTATCACATTCAATGTTTTAGACTTATCAGCTGAGGTGTTTAGAAAATTAACATAATATTGATTGAAATGCTCCATGTATTAATGAAATATTGATTCTCTAGTTACACATTTTAATTACATCTCTAAATCAATTTACGGTGTTCGATCGATTTATAGTTGTTGAAAAATATTGCGGTGGCAGTGGGCGATTGAAATGTCTAACATGGTTCGAGAGACAGCAACTACTCGTCTATATGCATCGAAAGTCTTCAATTTTCAATCGAGGAGTTTTGACGTCTCAACGGTTTTTTATATTCTCTCGAATATTTCTCGTTGTGAATTTCAGCATATCATATCTTATCCTATCTGTATATTTAAAATATTGCGTTTTGCTCTATTTTATATTAATAATAATTTTTTTTTGCATACCGTTTAAGTACGTAATCATTGGTAATTGTATGTAGCTTGATACTTTCAACATTTGTTGATACATATAGGTATACAGGGTCTATTGAAAGGCTTCGAATCTTTTATCTTTTGACGAGTCTATAGTCCTACTTATGCAGCCATAAAGCAATATTTAATATTGGTGTCAGATATTTTAATGAGGAACCTGTTCAGTATGCCATGTTAAATAAAATTTCCACTTCCAAATTTTTATTAAAATACGTGTAGTTTCGTTTTAGAGTTGTTCAGAAAGAAACTAAACCGTTTCGACGGCCTACGACTTGTCATGTTGTAGCCAGTCTATTGTACATTATCCGTTCTATAATAATTGCATTGAAGAACAACGCCAAGGTGCCCAAACCTAAGCTATCCTCTAGTTCTTACATTGCTTAAGGGCTTCTGCCCCTGACAGTAAATCTGACCTTGCAATTCGTTTGCAAATTGATTATGTGGGTAGCTTAAGTAACGTTCACCCTAGCCATGCACCTCATTATCTATTTCTGTTTATCAAATACAGTAAACTCCCGGCTATCCGTGGGCGGATTAACCGGTTTGCGGATTATCCGGGTCTACCATTGTTTTACAAACATCCAATTTTTATTCCAATCAGATTCATTATTGTTTTTTTTTTTACCACTCAACGCAGCACAACATCCGGTAAAAACAACGATCATAAAAATAAACTAAGCTTTCTCAAATAACGCAAGGATAATCGATAACTAACTGTCGTGTTAGAGGGAATGAACCAACTCGAGGTGGGAACAGACTACTGTATATAAGAGACAATGACAAAATGCTTGGACGCCCGAAAACCTAATGGGTATCATAAGATTGTAAACAAATGTCAGCTAATATCGGCTATAAATAGTCTAGGACGTGGCATATGCATTATCCTTGTCTGTCATATACATTATCGATCTTTATGGCTTTGTGACACACGTGACACAAGTAGACACTGTGCAGCAAAATGGTTCTCAAGGAACTTGGATAGCACATTAAAGCTAAATCAATGCTCACAAAAAAACAGACTAAAGTGACAGATTTTTTTGTTAAAAAGTGAAAGTATTATGTGTAAAGGAAATTACATATGTACATACATACTTACTTTTGACATATGTACGTACTGTAAATAGTTAGACATATAAATGTACATGTTATAATCCGTCAAATACATCGACATTTTAAATTATTTTCTGTATTTATTTTGTCCTCTGAAGATTATTTGTGAATTGCATTAACCGGGGTCATTATTTTTTGTAGCTTATGGTATAATAATCGATTATCGATCGTTTTGCGAATTCTTTGTTCATAGCGGATTATCCGGGGAATTCGTTATCCGGCGTGGCCGGGCCACCCTATTCCACGGATAATCGGGAGTTTACTGTAATTCTATTTCTTCATATTTCCCTGGCATACAGTGCTATCTAGATTCTAGTTATATCCTTTGAACGTTCCAATTCTATGGGGATTTTATTCTTTTTAACTTCTTTTTATCTTTCACTAAGTCCATTTTATTTATTTCAATGTTTATGGTTGTTTTACAGGTTGTTTTTATATCCGTCACTTCCATTTCTTGTAATTCATTAACCATTGTTCTGATTTATTATCTCTTTGCTTGTTTACAACAGAGGAGGACTTTCAATTTATTAATAGCTGTTTGATTTCTTCATTGTTTAATAAATGAGATGTAGAAAGTTCAAGGCCATTACCAATAGATTGTGATCACTGCTAACATTCCTTCCACGATATGTCTTCTCAGATTTTATTTGCTTCTTCATCATGAATGCCGCCAGGATAATGTAGATCTGGTTGGAGTCTTACTATCTTCTATCATCTATCATCAAGGAATAACTTATGAGTCTCTTGGAGGATATTTTTCGCCTAGGCTATGTAAACTCCTACGTATCTGTTTCTGCCTCTACTCCAATTTCAAACCAGGAATTTTCTAATTTCTACAGCCACAAGGATTGTGGCAATCGGTTTAATAGACCCATTAAAACATATAGTTTTATTAAATTAATCTACCACTACACTATAGTAGAGGCGTAAATATTTTCATGATTATTCCACCACCTATTAATGGGTTTGATTCCTAGCACTTTCTCACTTTTGAGGTACTCTGTACTAGCGTGATATTTTCGTTTGCTTGCAGTACTGCTTCGATAAATAATATAATTAATTTGTTAGTAAACTTGAACTACCCTTTTATCTAATCTTATACAATGCTTGAAAATATTTTAGAATAAACAATTTATATGGTTTAAAATCTTAAGTAGTTAAATATTTCATCTCTTTTATAATATAACGTAAAAACATGTTGTCAGAAGAAGGTTTACTTACTAAACGTCTAACTTTATGCGTCTAAGGGTATCGTTATATGCATCAGGAAGGTTAAAGAAGCATAGAGGGTTCTTGGGAACACACTTCCCTTTGAAGTTATCGGTTGAATCCATTGCTTTAGACGAATTAAGTTAACTCCAGGTTTAACTTTGAACTTTGATTAAGCTTTGCAACTTAGTTAGGCTTCGGGGAAACTTTATATTTAAAGAACAGGGATTACCTTGATTTAGTTAATGAAGACCTAATGTCTGTACTAAAACCGTATGTTTTGTAAATGAGTTGTAATCGTGTTTAGCTTTCGCGAAGAAATTGCTACGTTTAAGATAACCGTTTTACACGTAATATGTTTCTGTAAACAGTTTTAAACTGGTTGTTTCTGTTATCTGGTTAAAAATAAAAAGTTGCTTTAAATATTCTATAAAATTTAATTTTATATTGAAAGATATGATATTAATAGTCTAATGGTATAAATTAAATAAATAAATAAATACGTATCTTGTCTTTCCTAGTTAAGCCATCGTTCCTGCACTTGACAAGTTTATGGTGCAGATGTTTCCATCTATCGGTGTACTCATTAAGTTCTGTTACATGGAGGAAATTCGAAACCTGTCACACCATATCAATTACTGTGCAGTGTATTTCTCAATTCTGTGCTTAATATTATTACATAGGTCTTAGCAGTAAAGTAAATTATTCATTTCAATTATTTAGACTTAAAAACATTAAATATGCAAATATGATTTTTTTTAGTATGAAAAGGTTTCTAGTAACTA
>JBAIZL010000010.1:54498299-54523299 GCA_036971475.1 Prosapia bicincta | reverse complement strand
GTCTCAGAGTAACAGTGCCTGCTAAGTGTAAATAGACTATTAAAGAACTTATTATTATTAGTCGTAATTTATTTACGCTTTTATAAATAATAATGGTTTTTATTTAATGTCTGTTAATAACAATTAAATGTTTAAATAGGCTAATGACATCACAGACAATTTTGCTTTGTTAATCATTCAAAGTTTCGAATTTCTTTCCGAAATTTTTTTCAAGAGCTCAACTTTAATTATACAACTATACAACATAACTTACGATTTATAAAAAACATAACATTATATAAAACATAATAAAATCAACAAATTATAGAACTCTTAATAAATAACCATTTACATGGACTTGTAAATGGATATTTATTAAGAGTTTTATAATTTGTTGATTTTTATTATGTTTTATATAATGTTATGTATTTTATAAATAAATCGTAAGTTATGTTGTATAATTGTTTAATTAAGGTTGAGCTCTTTAAAAAAAAATGTTAAAAGAAATTCGAAATGTTGAGTGTTTAAAAAACCAAAACTGTCTGTGATTTGTCATTAGCCTATATAAAACATAATAATGGTGTAAACAGTAGGGACCATAAAAGTGTATATACGTATGTAATAATGCAGCTGTATATGTTGTTTACTGTATTGTTTTGTAAGATGATTTATTTATTGAGAATCAATAATAAAAAACCTATTCAATTTTAACTAACATTATTTAAAGTTGGTTGTTCTAACTTGATTTCAATGATTAAACCACAAGCTATAATTTTAAAAACTCTTTAAATAATTAGGCCTGTTTATGATGCATTCTTTCTACTGACAGCAAAACTGACCTCACACATGTTCAGAAACTATACCCCAGCTATTTTATTTATTGAATGTTTTTGGTTTTGATAGCTTGCTTACTCACTAGCGTGCAATTTTAAAAATTTCGTTTTTCGAAAGAAAATCCAATGTATTAATAAAACTACTCGTATGGATAGGCCTGTCTGTGAAATTAGATGATCTTCACATTTCGTTAGAAAAAAGTATAAAATGCAACACCACACAAAACTATAAATAAGATGTCTTTCTTTCTTGAACTTGAGCAATTAACAAACAAACTAACCACAAAAATAAAACAATAATAAGAATGAAATTTATTAATTTAGTATAACAGTTAGGCACATTTCACTTTAAAGGCACTTCTTTGAACATATAATCTGAGACTCTTAAAATAAGTTTACCTTTAGGTTATATTTAATTACCTTACCTTTCTGTAGTCACACCTTCAGGTTTCTAAATAATCAACAAACATAAAATTTAATATCACCTGCATTTATTCATTTGACGTTTAATTATTACACATTATACCAAATTACATTAATACAATGCAGTGACAAAGATTGATTGCTTAACTAATATTACAATTACTAAAAAGGTGGACCCTTGAGGCTTTGGGGTTTTTAATGCAATAAAGTTTGATAATTACAGTGTTAATATGTTCTCCGGTCGTTATTACGGAATCTTTTATAAATTAGAAAGTGGTGAAAAAAACTAGATTTTTTTAATACCAATTAATTTAAAATTATTCTGAATTTACTAAGTTTATAAAGCTCTGTTGGCTAAATCTAATGTAAGAAAAAAATACTTATTGTTTTGTTGAGTTCCTGGAAATCATGATCGTGCTTTATTGCACTTTTACACATAATACCCTATTTCCCTAATTCTTTATTATCTGGCTAAATCATTTACCCCCCCCCCCCCCAATACGTATGCCTTCTTCTGAAGTTCCTCCAAGACTCACTTTTGCCTTATCTATTTTAGTTTTTGAAACCCAGCATAATCTCTTCCCCCCCCCGCATCTTGCGTATCGTAGTTATCTTGGTGATTCCCATACCTTTTACAAAAAGCCTTCCTAACGGTACAGTCTTATTTCCCAGGTTATATTTTGGTCACTTGGAAACTCCCATCTTAAAATACTTGGACCATTCCTCAGTCAATTGGTTCCCACAGCACCTTTATGACTACATCCAAGTAGAACCATGGTTAAGTACTTTGTCAGTACTAACTAAATTTATACTTTAGGCCTCATACGATTATGTTATAATGTACTGCTGAAGATGTTTACCTTTCAACTGAAATACAAATCAAGTGTTATAGTCAATAAATTAATTTATAATGTACTGCTGAAGATGTTTACCTTTCAACTGAAATACAAATCAAGTGTTATAGTCAATAAATTAATTTATAATGTACTGCTAAAGATGTTTACCTTTCAACTGAAATACAAATCAAGTGTTATAGTCAATAAATTAATTTATATGTACTGCTGAAGATGTTTACCTTTCAACTGAAATACAAGTCAAGTGTTATAGTCAATAAATTAATTTATAATGTACTGCTGAAGATGTTTACCTTTCAACTGAAATACAAATCAAGTGTTATAGTCAATAAATTAATTTATAATGTACTGCTGAAGATGTTTACTTTTCAACTGAAATACAAATCAAGTGTTATAGTCAATAAATTAATTTATATGTACTGCTGAAGATGTTTACCTTTCAACTGAAATACAAGTCAAGTGTTATAGTCAATAAATTAATTTATAATGTACTGCTGAAGATGTTTACCTTTCAACTGAAATACAAGTCAAGTGTTATAGTCAATAAATTAATTTATAATGTACTGCTGAAGATGTTTACCTTTCAACTGAAATACAAATCAAGTGTTATAGTCAATAAATTAATTTATAATGTACTGCTGAAGATGTTTACCTTTCAACTGAAATACAAATCAAGTGTTATAGTCAATAAATTAATTTATATGTACTGCTGAAGATGTTTACCTTTCAACTGAAATACAAGTCAAGTGTTATAGTCAATAAATTAATTTATAATGTACTGCTGAAGATGTTTACCTTTCAACTGAAATACAAGTCAAGTGTTATAGTCAATAAATTAATTTATAATGTACTGCTGAAGATGTTTACCTTTCAACTGAAATACAAATCAAGTGTTATAGTCAATAAATTAATTTATATGTACTGCTGAAGATGTTTACCTTTCAACTGAAATACAAGTCAAGTGTTATAGTCAATAAATTAATTTATAATGTACTGCTGAAGATGTTTACCTTTCAACTGAAATACAAGTCAAGTGTTATAGTCAATAAATTAATTTATAATGTACTGCTGAAGATGTTTACCTTTCAACTGAAATACAAATCAAGTGTTACAATCAATAAATTAATTTCACTGTAGCTATTGACTTTTATTTTATGTGTTCAGTTACTTCATAGTTCACAGTTCAAGAGAACAATTAAATACTAGTAAACACTTAAAATTATGTAGGCCTTTGCATTAGACCATCCGGGAGATGTATCCTGTAGTCAAGTTGGACGGGGACTGTTAGTTGACACTGAAAGTAGTCATTAGTTAATGGTGTGGATTAGCAGAGTACATTTGATGCTTCCATGGGATTTTAGCGATAAGATAGCGCATGAGAGCTACAGTATATCTGGGTGTTGAGTATGTGTTTAGGTTGTAATTTTAAATGTTTGTACATGCGCATTTCGTACTATTATATTAAGGTAAAAAGTTGATATAAATACTATTAAAATTGTAATAAGAATAAAGACTTTAAATATGGAAACATGATAAATACTCTACTACAATAAAAAATAATCTAAACTATAAATCAACGTAATTATAAATAAATACAGTAGTAAAATTTGTAAAAAAAATTCATTGTTTCGAAACTTTTGTGGACAATCTAGGTAAATTGTAAATTGGGTTACCTAGTTAAAACTAGTCCGAGAATTTAATAATAATTATTACTCTTTGGAACTTAAAAGGGTTAAATGGTATAAGCCTACTTACATTTTAATCCAACAATTGCTATGCATGTTTTGAAATCTATTTGCTCGGAAAAGGTAGATGTTAGCAAGCTTTTTTTCAAAAATTTATACAAAAATGAAATATCCCGTTAAGCTAAGCTGGGATATAAACGTTTTATCTCAAATGTTCTAAATTGCAGCTATGAGAGATTTATAAACTCACTTTAAAAATATTTTCCAATAATATGATCATACGGTAGTTATTATGGGAATAAAGTACTGGCTGATGTAGGTCTTAAAAATATAAGTAGGCCTACTAAGTATTCGGTTGAGATAGGTGGGGTATAAAATACATAGGCTCTACATAGTTTATTAACGTAAACTAAACTATTTATGGATTATAACAGTCAGATCTTTTTTGGTTATGCTTGATTTTGGTCTTTGGTCGCTCAACATATGGTTATGGTGATATTCGTTATGGTAAATATAATTTGTTTGTCTTTAAAGTTGTTATTGTGAATTTTTTTCTCATACAACTGTTGTGCAAATAGAAATAACGTATTCTTCAGTTCGGTTATACCAAAAATTATCGTATGCGTTAAAAACGGCTGATGTAGGTCTTAAAAATATAAGTAGGCCTACTAAGTATTCGGTTGAGATAAGTGGGGTATAAATTATATAGGCTCTACATAGTTTATTAATGTAAACTAAACTATTTATGGAGTTTAACAGTCAGATCCTTTTTTGGTTATGCTTGATTTTGGTCTTTGGTCGCTCAACATATGGTAATGGCGATATACGTTATGGTAAATATAACTTGTTTGTCTTTAAAGTTGTTATTGTGAATTTTTTTCTTATACAACTGTTGTGCAAATAGAAAGAACGCATTCCTCGGTTCGGTTATACCAAAAATTATCGTAAGCGTTAGAAACGGCTGATGCAAGTCTTAAAAATATAAGTAGGCCTACTAAGTATTCGGTTGAGATAAGTGGGGTATAAATTACGTAGGCTCTACATAGTTTATCAATGTAAACTAAACTATTTATGGAGTTTAACAGTCAGATTTTTTTGGTTATGCTTGATGTCGTTTTGGTGTCCGGCCGCTTAACATATGGTTATGACGATACACGTTATGCTAAATATAATTTTTTTGTCTTTTAAGTTGTTATCGTAAAATCTTTTTTCTTATACAACTGTTGTGCAAATAGAAAGAACGCATTCCTCGGTTCGGTTATATCAAAAATTATCGTTAGCGTTAGAAATGTATTTTTTTCTAAATAACAAAACTTAACCTTTCCGGATACGTTGTCACTAGCTTGTAAAATATTTATATAGTAATTTAGTGTAGTATAAAATAGTGCTAAAATGTTTTTTTTCCATATTAATTTTCTATATAGTAGAATACTGCATAAAATTAATGTCGTGGTGGTTTATTTAGCTGGTTAGTTATTTTAAAGTTTATAATCCTTAATAAAAATAAATCGCATATGCCTCCAAATCAGATATATTGGGATGTAACTATAGTTGGACAAACGAGAGGGGCTCTCTTTTCATTTGCAAGCAAAATCACTTTAATCGGTGTAATACGTCCAATCATGGAACAAACATGAAAAAACAACATAAAGAGCAAATGCAGAACATTATTTTTTTCTGAAGTTGGTTAAAAATATCCAGTTTTTTAGTACTAGTAACATTAAACAGTTGTAAGCTGTTACTCGGGTATTTTAAATTAACAAAAGCTAATGGAACGTCTTTGGTTTTAATTTATTATAAATAATAAGGTATTGGATTCTTGAAAGTTTATTATTTTGTTGTCTAGAAAAAGCGGAAAATTCTGAGCATTTCAAGGTAAATATTTTTCATAACTTTGCTCCACTGTGTTTTCATGCTCGAAACGTTTTGACAAAGTTGAAAGAAAAACTTGGGATGAAGCTATTAGGCGAAAGCGTGACCTCACGCATTACGTTTTCTGTAGCAATGTATTTGCTCTTCCTACAGTGCAGATAACACTCCATCATCGTCGGATTTGATATTGACTCTTATTTTACCCAAAGTGGAATCTGTGTCTGTTTTTCCAATCGATGAAGTATAAAAAACTGAAGATGAGTTAACATAACAAATATTTATTTATCCCAATGGAACGATTAATGTATAACCAAACTCCACGACGTGAGGTCCTGAAAGTGTAAATAACCAACCAGGTTTTTAACCCTTTATACAGATTGAAAGAGTCCGTTAGTAACACGCATATTTTATTAGTTAATGCATCACTTAACTAAATATTCAAGTTGATAATATGAGCTGAAATCAAGTTATTAATTAGACTTTTTGAAAGTTTCTATATCATTTAAAGAAACGAATTGAAGATTGTTTTATAACATAGAGTTAGTGTCGTGTTAAGGTTTTTAGAGAAAATCCTGCTTGATCCGATGTCCAGACAGATTGTGATAAATCAAATTGGGATTAAACCCAGTACAGTACCGAAGACAAAACGGAACAGAAACTTGACTGATTACAAAAGAAATACAAGCTGAAGTAATCTCTGTTTTTATTGCATTGGTCGTATTGCTTTTAGCAAGACAAGTAGAAATCATGACCTCCTTTATACGGCTCGTCTAATCGTTTTTAAATTTGTTTTATGAACATTACTTATTTTGTCTTGACCTCTGCAGGCTTGCTAAATATTTCCTATATATTTGCTCTTAGACGCTGATTGTAATATGGTATGCGTTCATATGACATGTCTTTTTAAAAAGGGCATACTCAGGATCAAAATTAGGGGGGAGGGAGCAAACCATGGTCGTTCAGGGTTCGAACGACAATAAAATAACCATAAATAATCCTAATTTTATAATTTTCAATAGTGTAAGTTTTTTTAAAAGTATTAAATTAGTGTCTAAATTGTAATAAATTCCAGCAACAAAATTTAATAACTATTTATTTATTATAATATTGCTTCCAGGGGGGGCAGCTGCCCCCTATTAATAAGCAGCATGCTTATTAAAGTTAATGTAGGATTTATACCCAAAATGTAAATGTCAATTGAAGATACTTTGAAGATTGAAGATTGTAATGTTTGTACATACCTTTTTGTGTATTCGGTTATATATTTTTCAAAATCTTGCAAATAAAGTAGAAGCAGTATAAAATAAAATAGCACAATTATATAAAAGAAGTAAAGTAACCTTTTAAATTATCATAAAAGTGTTTGATAATTATTTATTAAAATCAAGTGAATAATCATTTGGCATTTAAGTCATAGTTTCGCAGAAATATGCTTTGTAGGATTGCAGAAAGCATGTTACTTGATAGCTAGGAGAAAGAATACAGCATTTTCTGTATTGGTAGGCCTGCTTGTTGGTTGTGTAAGATTAACCTAACTTTCTGAATGAAAATTAACAAAAGGAATACAAATTCAGTGTTTTTATGAACGTAATACAATTGCAGTTATTTTGAACAGGCGTTTTGAAGAACATTTTTTTAAAAAAAATCAGGTTTTAGGTTTCTATTTAACTATAGACGAGGCCTATACATTCCAAAATTGTTGCAATAGTAAAGTCTCCACTAAGTATTTACTGTCAGGGAGTATGTTTGCGCATTAATGATTGTAAAAATCAAAAGATAATCTTAGTACCTTTTCAAACGCTTTGCACTGAGACTGAATAAATTTGCTCTTTCCCGGAATAAAATCGAACGACTTTCATGAAAGTAATTGGCGTACGTAGTTCGGTTACTTAATTATTTTCACAGGTTGCAGAGTTACAATTTCTGGGAACACGTTTTTGGAGCTAATAATTATTTAAAATTGTTTCCCGATGGAAAGACTACTGTCACTTGTTGAAACTCGACGGTTCAGTTGCGATTTTTTTAATTGTTGAATGGATTTTCCAGTTCAAAATTATAAATTTATTTACTTTTACGGCGAAAAACAGTCTCAAACAATGAAAAGCACTTTTTACGTTTTACAAAATGTTAGAAGGAAATACACGGAATCGAAAAACAAAATTTTTGATATTGAGGTTCCGCGTTTGTCAATACAAATCTGTAGGGCTACATTTTTCTGAACATTTTCAGAAAATATTACAAAATGGTATTAATGGAATCAACAAACGTTAATACTTTTTATGATATAAAATACATCTGTATAAGTTGTATGTGAAATATCAGATATTTGTTTTGAGGTAGATTATTAGCTATTGATAACTATTGTATAACAAATTCTGTTTTGTCGTAGGCTAATTGATAAAATTCAGAAAAAATAATGCACAAGTAGATACTTCATTCATAAATAGAAGACTAACTTAATAATATTATCTAATAGTTTTTATTAATAGTTCATTTCAGTTAAAATATTGGAAAGAACTCCAATACCACACAAAAAATAAAAAATAACAAATAAAACAAGTTACTTAAGATTAAACCCTTATTTAAATTTCGATGACCGTGTCATCATCATCAGAGGGTCTTATTACAAAATTACAATCTAGCAAACAAGAAGTTACAAACTACATTGATGACTCTAATTTATAACTTCTTGTTTGCTAGATTGTAATTTTGTAATAAGACCCTCTGATGATGATGATGACATGGTCATCGAAATGTACATAAGGGTTTAATCTTAAGTAACTTGTTTTATTTGTTATTTTTGATTATTTTGTGGTATTGGGACTTTTTCCAATATTTTCATTGTAATATATTGTACCACTGTGCTCTTGATATTGTATAATACTAGTTTATTATTATCGTCGATGTGCCAATTATTTACGGAAAAACCTTTTGACCATTTTCAAGAATAGTCTAATGGATATTTCTATTTTACATATCCAAATATCTATTGGAATAGGCTATGGGAAATACTAATATTCTTGAAAATGAATAATAAATGATAATAAAATTTGTTCTTTGTGCCTACTTGCAGAAATTCAATAGATACGGTAGAGACTTTCTAAATGTTAAAATTTCATAAGTCTATAGTAAGGACATTCTGAAACAGACAGTGTTTAAAACAGATGTTTGCTACACATCTATTACGTGTAATATTTCTGCTGCAGAGAGAACTTTTAAAGAGGAAGTGAAGATACAGTGGGACGTAAACATACAAATTTAAAATATGAAACTGAAAAATAAACTAATTCAGTGAGTCATTATAAGCAGGTTCCTATTGATACAAAGAGTTTTAATGAAACTGGATTCTCTATATTTGTGAAACAGTTAGATACTTTGGCGAGTCAAACTGAGAAGTAAAGTGTTTGAAAAAGGGGTCTCGGGTTCTCGATATAAGCTACTACCCGGAAGTTATTTGGTCATGTAGCAGGGGCAACTATATAGATATTAATATTAATAACTATATGAAGCAACTGTGGCGTAATGTTTATTTTTAAATAAATAAAACCTCTAAACCACAAATAACATTTTATTTAAACCTTATGTACATTTCGATTGCCCAGCAATCATCTTCAGAGGTATTTAAAAAATACAACTGTATATTTATAGTTGTATTTTTTAAATACCTCTGAAGATGATTGCTGGGCAATCGAAATGTACATAAGGTTTAAATAAAATGTTATTTGTGGTTTAGAGGTTTTATTTATTTAAAAATTAATATTAATATTTTGTAAAGTAACCATGACGAAAAAAGTCCCGCAAGTTTTTATTTTAGTATTCTGTTCAATTATTCAAGTAATATTAGGAACCTAAGGAGTTGAGCAATAGGTGCACTTTGCATTGCGTGTACTACCACTTCTGAAAACATGTTACATATTGAGAATGTTCGATACATCAACAGCTTCTGCATCCGATCTCTACACATATATCAAGAATGTTATTCCATACGGAAGCTAATTCATCTAATATCGACCATTTCATGCAAGACTGTGTTTTGACAGTCCTTATCATGTTTTTAGGATATAAAGGAATTTATACTGACATCTACCCGTCTCGCCTACTGCGATCTCTCAAGGCCAAGTGAACGGTTACGTGGTCCACACTATACGATTACGGGCTACAGGCCTATAGATTTCAGCATAAGAGAGGCCAATCTTGCACCACCCACACTCGTGCAAGCGATGAATCATAGCTACCGCTACATCTAATAACGATGTGATTATTAATTTCGAAGGGAGTAATATAGATGTGGATTTAGAAAATTGTGGAAATATCCTGATCTAATAGATGGCTACCATATACTCATTCTCCATTACCCTTACGGATAATTTGTATTGTATTTATATTTCATTTATATCATAAACTTTATCATATCATTCTGATAATGTATTATTACCTCTCCACCGCCACTGTTGCAAATAAACCTACATGCCCAGATGGCTCATAAACTTTGCTAACTGAATGTGATGTTTACATTTTATTAGTTTTGCTTCCCTATTTTATTAAAATTCCTTAAATGCGTGTGAAGCCAATCCTCATTGTTTCTAAAGCTGTAAAAATCCCCCACAATAATGTTGATCAGTAAATGTTGCATTCGTGATAAAAATGTTAACGCACCACTTGTCAGTTTAAAAACGTTGTTTTAAAGTACGTCTTAACAGTTTAATAATATGGGCATTCATAATACAAATAGCTTCAGTATTCGATTGACCTGTTTCTTTCTGCAAAAAATTCACACTGTAAAAGATCATGACTTGAATCGACTCAGAGTAAATGGAAAAGCGAACGAGTTGTGCTTTTTTACTGCTCGGTAATCACTGGACATTGTAGTAGTATTGAATTTTGTCTGCTAGCCGAAGCAATCTCATTTTCACGTGCGCAGAAAGAGACGTCGGCTAGGAATGTTTATAAATAGAGATTTATATACAGAAATTCGAACTTATTTTGTGAGCGACGAATATAAAAAATCTAATTTAACTGATCTAGCAATAGCTATTGTAACCCCTCCTGGTTTTTGTAATGTGTTAGTAAATTTAAAAAAAATTTGTTCTCATAAAATTTTTTATGTATACTTTAAAAAAGACTTACCGGGTCAATTGTTTAAATAAACAATTGTATCTAACAATTTGACTTAGCAAGACTCACAGTCAATCCAAAATTGTTCTGAACAGAGGTTTAAATTTTCAAAAAAAAGATTTAATTTAAACAAAGTTAAAAAAAATACACTTTAAGTAACCGTTAACGATATTGCTTCAATTAAAAAAAAGATTTAAACTTTTATAAAGTTAAATTCAGATCTTTACAAATTATTTATTAGTCAACGTTAGGTCAAATGCATACCGATAACTTTCGTATATTTACTGATGAACTTTAGCAAAACATATTTTGATACTAAATGTTTAACATACCTTTCAATCACTTAAATGTTCTAGGCCTATTTACATATTTTTGAAACTTTGCTTGGCTTTACTCTTTTAACATATTTAAATTTAAATACAAGGTACATTTAAACTTTACAAGACATTTTCACTTTTTATTATTCAATTCTGAATATTACTTTTATTAATTATAATTAAGCCGTTTAACACTAAAGTTGCAACCCAGCTGCCCGTCTTCGATCAAAGCTAAATCAGAACAGAGGCCACGCTTAAACGAATTCCTTCCGGTACACATTCAAAATACTCTTATACGGCTTTATTTGGTTACCGGCATCTATCATGTATCCTTCCCCAATACTGCTTAATAACATTTTAGAAACAAAAGTTTCCTTTTAAATTAGGCCGATTTTACTTATGCAGCATGGTAAATTATTGCCAAATATTTAACATTTTACATTATCTAAAATCAAGTTATGGCTTAGATTATGTGCAGTAGAAATCACTGATGGTGATGACTTTGTCATTGAGACGTTAGAGGTAAATTAATTGTTATTTTGATTAATCAAAATTTGTCTTTGTTTAATTTGGTTAAATGTATATAGTCTTTAATATATTCTAGTGTACGTAAAACATAAAAACATTACTATTTCATTATCTACATAACTTTAACTACAAAATGCATAAAACCATAGCACAGCGGTACATATTACGTACTAAGGACAAATTGTTGCCATATATGTACATTTTCCAAAGTTCGTTCCACCAATATTAATTTCAAAGCTTGATAAACAAAACTGTTCAATCTTGATAAATTTTTGGTAATTGCTTACTTTAGTCACGAAAGCGATTTCAGCCAAAAACATTAACCGGCACTCGCTGACGTCCAGAACAATTTCAATTTCGGAAACAAATTATTTCTGCATCGGCCGGTAAATTTTTTCGTGCGATCTCTTACCTTAGATGTGTATCTTTATTTTGTGTATATTTTAATATAGGTATATAGTAATGTTGTATAAAATTACAATTAAATCTATCCTAACTGAATACATTATATGTATATTTTAATATAGGTATAATAATGTATAAAATATAACCAAATCTATCCTGACTAGATACTTCATATGTATGTCTAGACGTACTACAGTGCGCTGTTGCTACTGCGCGCCTAGAAAAATAATCCCAACTAGAATGTGATAAAAAAATTAACCTTCCGTGGCAAATGTAAATACTTTTCTAGGAATTTTGATAGTTTCAAGGTGAAAAAATCAAGGTAAAACATTGATTTTGTAAGGTTGTAGATGACCGTGGAGGTGGTGTTGGGTGAAATATTTTTTCCCAAAATTGTAATCATTTGAGACGTCAGCGAAAGTGGTTTTTGTTTTCATTTTTTTGTATTGGTTTTGAGTCTCTGCAACGGGCGGTATAATATTCCGGCCGAAATCGCTTACTTGTCTAAAGTAAACAATAACAAGTTTTACAAGTATGGTTAAATTTTTAAACAATAACTAGAACATGAAATAAAGAAACAGTAAAGTATATGTTATATTATTATATGGGTTGAAATCACACACATAATGAATTCGAGAGGTACTTGAAGTATATTTCATGGTTAACCATTCATCAAATGAATAAAGGCTATGTATTTTGATGTAATTTAACCTATAGTTTTTATATTATACCCATATTCGATACCTATACAGCTACGAAGTGCGTTTACAGTTAATTTAAATATAAATAAAGTAATAATTTTGAATCTACATGTATGAATGTTATATTTTATAATTCATCTTATGTATTCATATTGTTTTCATGGTTTTGAGCGGTTTGGTATATAAAGAGCTTCCGTAACAGCTGTTGAGTTATAGAGTAGGTTTCCAGTTAATCTGAGTATCATAAATAAAGTAATAATTTTGAATCTACATGTACGAATGTTATATTTTATAATTCATCTTATGTATTCATATCGTTTTCGTGGTTTTGAGCGGTTTGGTATATAAAGAGCTTCCGTGACAGCTGTTGAATTATAGAGTAGGTTTCCAGTTAATCTGAGTATCATAAATAAAGTAATAATTTTGAATCTACATGTACGAATGTTATATTTTATAATTCATCTTATGTATTCATATCGTTTTCGTGGTTTTGAGCGGTTTGGTATATAAAGAGCTTCCGTGACAGCTGTTGAATTATAGAGTAGGTTTCCAGTTAATCTGAGTATTATAGATAAAGTAATAATTTTGAATCTACATGTACGAATGTTATATTTTATAATTCATCTTATGTATTCATATTGTTTTCATGGTTTTGAGCGGTTTGGTATATAAAGAGCTTCCGTGACAGCTGTTGAGTTATAGAGTAGGTTTCCAGTTAATCTGAGTATCATAAATAAAGTAATAATTTTGAATCTACATGTACGAATGTTATATTTTATAATTCATCTTATGTATTCATATCGTTTTCGTGGTTTTGAGCGGTTTGGTATATAAAGAGCTTCCGTGACAGCTGTTGAATTATAGAGTAGGTTTCCAGTTAATCTGAGTATCATAAATAAAGTAATAATTTTGAATCTACATGTACGAATGTTATATTTTATAATTCATCTCAAGTATTCATATTGTTTTCATGGTTTTGAGCGGTTTGGTATATAAAGAGCTTCCGTAACAGCTGTTGAATTATAGAGTAGGTTTCCAGTTAATCTGAGTATCATAAATAAAGTAATAATTTTGAATCTACATGTACGAATGTTATATTTTATAATTCATCTTATGTATTCATATTGTTGTTATGGTTTTGAGCGGTTTGGTATATAAAGAGCTTCCGTGACAGCTGTTGAATTATAGAGTAGGTTTCCAGTTAATCTGAGTATCATAAATAAAGTAATAATTTTGAATCTACATGTACGAATGTTATATTTTATAATTCATCTTATGTATTCATATTGTTGTTATGGTTTTGAGCGGTTTGGTATATAAAGAGCTTCCGTGACAGCTGTTGAATTATAGAGTAGGTTTCCAGTTAATCTGAGTATCATAAATAAAGTAATAATTGTGAATCTACATGTACGAATGTTATATTTTATAATTCATCTCAAGTATTCATATTGTTGTTATGGTTTTGAGAGGTTTGGTATTTAAAGAGCTTCCGTGACAGCTGTTGAATTATAGAGTAGGTTTCCAGTTAATCTGAGTATCATAAATAAAGTAATAATTTTGAATCTACATGTACGAATGTTATATTTTATAATTCATCTCAAGTATTCATATTGTTGTTATGGTTTTGAGAGGTTTGGTATTTAAAGAGCTTCCGTGACAGCTGTTGAATTATAGAGTAGGTTTCCAGTTAATCTGAGTATCATAAATAAAGTAATAATTTTGAATCTACATGTACGAATGTTATATTTTATAATTCATCTCAAGTATTCATATTGTTGTTATGGTTTTGAGAGGTTTGGTATTTAAAGAGCTTCCGTGACAGCTGTTGAATTATAGAGTAGGTTTCCAGTTAATCTGAGTATCATAAATAAAGTAATAATTTTGAATCTACATGTACGAATGTTATATTTTATAATTCATCTTATGTATTCATATTGTTGTTATGGTTTTGAGCGGTTTGGTATATAAAGAGCTTCCGTGACAGCTGTTGAATTATAGAGTAGGTTTCCAGTTAATCTGAGTATCATAAATAAAGTAATAATTTTGAATCTACATGTACGAATGTTATATTTTATAATTCATCTCAAGTATTCATATTGTTGTTATGGTTTTGAGAGGTTTGGTATATAAAGAGCTTCCGTGACAGCTGTTGAATTATAGAGTGGGTTTCCAGTTAATCTGAGTATCATAAATAAAGTAATAATTTTGAATCTACATGTACGAATGTTATATTTTATAATTCATCTCAAGTATTCATATTGTTGTTATGGTTTTGAGAGGTTTGGTATATAAAGAGCTTCCGTGACAGCTGTTGAATTATAGAGTAGGTTTCCAGTTAATCTGAGTATCATAAATAAAGTAATAATTTTGAATCTACATGTACGAATGTTATATTTTATAATTCATCTCAAGTATTCATATTGTTGTTATGGTTTTGAGCGGTTTGGTATATAAAGAGCTTCCGTGACAGCTGTTGAATTATAGAGTAGGTTTCCAGTTAATCTGAGTATCATAAATAAAGTAATAATTTTGAATCTACATGTACGAATGTTATATTTTATAATTCATCTCAAGTATTCATATTGTTGTTATGGTTTTGAGAGGTTTGGTATATAAAGAGCTTCCGTGACAGCTGTTGAATTATAGAGTAGGTTTCCAGTTAATCTGAGTATCATAAATAAAGTAATAATTTTGAATCTACATGTACGAATGTTATATTTTATAATTCATCTTATGTATTCATATTGTTGTTATGGTTTTGAGCGGTTTGGTATATAAAGAACTTCCGTGACAGCTGTTGAATTATAGAGTAGGTTTCCAGTTAATCTGAGTATCATAAATAAAGTAATAATTCTGAATCTACATGTACGAATGTTATATTTTATAATTCATCTTATGTATTCATATCGTTTTCGTGGTTTTGAGCGGTTTGGTATATAAAGAGCTTCCGTAACAGCTGTTGAATTATAGAGTAGGTTTCCAGTTAATCTGAGTATCATAAATAAAGTAATAATTTTGAATCTACATGTACGAATGTTATATTTTATAATTCATCTCAAGTATTCATATTGTTGTTATGGTTTTGAGAGGTTTGGTATATAAAGAGCTTCCGTGACAGCTGTTGAATTATAGAGTAGGTTTCCAGTTAATCTGAGTATCATAAATAAAGTAATAATTTTGAATCTACATGTACGAATGTTATATTTTATAATTCATCTCAAGTATTCATATTGTTGTTATGGTTTTGAGAGGTTTGGTATATAAAGAGCTTCCGTGACAGCTGTTGAATTATAGAGTAGGTTTCCAGTTAATCTGAGTATCATAAATAAAGTAATAATTTTGAATCTACATGTACGAATGTTATATTTTATAATTCATCTTATGTATTCATATTGTTGTTATGGTTTTGAGCGGTTTGGTATATAAAGAGCTTCCGTAACAGCTGTTGAATTATAGAGTAGGTTTCCAGTTAATCTGAGTATCATAAATAAAGTAATAATTTTGAATCTACATGTACGAATGTTATATTTTATAATTCATCTTATGTATTCATATTGTTGTTATGGTTTTGAGCGGTTTGGTATATAAAGAGCTTCCGTAACCGCTGTTGAATTATAGAGTAGGTTTCCAGTTAATCTGAGTATCATAAATAAAGTAATAATTTTGAATCTACATGTACGAATGTTATATTTTATAATTCATCTTATGTATTCATATTGTTGTTATGGTTTTGAGCGGTTTGGTATATAAAGAGCTTCCGTAACAGCTGTTGAATTATAGAGTAGGTTTCCAGTTAATCTGAGTATCATAAATAAAGTAATAATTCTGAATCTACATGTACGAATGTTATATTTTATAATTCATCTTATGTATTCATATCGTTTTCGTGGTTTTGAGCGGTTTGGTATATAAAGAGCTTCCGTAACAGCTGTTGAATTATAGAGTAGGTTTCCAGTTAATCTGAGTATCATAAATAAAGTAATAATTTTGAATCTACATGTACGAATGTTATATTTTATAATTCATCTCAAGTATTCATATTGTTGTTATGGTTTTGAGAGGTTTGGTATATAAAGAGCTTCCGTGACAGCTGTTGAATTATAGAGTAGGTTTCCAGTTAATCTGAGTATCATAAATAAAGTAATAATTTTGAATCTACATGTACGAATGTTATATTTTATAATTCATCTTATGTATTCATATTGTTGTTATGGTTTTGAGCGGTTTGGTATATAAAGAGCTTCCGTAACAGCTGATGAATTATAGAGTAGGTTTCCAGTTAATCTGAGTATCATAAATAAAGTAATAATTTTGAATCTACATGTACGAATGTTATATTTTATAATTCATCTTATGTATTCATATTGTTGTTATGGTTTTGAGCGGTTTGGTATATAAAGAGCTTCCGTAACAGCTGTTGAATTATAGAGTAGGTTTCCAGTTAATCTGAGTATCATAAATAAAGTAATAATTTTGAATCTACATGTACGAATGTTATATTTTATAATTCATCTTATGTATTCATATTGTTGTTATGGTTTTGAGAGGTTTGGTATATAAAGAGCTTCCGTGACAGCTGTTGAATTATAGAGTAGGTTTCCAGTTAATCTAAGTATCATAAATAAAGTAATAATTTTGAATCTACATGTACGAATGTTATATTTTATAATTCATCTTATGTATTCATATTGTTGTTATGGTTTTGAGCGGTTTGGTATATAAAGAGCTTCCGTAACAGCTGTTGAATTATAGAGTAGGTTTCCAGTTAATCTGAGTATCATAAATAAAGTAATAATTTTGAATCTACATGTACGAATGTTATATTTTATAATTCATCTCAAGTATTCATATTGTTTTCATGGTTTTGAGCGGTTTGGTATATAAAGAGCTTCCGTAACAGCTGTTGAATTATAGAGTAGGTTTCCAGTTAATCTGAGTATCATAAATAAAGTAATAATTTTGAATCTACATGTACGAATGTTATATTTTATAATTCATCTTATGTATTCATATTGTTGTTATGGTTTTGAGCGGTTTGGTATATAAAGAGCTTCCGTAACAGCTGTTGAATTATAGAGTAGGTTTCCAGTTAATCTGAGTATCATAAATAAAGTAATAATTTTGAATCTACATGTACGAATGTTATATTTTATAATTCATCTTATATATTCATATTGTTTTCATGGTTTTGAGCGGTTTGGTATATAAAGAGCTTCCGTGACAGCTGTTGAATTATAGAGTAGGTTTCCAGTTAATCTGAGTATCATAAATAAAGTAATAATTTTGAATCTACATGTACGAATGTTATATTTTATAATTCATCTTATATATTCATATTGTTTTCATGGTTTTGAGCGGTTTGGTATATAAAGAGCTTCCGTGACAGCTGTTGAATTATAGAGTAGGTTTCCAGTTAATCTGAGTATTATAAATAAAGTAATAATTTTGAATCTACATGTACGAATGTTATATTTTATAATTAATCTTGAGTATTCATATTGTTTTCGTGGTTTTGAGCGGTTTGGTATATAAAGAGCTTCCGTGACAGCTGTTGAATTATAGAGTAGGTTTCCAGTTAATCTGAGTATTATAGATAAAGTAATAATTTTGAATCTACATGTACGAATGTTATATTTTATAATTAATCTTGAGTATTCATATTGTTTTCGTGGTTTTGAGCGGTTTGGTATATAAAGAGCTTCCGTAACAGCTGTTGAGTTATAGAGTAGGTTTCCAGTTAATCTGAGTATCATAAATAAAGTAATAATTTTGAATCTACATGTACGAATGTTATATTTTATAATTCATCTTATCTATTCATATTGTTTTCATGGTTTTGAGCGGTTTGGTATATAAAGAGCTTCCGTAACAGCTGTTGAGTTATAGAGTAGGTTTCCAGTTAATCTGAGTATCATAAATAAAGTAATAATTTTGAATCTACATGTACGAATGTTATATTTTATAATTCATCTTATCTATTCATATTGTTTTCATGGTTTTGAGCGGTTTGGTATATAAAGAGCTTCCGTGACAGCTGTTGAATTATAGAGTAGGTTTCCAGTTAATCTGAGTATCATAAATAAAGTAATAATTTTGAATCTACATGTACGAATGTTATATTTTATAATTCATCTTATCTATTCATATTGTTTTCGTGGTTTTGAGCGGTTTGGTATATAAAGAGCTTCCGTAACAGCTGTTGAGTTATAGAGTAGGTTTCCAGTTAATCTGAGTATCATAAATAAAGTAATAATTTTGAATCTACATGTACGAATGTTATATTTTATAATTCATCTTATCTATTCATATTGTTTTCATGGTTTTGAGCGGTTTGGTATATAAAGAGCTTCCGTAACAGGTGTTGAGTTATAGAGTAGGTTTCCAGTTAATCTGAGTATTATAGATAAAGTAATAATTTAGAATCTACAAGTACGAATGTTAAAATTTCTAATTTATCTCAGTTTATATCACAACAGAATTACAAAATATTCAGTTAGAAATAAGTACATACAAGAGACTGCATAAAACAACTACTCAGGCATTCCACTTTAATGCGAACAGAATATAAAATATGAAATATTTCTTGCTTAATGATCTCTACTGAAATCTCTACCAAGGCAAATAAAGTCAGTCTATGAAAAGAACCATTTCAAAAAGGGCCTATTGTGATAAAACTTTCCAAGAGGGTGTATTAACTTCTTGTGAAATATATTGCCTGGAAATTTGAATGGGTTGTTTTATAAATTTCCCTTTGAATTATAGACTATTCAACGACATCTTGAATGTGCTGCTATACAATGTTTTTCCGTATAATATTTGTTTTTAACACATTCAGCAGTTTTGTCAAATATGGCAATGAGATTACTGCACTGATTAAAAAACTCTGAAATTACCATTTTTGAGGGATTGAATCTCGTTTTTACAAATAAGGAACCAGAACTTTTATTTTGCGTTCGTTCCTAAAATAATAAGCGATATCTGCCCCACCATTATGATTATTATTACACAATATTATTCACGAATATCTCGTGCGCAACGAATTCATTTTATAGTTTAAAACAACAGTTTTCTAGATAGGTTGCCGCAATCTATGTATAAAGTATTTTTCGTATGACGTATTTTTTAACGTAATCTTTTTCATATTCGTACGTATGCTTATTTTTAAACGCAAACTTATTTAGTTTTTAAAACATTTTTTTTTAACAAGAAAAACCCAGCTCAAGCTGTCACGTTTTTTCACTTATTTTAGGTTTTCTTGTACTAGTAAACACGGAGTAAAGTTCTTGTGAGAAGTAATATTCAAACATTCTGATTATTTTTACTTCGCAACCTACAACCGTATCCTTTTATTGTATATCCTTAAAGCAACTTTGCAAAGCCTATTCCAAATGGAAAGAATACTTTTTGTATCGAATAACTAATGGAACGAGATAAATTTTCCCTTTCTTCTTGCTCATGGTAAGATGTGGAAAGTTTGAACTAAGAATATCAATGCGGCTGTTTATAGTTTTCAAAAAAACCGTTTTCTGTCAGTTCGAAATAAGTCGCTGGCTTTGCTAAGCGTTCTGATCGCGCTAACCGTGACTCGATATCCCTGGAAAATCAACCCAGTGGCGGATTCAAAGGGGAGCCCTTCTTAAAATATGGTAAAAGTTAAAATTTTAAACTATGAAATAACACTATAAATGTAAAATAAAATGCCATTTCCGATGTCTGCGTTCATCCCCGATTTAAGTCTACCTAATAATCAGTAGAATATGTTTACAAACCCATATTAATCACTATAATATCATAATGTAATCATTAATAAATAGGGCCATCCACAATGTAATAAATAGGTGGTTTACATTGTAAATATATGGTAAATTGGGCTAAATAATGCGTGTGTAATATCACATAGCAGGCCTATAACTATTTCCCTCAGATAGAAGACCCTTAGAGTTCACACTATAGGCCTAACTACCATATCTCTTTTTCCGGAAGGGGGAACCCTTTCCTTCCACTCACACCAGCCTACCCAAAATATTTTTCTAGATCCGCTCCTGAATCAACCTTTATATGCAGCAAATATTTACTAAGAATTAATATACCCAAGTTTATAATCAGCTACTTACTGTCTGACCGAATACTTCGTTAGT
This sequence comes from Prosapia bicincta, assembly GCA_036971475.1. Taxonomy (NCBI): domain Eukaryota; kingdom Metazoa; phylum Arthropoda; class Insecta; order Hemiptera; family Cercopidae; genus Prosapia; species Prosapia bicincta. The sequence goes on along the minus strand of JBAIZL010000010.1, from coordinate 54,502,449 downwards.
AAATATGTTATTTACATCTGAGCAAGACATTTCAGTCTTGCTTTTACCTCACGGTGTACGCAACTTCCAATTTGCAACGATTTTGGGATTATTTAGTACTGTAGTTTCTTAATTTCTAGTGATGTTTTTCAAAATATCCAGAAAAACTGTATAAAACATTGAATTTTCAAACTTGAAACATAATAAGAATAAGGCATTTGAAACGTTTTCTGAAAAAGTTCTGAAAAATAAAAACAATTGTATATTATTTTATATCTTCATCTTTTTCGTAAAAGGAGTTTTTGTTTAAACATTATATTGTAGTTTGTAGTTGCGTTAACATTTATCGTAACATTTACTATGTTCATTAAATTAAGATTTATGTCCATTTCGTAACGTCTGCAATGCTTATCTCCAATTCAATCGGGCAATTTTACATGGTCTATATGCATATCTAGTTGCCTATATCGTTTTTTTAAAATAGAAACATTAATAAAGGCGCCGTGACTATCCACGCGTTAAAGTCGATCGTGAAAGGCATTATGGTAATACAATTACAATGCAATTTTTCTCTTCAGCTGGTGGTTACTAAGTATCGTTCGGTTCAGATCACTAACACTTCCTCTTATTTCTTTAATGGACGTTCCGATTATTTGAAAGTTGGAGAGCCTACATAGATCATTGTAATAGCTCTTTTGCCATTGTTACAAGTTATTGAAATTACATTAGAACGTAATGTTAATTACTAGAGCGTGTAAAGAAAATTGCCTTTATGTCGTAGCCTTTCATATGCTTTCTGTGCGGAATAAATTCAATACCGTTTATTTTTAATCGGATTCAAAAAAGGATGAGGTACTGTATTGTACCCATAAGTTTAATTTTATGTTTGTTCCACAATAATTAAAGAAGTATTTTACCGATCAAAGTAAATTTTCTTGCAAATGGAAAGGGAAACCCTCTTGGTGGTCTCAGTATAGTTACATCCCAATCCCTCTGATTTTGAGAAAATAATAAGCTATTTTAACCTTGAGTGAAAAAGATAATTCTTTTTTTAAGAAATATGAACTATAAAATAACTAAAAAGCAATCACAGCATTTATTTTTATACACTGTAGTAGTCTACTATATATAAAAATATTACAGACAAAAAGTAAAAAACAAATAGATTTTTTGATTTCTGAGAAAGCTGATTAGAATGAGCATCATCTGATTTCAATGAACGAATTTTCCTCATGAAAGCGGCTTTTCTCGATGGCCTACCCATACTGATATTTAACTTGGTATAACTCGAATGATAAGCCAAAATAAATATACTGGACATACTATTTAATTCATTTACCATAAGCAAGACATTCAAAATCCCCAGGTGAAAACTTCATTACTTCACTAAATATCAAGAGGTTAATTCATAAAATATAACATTAGTATAAATTTTCACTTAATATTCAAAGTAATATTTTATGTGTAAAAAAAGTTTTTCTATTAATTACTAAAAATAGCATAATTGTATATTTACCTGAAATTTTGCATTACATGATTATTAACACGTTTTTAAACGGAAATGAAAAAGAATATTTGCAAGATAAGATATAATATGTTGGATTTTAGGAAAATTCATCAAGTGAAATTGAAATATAAATTACCCAATGTATTCGTCTGACAAACTGATATGTTTATAGTACGTTCAAGGGCGTGTCAATTATTTAAATAACGATCAAGCAATATGATTAGAGGGATATAGGGCCTACATATCGGATTTTTGTATGGATGTATATTGACAATTTTGCCATTATAATTAACGGCATTAAACGGAATTCGATTATAATGTAGATGGAATTAGAAATCATACCTCTAAAAATAAAGGAATAAATTTTTAAAATTAGAGAAACCGACTTAAAAAAAGGAACCCGATTAAGGGATCCATATAATTTTCACTTACTAAAAAGTAAAAAATAATTTTCCCGGAACGAAAACATAAATTATTATAAGCTTATTACCCACAAAATTTTGAAGTCGGCACCGCAATCAAGCTTTGTATTTGCTAATCCATCATATCTATTCCAAACATTTCCGAAACAATCAACTTTTGTGAACGCTTGATTTCCCAACATTTATTATAACGAACCATAGAGTCTTCTCACGGAACAAAAATTTAATGTCTTCGATATTATGAAAGTATGCGGGACGATAATTGATCTTTGTTCTCGTAAAAGACCATATAATATCAGATTTTGTTGGATAAAAAATTTGTGATTGCTTATTTTTCGTTCAATACTAATATGCATATTAGTCACGTTCGGTATGATAAATATAAGTCCAAGTACGAAGTTCGGCACCGACTTTAAAATGTTTACGTAATAAGCCTATGATAAATTGTTTTAGTTATGGGAATATTATTTTTTACTTTTTAGTTAGTAAAAATTATTAATTCGGGCTCTATTTTTTAAAAAGAAAAAAATTAAACAATACAGTCTTCCATTCAAGCTGAAATTAGAGTTTCTCGATATAAAAACAATCTACATTTCTTCGTTTGAAACGTGAACAATACTTACTATTTACTATACACGTACAATCTAATAATATTGAACAAGACAAAACAAAGATATAAAGATTAAAGAAGTTTACGAAGGCCTATTTATTCATATGCAGTAAAATGTATAAAAATAAATAAATATCTTTTCTCTGCGTCTTATAATCTTTCGAATAACATTTCTCTATAATACCGCCATTAAAAAGGACCTTACTTTTTAGAAAGATCGACTGTACATTCTTTTCTTTCAAAGAATAAAGTTTATTTCCTGAGTAAGTTTGTGTCGACTGAAAAGGGACTATTCGGTCCGCATTGTTCTTCTGACAAATCCGTTGCCAGTTTTATGTCCAATGAAAGTCTTGCAAGGATTTGGGAGCAATAAAATACTTACTGCCTGCCCACTGGTCCCCTATATAGAATTGCCTTGTTTATTGCAGACAGGGCCGTTATACACTTTATTGCGCCAATAGATTTCTATCAATGCGATTGGCTAATTTTTAATTAGAAATTTAGATAATCCACTTACTATATTGGGATTGCAGAGTGTAAGATCACTAAATGTATATCAAGTAAAATTGCAGGTTACTAAGAATCGCTCCGAGACCTATTTTCATTTACTTGTGTAATAAAATAATAATTTTGTATTTATAAAATATATTCATTCAGCAATTTCGATACAGTTTCAAGTGAAAACCAAGTCACTGTATTCTGCCGACAAAATTATAGAGGAAGACAAGCGAGGCAGAAACTTACACTATTTGCGAATAAATGTGGATTCCATGTAAAACCAGGAAAAAGAGTAATGGGACAAAAATAAAACTGGAATTTTGAGTAGAATATAAGGATCCAATAGAAGGCATATGAATTTGAAACATCTTCAGTAACAGTTGCGCAATATCTACGGGAAGTAATTTTTGGTTCCATGGCAATACCATTTATCAATTATATTAGCCATTAAATTATAACCCTTAAAATCACAAAACATAAATTTTAGTTAATTTATTTTCTACCTGATAAGCCCCAATAGTTTATAATGTACATTTTAAAGGTTCAACTACTTTGTCTTTATTTTTAACCAATAATATCAAACGCCAATTGTTTTACTACATAAGAATTGTTGGAAAATAAATTTCGAAGTGAACTTTTGACTTCACTTATTAAGGCGTTAAAGACGTTCGCTCAAAGAAACTTTTAATATAATCAATAATGAAAGCAAAAAGATAGGTCTCTCCATAAATGAGGGGAAAACTAAATATATGAGTACAAGCAGAGGGCGTAGCAGTACGACTATAGATATCGATGGATATTCATTTGAAAAAGTAAAAAGTTTCACATATTTGGGCTCGGAAGTAAATGATGAAAATAAAACAATAAATGAAGTCCAGAAAAGAATAATGGCAGCTAATAGAGCATACTTCGCAAATATAAAGCTATTTAAAAGTAGGCTATTGTCTCAAACCACTAAGGTACGACTCTATAAAACTTTAATTCGGCCAGTCCTAACGTATGGAGCAGAGACGTGAACTTTAACCGCCGCGATGAAAAATCAGTTGACATTGTTTGAGCGTAAGCTTTTAAGAGAAATTTATGGTCCGGTCCACGATGTACAGACAAATGTGTGGAAGCTTTGATCTAATGCCG
>JBAIZL010000010.1:54398299-54493299 GCA_036971475.1 Prosapia bicincta | reverse complement strand
CATACCAATAATCCTATCAATAATTCATGTCATGTCACACAATTTAAGGTGATTGCAGACAGTTCCGTACGCATGTCTTGGCGGACATGTCATAGAAACTATTTTATATAGTTGTTTTTAATCAATTGCTATAACTCCTTTATATTGAAGATAATGAAATTTGTGTATATTTATTTTTATTTAGAAATTTTCTTCATGTTACTTTTTACTTTCCACTCGCTGAGTCCCTTATTAAAATAACTTAATATCTCTGAGTCAATAAAATAACTTTATCTTTAGAATATTTGCTCTACAATAAATAGAATCTGTCAAAATGATTTAAACAATTTATTTTGTATAATTTTTCTATTTTTTTGTAATAATAAAAAAAATTTAATTAATTTATATTTGAATTATAATATTAAAATCTTTGATTACATAAACAATCTGCTTTCTTGTATGTGTTTATGGCCCAGTTGATTCTTGGTAGCTAATCTGTTAAGGGCCTAAAAGTACCTTTCTCGTAGCTATGGAAGGCTTTCTTTTTAACAGGTCCTTAACAAATCTTTGTATGGCCTAAAAAACTGAACCTAATATTTATGCATTGTCTACAAACTAAAAAATAATGTCTGATCTAATACATTATTTATAACGGAAATTGCTTACCTGTTTGAGGAGCAGAGGATAATTTTTTACTCATCCTAAGTTAAAAATGCAAAATGTATTTTACAAGACTATGAAAATATCATTTTGTAGTTTTAAACATTTTAATTAATTTACAATGTAATCAAAATGTTGATGCTTATAACACATGAAGTTACACAAAGTTCCAAGCTTAAGAGTTAGTGGATTCTGTATGCAGGGAATTAGTCGTCACTTCTATCTTTGTAATATAGAAACTGTTCATGTACAAAGGTGACCTATAGGAAGTCCTAGTATATGTTCTGGATAATCTACACACAAAGATGTACTTATTTCTAAGCAAAGCAAATTGAAATGCTTATTGGATCCTTCATTACAGACATACATTCACAAACAATATATTTTACAGAATAAATATTGTAAAACGTTACTTCGTGAGTGTTGGCAAGAACTTTAAAAATAATATGCAATACATTTTATTGAAGAAAAAATAATTTAAAGTTACAGAAATTCTGATTATAAAACGTTTTTAATGTTTGAATTTTTATATAAAACTTTTTAAATAGCATACATTTTACAAAAGTACTGTCCATTAATTGCTATTGTTTAACTTGAAGGAGTATCATGATCGGGATGAAGAAGTGGGAAGGACCATGGAGCGTATCTTAGTGCTTGCCAGGAATGTTTTGAATGTACCAGTAGATCCTGACCTTGAGAAAAGGCCTGATAATGATGCAAGCGTTCATGATCAGGTGAGTTTCAATTTAAATTTAATAAAAACAGAAAATTCTTCAATAAAGTTTACACAGATGTAGTCTATGTTCAAAACATGTTTATTGTGGCAGTCTGTTGTCTTATTGTAAAATGCCAATTCTATTGTTTGAATTAGAAACCTCCTTTGCTAATTTAATTCTAGTTAGTTTTTACTCCATCTTAAAAATAATAATAAATGTAAAAATTCACACCTGAAATTAAGGTTTTATATTGTTGAAATACAACCATTTATCATATACGGATCATGAATGTATATCTAGAGAAAAACAAATGTATATCAAAGAAATACTTCTTTCTTCAATTGTTTTCTTATATTTTTACAACAGGATTCCAGTTAGACATACATTGTATTTAATGTGTTATAACATTTATAAATGTGTTACTTTATAGGCAAGATATGGTATATTTCCATTGTTAATGTAATAAACTGCACAAACTAAATCTACTCATAAAGAGAAAATATGTTACTTAAAATCTGTATGTTTATCTACCAGTTCATCATTTATATAAATGTACTTCATATTAGGTTATGTTTCCATATTAAAATATAATTCTGTAAAAGTAATTTTCTAATAAATGATAATTGTTATTATCATACCTGTATATTTACCTTCTTAATGTTATTGTTGTATCGTGTTATTTTTTTAAAGGAGTGAGGTAGTTTTATGGATGGTTTTAAAACAAGTTTAAAAAAATTAAGATGTTCAAACAATTTTATGCATATGTAATAGCAGAAATAATATTCATCATCGCCTGGTAACATAGGTATAATATACTGAATTGTAGGTTGGTTGTAGAGTAAAGACATTCATAAATTCTTGGGAGATTTTAAGGGGAGAATCATGATCTCTGTCCACTTTATCCTAGGTAAATGCCTCCTAAAAAATTTAGGAAGAATATATTTGTGATAAAGGAATGGATTTGAATGTTTTTTTCTTTTGAAAAAGGAACAAATTTTCATGTTTTTAAATAGTGTTGCTCCCTAAATAGAATTTTTTCAAGTGTCAACAGTTCTCCCTAACCCTACAAGCCACATAACCATTCTCTAATTCAAGCCTATTATTATTTTTCTTAATAAAAAATTTGTTATGGATGTGAATGATAATGCAACTGAAATTTATTACATATTAGAAATGCAAACCAAATATAAATTCTTATTGACAAAATTCTAAAATATTATGGTTATGGGAACATATAAAATAGTGTTTAAAAAGTTCAAGTTCGTGTTGCATTTTTTTGAGTAATTAATTTTAGGTACATTGTTACTAGCAGGGCTACAGCTTATGAGACTAATTTATAAAGATAAATAATTAAAAAAAATAGAATAAATTTTTACTAACTTCCGTTTTACTAAAGTAACAGCAACATCATTAGAACTAGTCTGTTTATTAAACTGATAATTATTGAGATCCTAGTCTAATTTTTAAAAACGTTTATACATTTATAGTAAGTTAGTTTCACCTGGTACGCGTTGCTGCACCCCAAATCATAATTTTATAGTAAAAAATAAAAATTATTAATTAATTTTCCAATAAGAAAAGCAAATAAACATGTAAGTAATTATATTTCATTTACTGCAATGCCAGAAAATAGACAATGCATTACGTCATTTCATTATGCGTATAAACATACACATTTTAGGTCTCCCAACAAGTGATCATGCAACATATCCACGTGTCCATGAGAAAAGCACGAATGTTCCAAATGTAATCCAACAGTGGTGAATAATTGCCTTGTGCCTTGTTTATGGTTATTGCGAATGCAAGACGCAATGGCAACTGTAGTAGTTTGAAATTGAAGGGTAAATCGGATGAAATCATCGGCATTCGTAGAATTAAAACTATCTCTCCTTTGAACTTGCCACTTATGATTTCTGCGTCGGTCAAGTTGGTTTTCAGTCTCGTTCCGTTGCACAGCTTTGGTGGATTCATATTCCCCAAGAGTATTATCCTATTTTTAATCTCAATATGCATTAAGTGTGGTGGCAATACAATACCTGGTATTGTAACTGGTGGTACATACAATTTAGTGGTTTTAAACAATTTAAAATAACCAATAATGTATTTTAATTTTTATATTAGGTTTATAATTTTTTAAATTATTTAAATAACACTAGTATGGATATACATGTTAACATTACTTATGGTAGGCTGTACACTGAACTTTCATAACCTTCTGAAACGGAACCCTGTGGATGGATTTGCACCAAACGTCACACGAACCATCCTGGTATGTTAAACTATCTCTCCAAATTTTATTAACTTCTGATCAGCGGTTTAGGCGTCCATAAGATACATACATACATACACACACACATACATCAATTTGTATATATATATATATATATATATATATATATATATATATATATGTATATGTATTTATGTATGTATATACACATATAGATATTTTGTATGCATATTCTTTGCAGTTTAAAAAAAATAAAACTGTTTATATTCCAGTTTCCAACAAATTTACATCTTTTATTTTGAAAAGGCCAGACTAGATTATTATTAAATGATAAACTTCAAGAAGTCAATTAAAATTATCAAACTTTTAATGTAAAAGTTTGTTTTTATATTTGGCAATGCAAAGTAGTCAACTTGAATTGAATGATCACCGTAATCCTACCTATGTATGAATTGACTTTATTTTATATAAACCTCTTTAAAATAATGTTACATTTCATTTGTTTAATCTCTCTAATATTTTAAAATTGTGAGGCTAGTAGAGGATCATAGTTCTTTAAAATTAGTGTAACATTTTTAATACATAAAGGTATGAATTTTGCACGCATGTTTCACTGATGACAATAATGTTGTAGGGGATCATAATTCTCTAAAATAGGGTTAACATTTTTAATACATAAAGGTATGAATTTTGCACGCATGTTTCACTGATGACAATAATGTTGTAGGGGATCATAATTCTCTAAAATAGGGTTAACATTTTTAATACATAAAGGTATGAATTTTGCACGCATGTTTCACTGATGACAATAATGTTGTAGGGGATCATAATTCTCTAAAATAGGGTTAACATTTTTAATACATAAAGGTATGAATTTTGCACGCATGTTTCACTGATGACAATAATGTTGTAGGGGATCATAATTCTCTAAAATAGGGTTAACATTTTTAATACATAAAGGTATGAATTTTGCACGCATGTTTCACTGATGACAATAATGTTGTAGGGGATCATAATTCTCTAAAATAGGGTTAACATTTTTAATACATAAAGGTATGAATTTTGCACGCATGTTTCACTGATGACAATAATGTTGTAGGGGATCATAATTCTCTAAAATAGGGTTAACATTTTTAATACATAAAGGTATGAATTTTGCATGCATGTTTTATCTCTGATGACAATAATGTTGTAGGGGATCATAATTCTCTAAAATAGGGTTAACATTTTTAATACATAAAGGTATGAATTTTGCACGCATGTTTCACTGATGACAATAATGTTGTAGGGGATCATAATTCTCTAAAATAGGGTTAACATTTTTAATACATAAAGGTATGAATTTTGCACGCATGTTTCACTGATGACAATAATGTTGTAGGGGATCATAATTCTCTAAAATAGGGTTAACATTTTTAATACATAAAGGTATGAATTTTGCACGCATGTTTCACTGATGACAATAATGTTGTAGGGGATCATAATTCTCTAAAATAGGGTTAACATTTTTAATACATAAAGGTATGAATTTTGCATGCATGTTTTATCTCTGATGACAATAATGTTGTAGGGGATCATAATTCTCTAAAATAGGGTTAACATTTTTAATACATAAAGGTATGAATTTTGCACGCATGTTTTATCTCTGGTGACAATAATGTTGTAGGGGATCATAATTCTCTAAAATAGGGTTAACATTTTTAATACATAAAGGTATGAATTTTGCATGCATGTTTTATCTCTGGTGACAATAATGTTGTAGGGGATCATAATTCTCTAAAATAGGGTTAACATTTTTAATACATAAAGGTATGAATTTTGCACGCATGTTTTATCTCTGGTGACAATAATGTTGTAGGGGATCATAATTCTCTAAAATAGGGTTAACATTTTTAATACATAAAGGTATGAATTTTGCATGCATGTTTTATCTCTGGTGACAATAATGTTGTAGGGGATCATAATTCTCTAAAATAGGGTTAACATTTTTAATACATAAAGATATGAATTTTGCACGCATGTTTTATCTCTGATGACAATAATGTTGTAGGGGATCATAATTCTCTAAAATAGGGTTAACATTTTTAATACATAAAGGTATGAATTTTGCACGCATGTTTTATCTCTGATCACAATAATGTTGTAGGGGATCATAATTCTCTAAAATAGGATTAACATTTTTAATACATAAAGGTATGAATTTTGCACGCATGTTTTATCTCTGATGACAATAATGTTGTAGGGGATCATAATTCTCTAAAATAGGGTTAACTTTTTTAATACATAAAGGTATGAATTTTGCATGCATGTTTTATCTCTGATGACAATAATGTTGTAGGGGATCATAATTCTCTAAAATAGGGTTAACATTTTTAATACATAAAGGTATGAATTTTGCACGCATGTTTCACTGATGACAATAATGTTGGTTCTGAAACATGTCTGATGATATCAATAATTTTGTTGCTATGAGAATTGAGTACTAGTATTTTTGTGCAATGTATAGATCTCACAGGTCAAGTACAAAGCTAACTCATTAAATTATGAGTTGTGTAGTGCATGCGTCCCGAGAAACCTGAGTAGTGTAACAGGTAAAATAATGCATTTGACTTGGTACATTCTGTGGAACAAAAATAGGGATGTTTTCTCTTTATCTTAAAAGTTTTCCTGAAATTACATGTTATTTTACAAACTAATTTGGGAAAATAGTGCTACAATGACCTATTCTATAGACATTAATTTTATAGATTATTAGCTTTATTAACACTTCAATTTTTTTTTCATGCAAAAAACCAATAATGTCTATCGTCTCCTAATAAAAGTATTATTTTAAAAAAAAATGGATTTAAAATGAAATGTAAATAACTAAAAGTAAAAAAATAAAATAAATAGTTGAAATAGTTAATTTTAATTATCTAAATCTAAACAAAATAAAATTATAGAAATAAGTTGGTCTAATTCTAAATTAAACTAAACAAAATTAAGAATTAAATAATATTATAAATGTTCAGGTGGCATAAGAAGGCGATGACATGATCGATAACCGTGACATCATCCCTTAAAACGAAGATTAAACTTCCTCGAAGATCGTAACGAATATACAAATCGACCACCTCGTCACACTCAAGCAGAATATGCTTGACTATGATGATATTTCCACAAAATTGACATAGTGTTGATCCTTGTGTCACATAAACCATCCAGCCGTTAACAAAGAGTGGCCGATGCGAAGTCGAGCAACCACCTCTCTCCTCGATTCGAACTGAAGACTTTCATGGTCGGATGGTATTTTTGATTTCCCTCAGCTTATTTCCATTTCCATTTTGCCATTCTTCATTCTAAGCAAGGAATAGTGTTTTTTAACATTGCATACAAAATCTGATATAATGACACGTTGTGTCAATGGTACCATACTTGTTGCCAATTATGCATCTCCATCTGCTTTTGTGTTTCTGATTGTCACCCTGTTATTGGAGCCTGTGTATTGAGCACAGGATGTCTCCAACTAAAGGATTCTTAGTGTACATTTCCTGAATAGCTTGGATACCAATTTTGGAATCGGATCCCACAAGATAATTTTATATTGCAGATGGAATAAATCTTAAAGCTTGAAAAATGGCATAAAGTTGTGCAGTATAACCACTACAGGCTGAGGGTAATTCGTAGGAGTAGGTGTGTCCCATATAATAAGCACATCCTACCTCATTGTCTAGTTTTGAACTATCTGTAAAAATAGTTACAGTATAATGGTGTGTTCGATAAATCTCCAGAAATTCTTGACGATAAATAACATAAATATATTAGTAGCACAACTGAATCCACGCCTATAGCATGCTTCAGCAATTACATAACAAAAACCATTCCTTGACATTAGAAAATTATTGAAGTTAAAAAATTTCTTCTTTTATTGCAAAGGATTTATATAGGATTCTACTGTACCTACTGCAATACAATATTTTATTAATAATTTAGTACCTGTAATTTTCAAGTATTATAATTAAAATTTTTATGGGCGAAATGCAGTATGATATGATTATATGTCTTAAAATAAAATGTGTCTGTAATAAAAGGGATTTTTAGGCAAAAAGTCAGAACTTAATAAAGTTGGAGCACAATAGAGCTGTCCCCTCTTTGAATTCTTTTTACAATGCTCCCATCCTTGGCTGACAATGGCAGTTTATTGTAAGCAGCTTAGCTTTAAAGCACAACAAATTTTTAAATGTTTTTCATTCTTTCTATCTTGCTATACTTCTAAAGTCTTATGGATGATGTTGGTCTTTAACAATTTAATTTCTAATTAAGCACTATGAAACAAGACAATATAGGTTTTACTTTTAAAATTAAAGGCAGAATTCGAGGTTTTATAATTACAAATTTTGTAACTACTCTATCCATTTAGGGTTCATCTTTTTTCAATACACATGCAAACTGAAATGGAAGAACTTGAGAAGTGAAATTTTGCAAATTTTACAGGAGCGCCGATTTAGTATCAAAAAACTTAATAAAAATCAAACTATATAATCGTTAAAAAAATTATTTAACCAGGAATCTAAAGTTGTGCAGATGGAATATTGGGCTATTGTCACTGTATATCTAAATACACATATTTTTATAAGAAAATGTTATGTTAGAAAAGGGAAAACCCTGATTTGTCCTGGATTTATAAGGATCTTCCCCTGTAATAAGTTATATAAAGTCGTATTGCATGAAAGAAAACTATTTATTATACTAAACGTTTTACAATTACACCTTTAACTTTTAAAAAGTAGGTTAGTGAAGTACTCTTTGACCTTTAGCCCACAAAAGATTTTTAGGCCCTGAAGGTTGTTGTATATTACTTCAGTTATTGGTAAGTAGCCTGCTGAAAAAATCAACGTTATTAGCAAATAAATACGTGATTTCAATAGTACAAACCTTAAGTATATTTAATTATGATTTATAATATTATTCCTTAAGTTTTAAAAATATTATATCAATTTTTAATTAAGAAAGTGTACCCTACCTTTGTAAAGTGGTCTAGGAAGTAAAAATCTTCCCTCGTCCACAGGGTTTCCTCCAAATGCTTCAATCAATAGTGTTCTTGATTTTGCAGCTTCTCTTGCTTGCTGTCTTTGTTTAACATCTTCTTCTTTTTCTTTTGCAGTAAGTTTTTTTTCTGACCCTTTTCCTTGGAACTGCTTTTACCTGTTTTTGTTTCCTATTCTTTCTTGGGTGGAAGCAGCACTTACCATTGTACGAGTCTCTGTAAGAAATTAATACTGGGTGGTCTGCTGCTATCTTTAGTTCTCTTACCCGCAGGGGGTGCGGACTAGCCGAACCTACTAAGAGGGGTCTGGCGTCCCTCGCGGTACCCCAGCCTAACATACACACTAGTAACAACACTTACTTCACTGTTATAAACTTTATTACACTTTCTACAGACTCCCTTATTCACAACACAATCTTCACACATTAGAACACATCTTCTTTGTAGGGATTTTTGACTGGTCAAAATTGTTGCGCGTTGGGAGTGCTGGAAAGGCCAGAGCTTGACAAACTCTGGTCCGGGATGCTGATGTAAGCTTGCTTTGCCGAGACCTAAGCGCGGTTACTGGTCTGCAAGCCTCTTCGGCCCTTGGTCATGGAATGTCCGCGGTGTCGGAGCCTGTGCACAGTATTACGAGTGCTCGACTGATACCCATCCAGTCGAGCTAAGGAGAAAAGTTATAGGCGTCATAGTTCTGACGGTTGGATATGATCTTAATGTAATTGAAGGGAGTACCCGTTCCTATAGTCTCGCCTGTAACGCCAGAGACGATGGCTGGCTTAATATACTTTTATGGAAAACAAAAACACGTCCAAAGGAGTTAGTTTAAAGAGGACACGTCAGGTTTCACCTGATAAGCCTAGGGTTGACGAAGGGAGTAAAAAGTTGATGGTGGCAACGTCACAGACTTTGCCATCACAAAAGTATTTAATATTTTCTAGTGCTGAGGAGGGGAAAGATCTTTCGAAATTTATTCTTTTTCTTATTAACAAGGCTATTACTGCTTGTTCTGGAGGTCCTGTAGCTTCTTTTAAGAAACTTAGAAACGGAACACTGCTAGTTGCAACCTCCACCGAGACAAACTTCTTTGCTTTCAAAAATGACCTCTTTCCTTGACTATGTCATGGCATCTGTGGCTCCCCATATATTCTTGAACTCTTCAAGGGGCGTAATTACATGTAGAGATCTTATGAACGTGTCTGTGGATGAAATTAAATCAGAACTGGCTTCTCAGTTAGTAAGAGACGTTTTACAAATCATGAAGACAGACAACCGTTTTTAAGTTGCAAAAGCCTCGTTTTTTTAATTTTTGGAAAACCGAAACTACCCGAATATATCCATGCAAGCTACCAGAGGCTCTCAGTGAGGCCATATGTGGCTAACCCTCGGAGGTATTTCAAGTGCCATCGTATCGGGCACTTAGTTCTTCTTGTTCGAAGCAGGGCGTATGCGGTCATTGTGGTGTCAAAGGTCATGAAGAGAAGGAGTGCATCAATTCTCCGAAGTGCGCCTACTGCGGTTGTGAACGCCCAGCGCGATCTTTCAACTGCCAAGAAGACGAAAACTATCCTAAGCGTTCTGGATAAAGAGAGAATTGCTTTTTCAGAGGCAAGGAAAATGTATAAATCTATTCAACCAAAGGCTGATGAAAAAACCTATCCTTCTACTCTCATTGCTACACAGTCGTCCTGTTCAAACTGTGCTGACCTAGCAAAAAAAAAAAATAAATAAATAAAAAATTTTGAGACCAACTGACCAAGACTACCGTTTACTGTCGATAGTTACAGGTGATCCGGTTTTTAATTGTAGAGAACCTGCAACGACGTCGACTGATTGGCTTCTTTTACCAAGCTCTTCCGCGGGAGGGCTTGGTGTACGAAACAGGTCGTTAACTAATTCAGGTATCTCCGCTAAAAAGCCACCTGGCAATAACCCTAAGGTAATAAACAAAGATGTAGAGAAACGTGTTACAGTAGCAAGAAAATCGGCGCCGGGAGTAAAAGCTGCCAAAAAGCCAATATTTTAAAAGGATGGTAAACCATCCCTCCTAAATCCAAAACGTCCTCCTACTCCAGCCCTGAACAGGTGGATAGGAATCGGAGGAATCTAAGCCTGGGACGTCTGTCAACATCCCAGGTAAAAAAAAACAATGGAGAGGACCAATGGGTGTCAGATAATCCGTTGCTAAGAAATCCGTTCTTATTGGTAGGAAATTTTAATGCCCACCATTTGTCTTGGGGATCTTCGACTAGCAACTCTCGAGGTTAAGAGAGTGTAAGAACGGAACTGGACTTATGTCTGCTAAATTTTGCCTACTCATTTAGCAGCATCTACTGGTGAATGGACAGCTGTTGACCTATCATTCTACAGCCCCATCCTGGCTAACAAATCTGCATATAGAAGAAAACACATTATGAGATGTAGAAATAAACTCAGTATATTAATGAAAAAGTATACAAATACTTAGAGTACTGAATGATACTATTTGGGGATATTTTGTATTTTCCGCTGCACCCTCTTTCTATGGCCTAGTTCTCTACATAGTGTATAGCATAGGTCTGGCCAGGATATAACAAAAGGCTGCAGTGACGGCAACGATACGAAAACTGAAGTGGTTTTTTCACAGCATACAGAGTTGAATGCACATATTCATAGCGAAGTGATAGCAACGCGACTAGCGAGTGACACAGAAACTAAAGTTGCTCCGGTCACGACATGCTGTAAACTCGTTGCTCAGTTTCTCAGTTGCCAGCAGTATTTGTTGTGTTGGTATGCGTTTCTTAAGAGTGCTATCGTATTTAAATAATTATTATTTTATGTGTATGTTTTGTGTTTCTGTTTCTTTGAATAGTCATAATTTGTGTACCCAACAACATAAAAACGATATGAATTACCAACAATTATTTTGAAAATATATGAAATCGGAACTTTAACTATAAAATTTGATTTGTTTAAAATCTAATTTTTATTTCATTGTAATGTAATGTTATTTTAAGTATTGCAGTTATAGACCCTACATAAAAAGAAATACATATTAAAGGAGCAATTAAATTTAGCCGAGTGTTATTGTTAATCTTTCTCCAGCTGAAATCTGTTCTCGCCAATTAGCACTTTTTTTCTTGATGTTCTCAAATACATGACTTAAAAGGTAGTCGTAACTGCTAATGCTCATACGATAATAATTAAGAAATTAGTCTGGGTAAATAAATTTTATTGGCACAGCAATATATTGACTTTGTCTCGAATGAATGACGTTATAGAGGTGTAGGCCTGCACAGAATTGTCTTTTTTGTAGTTTCTTTCGTAAAATATACACAAGGACGCATCTGACAACTAAACTAGCAACTTTATATGAACAATCTTGTAAACCGACTAGCAACTTTTCTAATAGCAACTCAAGTTTACGTTGCGTTGTCGTCACCAGTTGCCTCCAGTATGTCCACGGACTAAGGGTGCGAATACCGAAAATAGCGTGACTTTATACTTTTAAACATTTTTCAAGCAATATTTTTATCAGACGATAATAATATTCTTATATATTTAATGATTTTTTTTAAATGACACCTCGCAGTCATTAAATGAATTTCAAATTAATTACTCTTTGCAATTTGTATAATAAACTTGAGAAATCCATCACTGAAAGGAAATACCCAGGATTTTACAAATAAAAACACGTTCTTTATCGGAGCCTAGGCAGTGCTACATTGGAAAAGTCACGTAACTGTCGCTGGAATGTCTATTTACAGTATAAATATTGTTTTTATCAGAGACACAATATGTTTACACTTTGGTTCTCGCCTGTGTTAAGAGTCGCTTTGTGTTAAGAGTCGAAACACTTTTCGCAAGTCAGCTTATTTGTGGGCAAGCTGAACGCTTGATTGTACTCTCTTTAGTTTAAAATTTCTCTTTCACTTGAAACGTTTTCTCTCTAGGTTGAAGCTTACTCAATACACAGATTAGTTTTATTTTATATTTAATGATTTTGATTTTTGACCGCCTTGCAACACTCAGGGCTGTGGCAACACCCATTCCGCCACGCTTGGTGTATATTTTTGAAAACATTTAAATAATTACGTTACCCTTATCTTAGATGATTTGGCACTTTCAAATCTATTTCAAATTTAATTGGAGAACGCTCTTTTTACTATTATTCATATTTCATATATTAGTGACCTCATAAGCAAACTGAACTTGGCGTTCAAATGGTTTTTCATAACTTTCTCAAAGAATGTTATGACGCAGTAATGTGTAACTGCTTCATTTGGTATACAACTAACTGCCATTATGACTCACAACTGTCAATGCTGTTTGAATTATCTGCATGCTATTTTCCTTCATGGATAATAAAAACAAAGTCCACTTATATTAAACACAATAGTTGTATAATAAATACAAATTATAGATTGTTTTTGGCAATTCTTAGAATCTATACTATAAGAGATGATTTTCAGTTATTATTCAAAATCGGGAAATGATGTAGAATAAATATTTTATGTATTAAGATGAATTTGTTTTGAAATATTCCCTTTTTTTAAACACTCCGATTGCTTTTTTTTCTATAAAACTTAAAAATAAGGTAAGGGCATTAGCATTCCATAAACAATTTTATTTTCTTATATTCATTTATTGTAGACTAAATGAAAGGGACAGGAACATCTATTATTCTTCATTTTACCAATCGATAAGATTAAATTTTGTAGAAATAAAACCACTGGTTTGCGAGTCAATTATTGTCATTTATCTGCTATGTTTCGAGTTTTAATAACAAATCTTGGCATCTTCAGTTGCTTTGATTAATAATTATTTCATGTTTTCATTTTAATGAACACAAAATTACTTCCCCCAACATGTTTTGTAAAGTGTCTATATAATAAAATAACAGGGATGTGAAAAAAGACCGGGACAGTCGG
This sequence comes from Prosapia bicincta, assembly GCA_036971475.1. Taxonomy (NCBI): domain Eukaryota; kingdom Metazoa; phylum Arthropoda; class Insecta; order Hemiptera; family Cercopidae; genus Prosapia; species Prosapia bicincta. Next base: position 54,479,778 of record JBAIZL010000010.1, on the reverse strand, counting down.
TTAGGTTTTTGTGTTAGATTTATTGAAGTGAATTTCAAGACGCAGTTTTAACGTATTTTGTTATATCCGCAATTTAAATAAATGTTGGAGGAATAGTTTTTTGCGTTTAGTAAAATGGAAACATGAAATAATTATTAAACAAAGCCTGAAGATGGTAACAAATGTTACCGAAACGTCGCCGCTAAATAAATGAATGACAATACTTGGCTCGCAAACCAATCGGTTACTTCTACGAAAAGGAACGCCTATTGTTTCATAGAAACATACCACATTAGTTCCTCATGTAATATTTATCTGTACTTGATGAGGGAGGAAGAAAAAGCGAAGAAATAATATTTGCCAGTTTGTATAATGAATGAGCGTCCACTGAGCGAATAGTTATGGCAGTTTTATTTTTACTTTCGAAATTTAAAGAAATAATTAGAACTGTAATTCCGTTTTCCTTTGAGTAATTAATAACAAAAGTTTTCACATTCGTAATGATTAATGCGTGCATTTAAACAAGAAACTTTACAGGAAATGTATTTACAGTTTTATGAATAGCTACAAAAGTTTATGAAATGTCTTGTAAATTTTGTTTTTTTTTATCACGTATTTTATTCCTGTTATATAATTTTTTTTTAACAGGGTTTAAATTAATTAATATTTTAATGTTATTTGGTTTTAATAAAACACATAATTTTTTATCTTGTAAATATGCTCCTGTTTCGATAATACTTTTGACAGTGTCATTAGCGTTGTGTTACAACATTATTATCTTTTTCGATTTTTACTAAATTTGAGCTAGTTCTTAAACCGAGACGACTTTCTCTTCGTGATTAGTAAAATCTGTGTTCATGGGTCCTTAATGTTGGACCTACATTTATAGTATCCATTTAAATGATTTAAATCCACTGTAATAAAGATACAGTAATATAGGTTTCTGTTCTGCACGTTCTAAGTATGAAAATTCATTGAGAAAGAATTAGAATTGCGTTTGAAAGTAAGTGTAAATTATATTGCCTCTAAATCACTCAATTACCCCTGATGAGTTCAGGTCTACTTTCGCTTCGGTGTGATTATCTTCTATCCCAGTGACATGGGATCGTTGTTCCTTTCTTTAGTTCTACCAAATTTCATCGACCATATCTTAAATTTTTTCTTACAAGCTCGTACAACGGATCGGCCCATCCGTGATATTGCCTTGCAATATACACGCGTTTTAGTATTCTGAAATACTCTGGTTACCCTTCAATACGTATAAATGTTCTAAAACCACTAAACAGTTGTCGATAAACATTCCATATGAACAATTGAGTCTTTGGAATAAATAGTAAAAACACTTATGAATGCTCTTAAATATTACGAATAGTTTTGAATGCGTTGGCTATTTATCTATACCAATTTAAATTAACAAAATGTATTTTATCTATTAGTGGGACATCTTATTATCAAGTTAGGGTTCTTTCCAAAAATAAGTGAAGTTGAAGATAAACTAAATGTACAAAAATTACTTGTTTATATTTAAGCATTTCTAAAATACAAAAATAAATAAATTATAGCTCATAAATTCAATCCAAAATTGCAATTACAGAACTTTGACATACGTGTTCGAAACATTTTTTTTTAAAGTTGTTCGTTTTAAAAATACATAAAATATTTTTTGTAAAAACTTTGACTTTATTCACAAACGTTAAGGATTTGCCGGACACCTTCCTTCATCCCGGTGGACACTAGGTCTACTTCATGTAAGCGATCCTTCCACGCGATCCCGAAATTTTCACCAATTTCTACACAAATCATTATGCATTTCCCTTACTTCTTCCTAATTCTATATACCTTTCATTACTTTTATATTTACCAGGAGATTTAATGGGTAAGACATCTATTTATGACTTCGATAAAGAGTAGGTGGGCTATACGTCAGGTACATAAGCTTACACACGTGATGGCAAAATATTTGTTCTGTATTCTTTAACACGGGGTTTTTGCTCCTACCTTCGTACGCTATAACACTCATACCGGCTAATCGCCTTAAAATGACAAAATAAGTAAATAAATAGAGAAGCAACATTCACATGATTGTCAAATAAAACAAGAGGCCACAAGATTGAAAAAAGAAGCCTGTAACGAATAGAATGGCAAACCAAAGAATGAAGATATAATGCAAATAAATTTCAGAAAAAATATCATATATTATTTTGAAGAAAACTGAAAAATTCATTACTAAACATTCGGGTTAAGGGTAAAATACGTGTACAATTTATAAAACAATACTTTGCTCGTATTATAAAAGTTTAGAAACAAAATTTATGATATTGCCGCAGTTTGCACGAGCAGATTTACATGCAAGAAGCAATAAACAAGAAGCATTCATCTGAGATCTCGAGTTGCGAGGTATAAAATAATAAAAGCTGAGTTTAATTTATTTCAAAATTATTGCGGCTGTCAGCGTCGCCCATAATCCAGAGTTATCTAAGCACTCGAGCGTTTGTAAGGAAACTTGCCAGGCAGTAGATATCCTGGTTTTGCTTGATTCGTTGCTAAACCTTCTTCACAGGAAATTAATTTTTATGTCGATCGTTTGTATTTATTTTTTATTTATTACTTTATACTGGTACATATTTAAATTTAGGAATTATTTCTTTAAAAGAACTTTGAGTTTTTTAAAATTTCAAAAAACAGGCAATGGCAGATAAATCTTATAGTTAATGTTTTTTGTTTCCACTTCAACTTGAACTACTACATACAATGCTACATACATATAACAATATGTGACAGCCTTTGGTAGCTTTGTTTTTGTCTACTCGAGGTCGGTCGTGTCGTGTGATGTGCCTCATTGAAGTTAGACCATATCAACTCTAACACATCTCCGAAACGTATTCATTTTCATCTAAACAAAACATGCTAATATAGGCTAGTTTAATATAAGTAAAATTTTTTTTATAAAATATAAAATAATGAAGTACTTTTCAAGAAGCACTTTAGTTATATGAAAATAAAGCACTTTAATTCGGTTTATAGTAGTAAGTAGGCCTACTTCTAGGTCAACCTACCTAGGTAATTAGAAGTCCTAGGTCTAGCACAACCTAAGGTTTGACAAACTACCTAGGTAATTAGAAGTCCTAGGTCTAGCACAACCTAAGGTTTGACAAACTACCTAGGTAATTAGAAGTCCTAGGTCTAGCACAACCTAAGGTTTGTCAACCTACCTAGGTAATTAGAAGTCCTAGGTCTAGCACAACCTAAGGTTTATCAAACTACCTAGGTAATTAGAAGTCCTAGGTCTAGCACAACCTAAGGTTTGACAAACTACCTAGGTAATTAGAAGTCCTAGGTCTAGCACAACCTAAGGTTTGTCAACCTACCTAGGTAATTAGAAGTCCTAGGTCTAGCACAACCTAAGGTTTATCAAACTACCTGGGTAATTAGAAGTCCTAGGTTTAGCACAACCTAAGGTTTATCAAACTACCTAGGTAATTAGAAGTCCTAGGTCTAGCACAACCTAAGGTTTGTCAAACTACCTATGTAATTAGAAGTCCTAGGTCTAGCACAACCTAAGGTTTGTCAAACTACCTAGGTAAATAGAAGTCCTAGGTCTAGCACAACCTAAGGTTTGTCAAACTACCTGGGTAATTAGAAGTCCTAGGTCTAGCACAACCTAAGGTTTGTCAAACTACCTAGGTAATTAGAAGTCCTAGGTCTAGCACAACCTAAGGTTTGTCAAACTACCTAGGTAATTAGAAGTCCTAGGTCTAGGACAACCTAAGGTTTGTCAAACTACCTGGGTAATTAGAAGTCCTAGGTCTAGCACAACCTAAGGTTTGTCAAACTACCTAGGTAATTAGAAGTCCTAGGTCTAGGACAACCTAAGGTTTGTCAAACTACCTGGGTAATTAGAAGTCCTAGGTCTAGCACAACCTAAGGTTTGTCAACCTACCTAGGTAATTAGAAGTCCTAGGTCTAGCACAACCTAAGGTTTGTCAAACTACCTAGGTAATTAGAAGTCCTAGGTCTAGCACAACCTAAGGTTTGTCAAACTACCTAGGTAATTAAAAGTCCTAGGTCTAGCACAACCTAAGGTTTGTCAAACTACCTAGGTAATTAGAAGTCCTAGGTCTAGCACAACCTAAGGTTTATCAATCTACCTAGGTAATTAAAAGTCCTAGGTCTAGCACAACCTAAGGTTTGTCAAACTACCTAGGTAATTAGAAGTCCTAGGTCTAGCACAACCTAAGGTTTGTCAAACTACCTAGGTAATTAAAAGTCCTAGGTCTAGCACAACCTAAGGTTTGTCAAACTACCTAGGTAATTAGAAGTCCTAGGTCTAGCACAACCTAAGGTTTGTCAAACTACCTGGGTAATTAGAAGTCCTAGGTCTAGCACAACCTAAGGTTTGTCAAACTACCTGGGTAATTAGAAGTCCTAGGTCTAGAACAACCTAAGGTTTGTCAAACTACCTAGGTAATTAAAAGTCCTAGGTCTAGCACAACCTAAGGTTTGTCAAACTACCTAGGTAATTAGAAGTCCTAGGTCTAGCACAACCTAAGGTTTATCAAACTACCTAGGTAATTAAAAGTCCTAGGTCTAGCACAACCTAAGGTTTGTCAAACTACCTAGGTAATTAGAAGTCCTAGGTCTAGCACAACCTAAGGTTTGTCAAACTACCTGGGTAATTAGAAGTCCTAGGTCTAGCACAACCTAAGGTTTGTCAAACCACCTGGGTAATTAGAAGTCCTAGGTCTAGCACAACCTAAGGTTTGTCAAACTACCTGGGTAATTAGAAGTCCTAGGTCTAGAACAACCTAAGGTTTGTCAAACTACCTAGGTAATTAAAAGTCCTAGGTCTAGCACAACCTAAGGTTTGTCAAACTACCTAGGTAATTAGAAGCCCTAGGTCTAGCACAACCTAAGGTTTATCAAACTACCTAGGTAATTAAAAGTCCTAGGTCTAGCACAACCTAAGGTTTGTCAAACTACCTAGGTAATTAGAAGTCCTAGGTCTAGCATAACCTAAGGTTTGTCAAACTACCTGGGTAATTAGAAGTCCTAGGTCTAGCACAACCTAAGGTTTGTCAAACTACCTAGGTAATTAAAAGTCCTAGGTCTAGCACAACCTAAGGTTTGTCAAACTACCTGGGTAATTAGAAGTCCTAGGTCTAGCACAACCTAAGGTTTGTCAAACTACCTAGGTAATTAAAAGTCCTAGGTCTAGCACAACCTAAGGTTTGTCAAACTACCTAGGTAATTAGAAGTCCTAGGTCTAGCACAACCTAAGGTTTGTCAAACTACCTGGGTAATTAGAAGTCCTAGGTCTAGCACAACCTAAGGTTTGTCAAACTACCTAGGTAATTAGAAGTCCTAGGTCTAGCACAACCTAAGGTTTGTCAAACTACCTGGGTAATTAGAAGTCCTAGGTCTAGCACAACCTAAGGTTTGTCAAACTACCTGGGTAATTAGAAGTCCTAGGTCTAGCACAACCTAAGGTTTGTCAAACTACCTAGGTAATTAGAAGTCCTAGGTCTAGCACAACCTAAGGTTTGTCAAACTACCTAGGTAATTAGAAGTCCTAGGTCTAGCACAACCTAAGGTTTGTCAAACTACCTAGGTAATTAGAAGTCCTAGGTCTAGCACAACCTAAGGTTTGTCAAACTACCTAGGTAAATAGAAGTCCTAGGTCTAGCACAACCTAAGGTTTGTCAAACTACCTGGGTAATTAGAAGTCCTAGGTCTAGCACAACCTAAGGTTTGTCAAACTACCTAGGTAATTAGAAGTCCTAGGTCTAGCACAACCTAAGGTTTGTCAAACTACCTATGTAATTAGAAGTCCTAGGTCTAGCACAACCTAAGGTTTGTCAAACTACCTTGGTAATTAGAAGTCCTAGGTCTAGCACAACCTAAGGTTTGTCAAACTACCTATGTAATTAGAAGTCCTAGGTCTAGCACAACCTAAGGTTTGTCAAACTACCTAGGTAATTAGAAGTCCTAGGTCTAGCACAACCTAAGGTTTGTCAAACTACCTAGGTAATTAGAAGTCCTAGGTCTAGCACAACCTAAGGTTTGTCAAACTACCTAGGTAAATAGAAGTCCTAGGTCTAGCACAACCTAAGGTTTGTCAAACTACCTGGGTAATTAGAAGTCCTAGGTCTAGCACAACCTAAGGTTTGTCAAACTACCTAGGTAATTAGAAGTCCTAGGTCTAGCACAACCTAAGGTTTGTCAAACTACCTGGGTAATTAGAAGTCCTAGGTCTAGCACAACCTAAGGTTTGTCAAACTACCTAGGTAATTAGAAGTCCTAGGTCTAGGACAACCTAAGGTTTGTCAAACTACCTGGGTAATTAGAAGTCCTAGGTCTAGCACAACCTAAGGTTTGTCAACCTACCTAGGTAATTAGAAGTCCTAGGTCTAGCACAACCTAAGGTTTGTCAAACTACCTAGGTAATTAGAAGTCCTAGGTCTAGCACAACCTAAGGTTTGTCAAACTACCTAGGTAATTAGAAGTCCTAGGTCTAGCACAACCTAAGGTTTGTCAAACTACCTAGGTAAATAGAAGTCCTAGGTCTAGCACAACCTAAGGTTTGTCAAACTACCTGGGTAATTAGAAGTCCTAGGTCTAGCACAACCTAAGGTTTGTCAAACTACCTAGGTAATTAGAAGTCCTAGGTCTAGCACAACCTAAGGTTTGTCAAACTACCTAGGTAATTAGAAGTCCTAGGTCTAGCACAACCTAAGGTTTGTCAAACTACCTAGGTAATTAGAAGTCCTAGGTCTAGCACAACCTAAGGTTTGTCAAACTACCTAGGTAATTAGAAGTCCTAGGTCTAGCACAACCTAAGGTTTGTCAAACTACCTAGGTAATTAAAAGTCCTAGGTCTAGCACAACCTAAGGTTTGTCAAACTACCTAGGTAATTAGAAGTCCTAGGTCTAGCACAACCTAAGGTTTGTCAAACTACCTGGGTAATTAGAAGTCCTAGGTCTAGCACAACCTAAGGTTTGTCAAACTACCTAGGTAATTAGAAGTCCTAGGTCTAGCACAACCTAAGGTTTGTCAAACTACCTGGGTAATTAGAAGTCCTAGGTCTAGCACAACCTAAGGTTTGTCAAACTACCTGGGTAATTAGAAGTCCTAGGTCTAGCACAACCTAAGGTTTGTCAAACTACCTAGGTAATTAGAAGTCCTAGGTCTAGCACAACCTAAGGTTTGTCAAACTACCTAGGTAATTAGAAGTCCTAGGTCTAGCACAACCTAAGGTTTGTCAAACTACCTAGGTAATTAGAAGTCCTAGGTCTAGCACAACCTAAGGTTTGTCAAACTACCTGGGTAATTAGAAGTCCTAGGTCTAGCACAACTTAAGGTTTGTCAAACTACCTAGGTAATTAGAAGTCCTAGGTCTAGCACAACCTAAGGTTTGTCAAACTACCTGGGTAATTAGAAGTCCTAGGTCTAGCACAACCTAAGGTTTGTCAAACTACCTAGGTAATTAGAAGTCCTAGGTCTAGCACAACCTAAGGTTTGTCAAACTACCTAGGTAATTAGAAGTCCTAGGTCTAGCACAACCTAAGGTTTGTCAAACTACCTGGGTAATTAGAAGTCCTAGGTCTAGCACAACCTAAGGTTTGTCAAACTACCTGGGTAATTAGAAGTCCTAGGTCTAGCACAACCTAAGGTTTGTCAAACTACCTAGGTAATTAAAAGTCCTAGGTCTAGCACAACCTAAGGTTTGTCAAACTACCTAGGTAATTAGAAGTCCTAGGTCTAGCACAACCTAAGGTTTATCAAACTACCTAGGTAATTAAAAGTCCTAGGTCTAGCACAACCTAAGGTTTGTCAAACTACCTAGGTAATTAGAAGTCCTAGGTCTAGCACAACCTAAGGTTTATCAAACTACCTAGGTAATTAAAAGTCCTAGGTCTAGCACAACCTAAGGTTTGTCAAACTACCTAGGTAATTAGAAGTCCTAGGTCTAGCACAACCTATGGTTTGTCAAACTACCTAGGTAATTAAAAGTCCTAGGTCTAGCACAACCTAAGGTTTGTCAAACTATCTAGGTAATTAGAAGTCCTAGGTCTAGCACAACCTAAGGTTTGTCAAACTACCTGGGTAATTAGAAGTCCTAGGTCTAGCACAACCTAAGGTTTGTCAAACTACCTGGGTAATTAGAAGTCCTAGGTCTAGCACAACCTAAGGTTTGTCAAACTACCTAGGTAATTAAAAGTCCTAGGTCTAGCACAACCTAAGGTTTGTCAAACTACCTAGGTAATTAGAAGTCCTAGGTCTAGCACAACCTAAGGTTTATCAAACTACCTAGGTAATTAAAAGTCCTAGGTCTAGCACAACCTAAGGTTTGTGAAACTACCTAGGTAATTAGAAGTCCTAGGTCTAGCACAACCTAAGGTTTGTCAAACTACCTGGGTAATTAGAAGTCCTAGGTCTAGCACAACCTAAGGTTTGTCAAACTACCTAGGTAATTAAAAGTCCTAGGTCTAGCACAACCTAAGGTTTGTCAAACTACCTGGGTAGTTAGAAGTCCTAGGTCTAGCACAACCTAAGGTTTGTCAAACTACCTAGGTAATTAAAAGTCCTAGGTCTAGCACAACCTAAGGTTTGTCAAACTACCTAGGTAATTAGAAGTCCTAGGTCTAGCACAACCTAAGGTTTGTCAAACTACCTGGGTAATTAGAAGTCCTAGGTCTAGCACAACCTAAGGTTTGTCAAACTACCTAGGTAATTAGAAGTCCTAGGTCTAGCACAACCTAAGGTTTGTCAAACTACCTGGGTAATTAGAAGTCCTAGGTCTAGCACAACCTAAGGTTTGTCAAACTACCTGGGTAATTAGAAGTCCTAGGTCTAGCACAACCTAAGGTTTGTCAAACTACCTAGGTAATTAGAAGTCCTAGGTCTAGCACAACCTAAGGTTTGTCAAACTACCTAGGTAATTAGAAGTCCTAGGTCTAGCACAACCTAAGGTTTGTCAAACTACCTGGGTAATTAGAAGTCCTAGGTCTAGCACAACCTAAGGTTTGTCAAACTACCTAGGTAATTAGAAGTCCTAGGTCTAGCACAACCTAAGGTTTGTCAAACTACCTGGGTAATTAGAAGTCCTAGGTCTAGCACAACCTAAGGTTTGTCAAACTACCTAGGTAATTAGAAGTCCTAGGTCTAGCACAACCTAAGGTTTGTCAAACTACCTAGGTAATTAGAAGTCCTAGGTCTAGCACAACCTAAGGTTTGTCAAACTACCTGGGTAATTAGAAGTCCTAGGTCTAGCACAACCTAAGGTTTGTCAAACTACCTGGGTAATTAGAAGTCCTAGGTCTAGCACAACCTAAGGTTTGTCAAACTACCTAGGTAATTAAAAGTCCTAGGTCTAGCACAACCTAAGGTTTGTCAAACTACCTAGGTAATTAGAAGTCCTAGGTCTAGCACAACCTAAGGTTTGTCAAACTACCTGGGTAATTAGAAGTCCTAGGTCTAGCACAACCTAAGGTTTGTCAAACTACCTAGGTAATTAGAAGTCCTAGGTCTAGCACAACCTAAGGTTTGTCAAACTACCTAGGTAATTAGAAGTCCTAGGTCTAGCACAACCTAAGGTTTGTCAACCTACCTAGGTAATTAAAAGTCCTAGGTCTAGCACAACCTAAGGTTTGTCAAACTACCTAGGTAATTAGAAGTCCTAGGTCTAGGACAACCTAAGGTTTGTCAAACTACCTAGGTAAATAGAAGACCTAGGTCTAGCACAACCTAAGGTTTGTCAAACTACCTGGGTAATTAGAAGTCCTAGGTCTAGCACAACCTAAGGTTTGTCAAACTACCTAGGTAATTAGAAGTCCTAGGTCTAGCACAACCTAAGGTTTGTCAAACTACCTAGGTAATTAGAAGTCCTAGGTCTAGGACAACCTAAGGTTTGTCAAACTACCTGGGTAATTAGAAGTCCTAGGTCTAGCACAACCTAAGGTTTGTCAAACTACCTAGGTAATTAGAAGTCCTAGGTCTAGGACAACCGAAGGTTTGTCAAACTACCTAGGTAATTAGAAGTCCTAGGACTAGCACAACCTAAGGTTTGTCAAACTACCTAGGTAAATAGAAGTCCTAGGTCTAGCACAACCTAAGGTTTGTCAAACTACCTAGGTAATTAGAAGTCCTAGGTCTAGCACAACCTAAGGTTTATCAAACTACCTAGGTAATTAGAAGTCCTAGGTCTAGCACAACCTAAGGTTTGTCAACCTACCTAGGTAATTAGAAGTCCTAGGTCTAGCACAACCTAAGGTTTATCAAACTACCTAGGTAATTAGAAGTCCTAGGTCTAGCACAACCTAAGGTTTGTCAACCTACCTAGGTAATTAGAAGTCCTAGGTCTAGCAAACCTAACGTTTGTCAAACTACCTAGGTAATTAGAAGTCCTAGGTATAGCACAACCTACGGTTTGTCAAACTACCTAGGTAATTAGAAGTCCTAGGTCTAGCACAACCTAAGGTTTGTCAAACTACCTAGGTAATTAGAAGTCCTAGGTCTAGCACAACCTAAGGTTTGTCAAACTACCTAGGTAATTAAAAGTCCTAGGTCTAGCACAACCTAAGGTTTGTCAAACTACCTAGGTAATTAGAAGTCCTAGGTCTAGCACAACCTAAGGTTTGTCAACCTACCTAGGTAATTAGAAGTCCTAGGTCTAGCACAACCTAAGGTTTATCAAACTACCTAGGTAATTAGAAGTCCTAGGTCTAGCACAACCTAAGGTTTGTCAACCTACCTAGGTAATTAGATGTCCTAGGTCTAGCACAACCTAAGGTTTGTCAAACTACCTAGGTAATTAAAAGTCCTAGGTCTAGCACAACCTAAGGTTTGTCAAACTACCTAGGTAATTAGAAGTCCTAGGTCTAGCACAACCTAAGGTTTGTCAAACTACCTAGGTAATTAAAAGTCCTAGGTCCAGCACAACCTAAGGTTTGTCAAACTACCTAGGTAATTAGAAGTCCTAGGTCTAGCACAACCTAAGGATTGTCAAACTACCTAGGTAATTAGAAGTCCTAGGTCTAGCACAACCTAAGGTTTGTCAAACTACCTAGGTAATTAAAAGTCCTAGGTCTAGCACAACCTAAGGTTTGTCAAACTACCTAGGTAATTAGAAGTCCTAGGTCTAGCACAACCTAAGGTTTGTCAAACTACCTAGGTAATTAAAAGTCCTAGGTCTAGCACAACCTAAGGTTTGTCAAACTACCTAGGTAATTAGAAGTCCTAGGTCTAGCACAACCTAAGGTTTGTCAAACTACCTAGGTAATTAGAAGTCCTAGGTCTAGCACAACCTAAGGTTTGTCAACCTACCTATTAAACGATTTCCACCAATCTCCACAACCTTTTAACATTATAGGCACTGGTCACTAACAAATTTCCAACTCTTCTTTTAGTTTTGAATTTTCACTTTAGAGAAAACCCGTAAGCAGAGAGGACATGGAAAGTTTGTGGACGGGGAAAAGAAACGTGGTAGTAATGGGCGGAAAAAAACTAATCGATCGATATCATTTAAAGTAATAAAGCGTGTCGTATGATTAAGTCCCGGTATTTATATTTCCCACACATTAAATCCAAGTTTTCATAGTTTGAGTGTAAACAGATTTTAAGTATTTAGATGTAACATGGGACTAAGGCGTGCAATTGTTTTTAGGTTTAATAATCACTATTTTTGAAATAATCTTACGAGATCTTCGGTTCTAAAGAGTCCTTTCACGTTATAAAAATGGCAGAACATGAAGCTTATGTTTCGCCATATACGGATGTTGAGAAAATTTATTGTTGTGTTTTGACTTGGCCCACTGCATGGCGTGTGTTTGCAAAGTTTGCCTTTCGTTATCCGCTTGATTTGGCAGGTATGGGAACAGATGTTTGTCCTTGGTTTTTAAAACAGATAATAATTTTACCGGATATAGACTCTAAAATCCCCTTGAAACATTGTGTACATATGCGTATAATGAGCTCGCATTAACAATAGTTCTTATACTTTTTGAAAAAAACGCCTACTCACAAAAGCATTCTGTTTGTGTATTATAATATAATAACTTATGTTATCTTAAGGATTATTTAATAATTAAGGGTAAATGTAGTTGCAATAATACATATAATTATGGCTTGTTTCTTTGCCTTATTTTCAATGTAAATATGAAAAAATATTTACACAAATTATAAAAAAATATCATTATGTAGTTCACAATATAGTACATAGTGATACACGAGTTATTTTTATATTTATTTTTTGGTACTAAATATTTTGTATGTGACTTTTTTTTGCAGGAAGAACGTAATAGTATATGTTTTTAATTAATTTTTATGTAAAGTTTTTTTGAAGTATTTTAATCTAAAAGTAAATTAACAATAAAGTTATTCTGACAAAAACCCAATTACAGTTTCATTATCAGTGTTGTTAATGTCAGGATTTACGGAGGCAAAGGCATTTTTAATCACTTGGTTTTCATGAATACTAGTGACGTAATCAGAGAACCGGCAGAACTAACCTTAATATAGAAATATCCTAATAAACCCCTTAAACTCACGACTAAAGCGTACAACAGTTCCGCCCTAAATGAACTGTGCAGAACTTCAGCCTAAGCAAATAAAGACCCTGCATGAAAAGCTCCAACTTATGATGGTCTCATTCTAAGGCAACTTTTCTAAGAACAATTCCACCTGTAAATATACTGCATGGAGGTTTGAAGGGCGTGTTTCTAAAACTTCGCGACGGCGGCATCTTGTATAACGGCACCATGAATGGCCTGTTATTACCTTGGTGTTTTTGTTTTTACTGCATATTTTTTCGTACTTGGTTTCTAAAGCATTCACCGCGCTGACTGAATATTGGATGTTTATAAAGATTATTAACCTTTTCCCCTACATGAAGGTAAACTGTATTGAAAAGTTTCCTACTTTGTAATAATTCTAAAGGGTATTTCATAAAGCTTTAATATTTCGAATGTTATTACTAATGAAAAATATCTTATAACTTGAAAACAAAAGAAATATTACGTTTTTATTGGAGATGATTGTATTGTTAAATAGCCTTCAATTAATTCTACTAACGTTTTCGCTGGTTGATGTTGTGAGCATAAACACACAACCTTAACTAATTCAAATAATACAAATATTCCAATGATGCGTTTTGTATTACTCGTATTCTAAATGTGTTGAACTAAACTGTCAACAAACTATAAACAGACATTTTAAATTTGAAAAGAAAAACTGAATTACAGTGCGTGAGGTTTAACGGTGTCCTTCGTTCTGCTCTAGCATTTGACTACTAGCCTAACTGAAAACATTATACAATACACATATCGTATCTTTCGTAATCGCGTCTCTTTCTTTGCAGAAGCAGAGCAACACATTTAAAGATCATGTCTACATCAAACTATTACAACATTATCATTTAGTTAATTAGAACTGTTTACACTTTAAAGACGACACTGGTGTTTTCTGAAGTGTTGGTTTTTGACCCCTCACTGTAGCCCAGTCCAGCCTAGCGATCTCAAGGTCAGAGACACGGTTACACCTCACGCACTGTAGGTAATACAAAACTCCTTCTAACCACAATAAATAAAATTGTTGTTAGTAGGTGTTTTGTGCCATTATAAATTTACCAGTGTTTGTTCGGAAATAGTAAAAGAAATTGTTTCATTAAATATCAGTCACATTTTGGCTCTTGAAAATATTTAGGTTTGAAATTTTCCACTGAGGTATGTTATTATTTATCATATTCACGTTTATTGATAAAATAGAAAATATCCAAAACAAACTGTAACAAGAATAATCTGAACAAAAACCTATCGCAAATAGAAAATTGCAAAGAAGACCGAAAAAACAAAATGCCGGCTTTGACGAGTGTTTTCATTCTCATGCTTTAGTGATTTGCTTGTATCCCTTTGACCAATCATTGACAACCAGAACACGTACTAGTACAGATTTTGTCGCCAGCAACTTTGAATTTGAAAATGTTATTTATAAATGTGTTTCCCAGTTATAAATGTTCTCTGTGAGTTGGAAATTTGGTATTTTAATTTTACTTCGTAATTATTTTCTTGCAGACTTAGAGGAAACAGAAGGACCCGTTTTCCTATTACGTTTAAATAACATGTAACACTACAACGAGCGTTTTAAGATTAATTAAGCCTATACAGCCTATTACAGTAAAAGGCCTATATACAGCATATTTTGTTTGCAAATTCTGACACCAGAAACATTATTACAAAGACAAGCTTATTTTTTGGTTGGACGCTTGTTTCTTCTACTCCTATTTCTCAGGAGTAGTATATTCTGTGCTATTAGTGTGCAATCCTTTCATGTAAGGATTGTTCGAAAAATGAAACATCTCTTTATAATTTTGTGCTTTTTTGTAAGAATCTTGGACTAAGGAAAAAACTTGTAAAACATTGAGTGACAGGTTTTTACTTAATGTCTCCTTTTAAAAAACGTGTTTTCATTTTATTTCTATATAAATACTAATCTATCAATAATTTGTACTCTCTTTCGTTATTATTAATATTTAGGACGTTTACTTCCTTTCATATAGCGTAATATAAAAAGTTATAAAAAGATGTAAATAGTCATATGTTAGGTAACGTTTGTAAATGTAAGTACCTAAGTGTAAAATACGATCGTAGTTTTAAGAAATAAAAACATGTGTTACCATAAACATAAAAAAACTCTGAACATATCAAAGTTATACATTTTATACGTGTCATTATTTCCATTTATTCGTTTTTTTCAACAAAGTCTGAAACAATCGGAAGGACGAAGGTTTGGAAAACTTTATAAAGAGGGTTGGTATTCCAGGGTTAAAATAGAGATGTAGGTAAATAGTTAAAATACGTGTAGTTTTAGTAAAATATAGATGCATTTGAATATTTAGGGTAAGTGTAGTTTTAGTGAAATAGAGGCGCAGTTAAATATTTAATGTACGTATGGTTTTAGTAAAATAGTGATGCTATTAAATAGTTAGGGTACGAGTAGTTTTTGTAAAATAGTGATGCAATTAAATAGTTAGGGTACGTATAGTTTTAGTAAAATAGTGATGCAATTGAATAGTTAGGGTACGAGTAGTCTTAGTAAAATAGTGATGCAATTAAATAGTTAGGGTACGAGTAGTCTTAGTAAAACAGTGATGCAATTAAATATTTATTGTACGCATAGTTTTAGTAAAATAGTGATGCAATTAAATAGTTAGGGTACGAATATTCTTAGTAAAATAGTGGTGCAGCTAAATATTTGGTGTACGTATAGTTTTAGTAAAATAATGATGCAATTAAATAGTTAGGGTACGAGTAGTCTTAGTAAAATAGTGGTGCATCTAAATATTTAGTGTGCGTATAGTTTTAGTAAAATAGTGATGCAATTAAATAGTTAGGGTACGAGTAGTCTTAGTGGTGCATCTAAATATTTAGTGTGCAAATAGTTTCAGTATAATAGTGATGAAATTAAATAGTTAGGGTACGAGTAGTTTTAGTAAAATAGAGTTGCAATTAAATAGTTAGTTTACGTATAGTTTTAGTAAAATAGAGGCGCAGTTAAATATTTAGGGTACGTATAGTTTCAGTAAAATAGAGGTGCAGTTAAATATTTAGGGTGCGTATAGTTTCAGTAAAATAGAGGTGCAGTTGAATATTTAGGGTACGTATAGTTTCAGTAAAATAGAGGTGTAGTTAAATATTTAGGATACGTATAGTTTTAGTAAAATAGAGGCGCAGTTAAATATTTAGGATACGTATAGTTTTAGTAACATAGAGGCGCAGTTAAATATTTAGGGTACGTATAGTTTTAGTAAAATAGAGGTGTAGTTAAATATTTAGGGTACGTATAGTTTTAGTAAAATAGAGGTGCAGTTAAATATTTAGGGTACGTATAGTTTCAGTAAAATAGAGGTGTAGTTAAATATTTAGGATACGTATAGTTTTAGTAACATAGAGGCGCAGTTAAATATTTAGGGTACGTATAGTTTTAGTAAAATAGAGATGCAGTTAAATATTTAGGGTACGTATAGTTTCAGTAAAATAGAGGTGTAGTTAAATATTTAGGATACGTATAGTTTTAGTAAAATAGAGGCGCAGTTAAATATTTAGGATACGTATAGTTTTAGTAACATAGAGGCGCAGTTAAATATTTAGGGTACGTATAGTTTCAGTAAAATAGAGGTGTAGTTAAATATTTAGGATACGTATAGTTTTAGTAACATAGAGGCGCAGTTAAATATTTAGGATACGTATAGTTTCAGTAAAATAGAGGTGTAGTTAAATATTTAGGATACGTATAGTTTTAGTAACATAGAGGCGCAGTTAAATATTTAGGGTACGTATAGTTTTAGTAAAATAGAGGTGCAGTTAAATATTTAGGGTACGTATAGTTTCAGTAAAATAGAGGTGTAGTTAAATATTTAGGATACGTATAGTTTTAGTAAAATAGAGGCGCAGTTAAATATTTAGGATACGTATAGTTTTAGTAACATAGAGGCGCAGTTAAATATTTAGGGTACGTATAGTTTCAGTAAAATAGAGGTGTAGTTAAATATTTAGGATACGTATAGTTTTAGTAACATAGAGGCGCAGTTAAATATTTAGGATACGTATAGTTTTAGTAACATAGAGGCGCAGTTAAATAATTAGGGAACGTATAGTTTTAGTAACATAGAGGCTCAGTTGAATATTTATAGTACTTATAGTTTTAGGATAATAGAGATGCATTTAAATAGTTATGGTACGTGTAGTTTTAGGATAATAGAGATGCATTTAAATAGTTATGGTACGTATTGTTTTAGGATAATAGAGATGCATTTAAATAGTTATGGTACGTGTAGTTTTAGGATAATAGAGATACATTTAAATAGTTATGGTACGTGTAGTTTTAGGATAATAGAGATGCATTTAAATAAATATTGTACGTGTAGTTTTAGGAGATGCAGATAAAACACAAACGGGGTTTTGTTTATTTGGATTAAAGATTTCAAAGTGCTCTGCATGGCCTACAGACAACAGCATAGCTCACAAACTAGTTCTTTTCCCTTCCTCTGAAATTTTAGAAATGCATTTATGTTATATTTTCAAATTATAATGTAACTCAGAAAAATAGCAACCTTCTAAATTATTTTCAGGCATTAATGTATTAATTACAATTACAATGTTTCTAAAACTCTTGAGGAAGCTAAATCAAGTGCTTTACATTTTCATTGCAGGTGCTATGGGCACTACATCAGGCGGGAATGGTGGACATGTTTCTATACATCGCCAGTTCAGACAACGAGCAACAATTTTATCTGCACATTTTGGAGGTAACGTCATCATATAATTACAATAAAATTATCTAGACATTATTGAACCAAATGATGATCACTAAACATTTCGTTTAACCTTTAATTTGATATAGATAAGTGTAAGTTTAGTCTGGCATTGAAATTGTGACATCTATAACATAAGAATATTATATTCTTATATAATAGTAGAATAATATATTAATATAATATTAGAATAATATAATAATATTAATATCTAATATATAATATATTATGGCACGATCGTCTTTATTAACTTTCAGCATGACATTTGTTTAATGATAATCGATAATTACATTTTATAATTACTTTATACGAGATAATTTTACGGTAAAATGTTATATAATTCTTGTAAGCCTATGCAAGGTTTTCTTTAAATTCTATAAGGAAACACGAAGTTTGAAAGTGTAGGTTTGTTTCTTTTAATTTCTAAAGTCGTTGGTTGTCCAACATCTCATAATTACCCGCAACTCCTTTATCTGGTTAGTCAATGAATAACTAGCTTAGATAGAAGCCATGGTGGACGTACTCGCAAGCAAAATTACAGGCCGATGCGAAAGAGTCGGTCACCTGACGACGAACGTGAGCCGACTATATACAACAGCACTGAGACAATAACTCAGCATCCCAATAAAGTTGGCCCTTCGCCTACACTACCTTCGCAGAGGATTGTCCAACATCTCATGATTACCCGCAACTCCTTTATCTGGTTAGTCAATGAATAACTAGCTTAGATAGAAGCCATGGTGGACGTACTCGCAAGCAAAGTAACGGGCCGATGCGAAAGAGTCGGTCACCTGACGACGAACGTGAGCCGACTATATACAACAGCACTGAGACAATAACTCAGCATCCCAATAAAGTTGGCCCTTCGCCTACACTACCTTCGCAGAGGATTGTCCAACATCTCATGATTACCCGCAACTCCTTTATCTGGTTAGTCAATGAATAACTAGCTTAGATAGAAGCCATGGTGGACGTACTCGCAAGCAAAGTAACGGGCCGATGCGAAAGAGTCGGTCACCTGACGACGAACGTGAGCCGACTATATACAACAGCACTGAGACAATAACTCAGCATCCCAATAAAGTTGGCCCTTCGCCTACACTACCTTCGCAGAGGATTGTCCAATAGCACAAATATAACGAATCATTATTTTGGAATTTGTCTTGAAATCATCTTGAACTTAAATTAATGATTATTCACAATTATCTTTTTAAAAATATCCAGATTCCTGAAAATACCAATTAAATTTATGCCGTTTTTAATTAGTGTACTTATTCATTAGTCACCATTGGCTATATTATAATTTATAGATCCATGCGATTGAAGTCTACAAGGTGTAATAGTTTTGTCATAATCAAATACGCCTGCTCTGGGTAGTCCTCGAACAACTGCGATGCGGGAAGATAGAGTGGGAGACCACTGCACAGACAAACAGGCCTGCAGCAGGTAATTCGCGAACAAATGCGATGGGCCGAGGGAGAGGGAAACCACTGCAAAGACAAACACACCTGCTGCAAGTAGTCCGCGAACATCTGCGATGCGGAGAGAGTGGGAGACCACTGCGAAGACAGACACGCCTGCTGCAGGTAGTCCGCGAATAACTGCGAGGCGGAGAGAAAGTGGGAGACCACTGCAAAGACAAACACGCCTGCTGCAGGTAGTCCGCGAACAACTGTGATTCGGAGAAATAGTGTGAGACCACTGCAAAGACAAACACGCCTGCTGCAGGTAGTCCGCGAACATCTGCGATGCGGAAAGAGAGTAGGAGACCATTACACAGAAAAAACACGCCTACAGCAGGTAATTCGCGAACAACTGCGATGCGGTGAGAGAGTGGGATTCCACTGCAAAGACAAACACGCCTACAGCAGGTAGTCCGCGAATAACTGCGATGCGGTGAGAGAGTGGGAGACCACAGCTAAGACAAACACGCCTGCTACAGGTAGTCCGCGAATAACTGCGGTGGGCAGAGGGAAGGGGAGACCACTGCAAAGACAAACACGCCTGCTGCAGGTAGTCCGCGAATAACTGCGGTGCGGAGAGAGAGTGGGAGTCCACTGCAAAGACAAACACGCCTACAGCAGGTAGTCCGCGAATAACTGCGATGCGGTGAGAGAGTGGGAGACCACAGCTAAGACAAACACGCCTGCTACAGGTAGTCCGCGAATAACTGCGGTGGGCAGAGGGAAGGGGAGACCACTGCAAAGACAAACACGCCTGCTGCAGGTAGTCCGCGAATAACTGCGGTGGGCAGAGGGAAGGGGAGACCACTGCAAAGACAAACACGCCTACAGCAGGTAATTCGCGAACAACTGCGATGCGGTGAGAGAGTGGGAGACCACAGCTAAGACAAACACGCCTGCTACAGGTAGTCCGCGAATAACTGCGGTGGGCAGAGGGAAGGGGAGACCACTGCAAAGACAAACACGCCTGCTGCAGGTAGTCCGCGAATAACTGCGATGCGGAGAGAGAGTGGGAGTCCACTGCAAAGACAAACACGCCTGCTGTAGATAGTCCGCAAACATATGCGATGCGAAGAAAGTGGGAGACCACTGCAAAGACAAACACGCCTGCTACAGGTAGTCCGCGAATAACTGCGGTGGGCAGAGGGAAGGGGAGACCACTGCAAAGACAAACACGCCTGCTGCAGGTAGTCCGCGAATAACTGCGATGCGGAGAGAGAGTGGGAGTCCACTGCAAAGACAAACACGCCTGCTGCAGGTAGTCCGTGAACATCTGCGATGCGGAGAGAGAGTAGGAGACCATTACACAGACAAACACGTCTACAGCAGGTAATTCGCGAACAACTGCGATGCGGTGAGCGAGTGGATAACCACTGGAAAGACAAACACGCCTGCTGCAAGTAGTCCGTGAACAACTGCGATGCGGAGAGAGAGTGTGAGACCACTGCAAAAACAAACACGCCTGCTGCAGGTAGTCCGCGAACATCTGCGATGCGGAGAGAGAGTGGGAGACCACTGCAAAGACAAACACACCTGCTGCAGGTAGTCAGCGAATAATTGCGATGCGGAGAGAAAGTGGGAGACCACTGCAAAGACAAACACGCCTGCTGCAGGTAGTCCGCGAACAACTGTGATTCGGAGAAATAGTGTGAGACCACTGCAAAGACAAACACGCCTGCTGCAGGTAGTCCGCGAACATCTGCGATGCGGAAAGAGAGTAGGAGACCATTACACAGAAAAAACACGCCTACAGCAGGTAATTCGCGAACAACTGCGATGCGGTGAGAGAGTGGGAGACCACTGCAAAGACAAACACGCCTGCTGCAGGTAGTCCGCGAATAACTGCGATGCGGAGAGAGAGTGGGAGTCCACTGCAAAGACAAACACGCCTGCTGCAGGTAGTCCGTGAACATCTGCGATGCGGAGAGAGAGTAGGAGACCATTACACAGACAAACACGTCTACAGCAGGTAATTCGCGAACAACTGCGATGCGGTGAGCGAGTGGATAACCACTGGAAAGACAAACACGCCTGCTGCAAGTAGTCCGTGAACAACTGCGATGCGGAGAGAGAGTGTGAGACCACTGCAAAAACAAACACGCCTGCTGCAGGTAGTCCGCGAACATCTGCGATGCGGAGAGAGAGTGGGAGACCACTGCAAAGACAAACACACCTGCTGCAGGTAGTCAGCGAATAACTGCGATGCGGAGAGAGTGGGAGACCACTGCAAAGACAAACACGCCTGCTACAGGTAGTCAGCGAATAACTGCGATGCGGAGAGAGTGGGAGACCACTGCAAAGACAAACACGCCTGCTACAGGTAGTCCGCGAATAACTGCGGTGGGCAGAGGGAAGGGGAGACCACTGCAAAGACAAACACGCCTGCTGCAGGTAGTCCGCGAATAACTGCGATGCGGAGAGAGAGTGGGAGTCCACTGCAAAGACAAACACGCCTGCTGCAGGTAGTCCGTGAACATCTGCGATGCGGAGAGAGAGTAGGAGACCATTACACAGACAAACACGTCTACAGCAGGTAATTCGCGAACAACTGCGATGCGGTGAGCGAGTGGATAACCACTGGAAAGACAAACACGCCTGCTGCAAGTAGTCCGTGAACAACTGCGATGCGGAGAGAGAGTGTGAGACCACTGCAAAAACAAACACGCCTGCTGCAGGTAGTCCGCGAACATCTGCGATGCGGAGAGAGAGTGGGAGACCACTGCAAAGACAAACACACCTGCTGCAGGTAGTCAGCGAATAACTGCGATGCGGAGAGAGTGGGAGACCACTGCAAAGACAAACACGCCTGCTACAGGTAGTCAGCGAATAACTGCGATGCGGAGAGAGTGGGAGACCACTGCAAAGACAAACACGCCTGCTACAGGTAGTCCGCGAATAACTGCGGTGGGCAGAGGGAAGGGGAGACCACTGCAAAGACAAACACGCCTGCTGCAGGTAGTCAGCGAACATCTGCGATGCGGAGAGAGAGTGGGAGACCACTGCAAAGACAAACACACCTGCTGCAGGTAGTCAGCGAATAACTGCGATGCGGAGAGAGTGGGAGACCACTGCAAAGACAAACACGCCTGCTACAGGTAGTCCGCGAATAACTGCGGTGGGCAGAGGGAAGGGGAGACCACTGCAAAGACAAACACGCCTGCTGCAGGTAGTCCGCGAATAACTGCGATGCGGAGAGAGTGGGAGACCACTGCAAAGACAAACACGCCTGCTACAGGTAGTCCGCGAATAACTGCGGTGGGCAGAGGGAAGGGGAGACCACTGCAAAGACAAACACGCCTGCTACAGGTAGTCCGCGAATAACTGCGGTGGGCAGAGGGAAGGGGAGACCACTGCAAAGACAAACACGCCTGCTGCAGGTAGTCCGCGAATAACTGCGATGCGGAGAGAGAGTGGGAGTCCACTGCAAAGACAAACACGCCTGCTGCAGGTAGTCCGTGAACATCTGCGATGCGGAGAGAGAGTAGGAGACCATTACACAGACAAACACGTCTACAGCAGGTAATTCGCGAACAACTGCGATGCGGTGAGCGAGTGGATAACCACTGGAAAGACAAACACGCCTGCTGCAAGTAGTCCGTGAACAACTGCGATGCGGAGAGAGAGTGTGAGACCACTGCAAAAACAAACACGCCTGCTGCAGGTAGTCCGCGAACATCTGCGATGCGGAGAGAGAGTGGGAGACCACTGCAAAGACAAACACACCTGCTGCAGGTAGTCAGCGAATAACTGCGATGCGGAGAGAGTGGGAGACCACTGAAAAGACAAACCCGTCACCGTTTCTATTTTAACCAAAATTTTCTGAAATATTATCGTCAGAGGGTCTTATTACCAAATTACAATTTGGAATACAATAATTTACAAACTAGACTAACCTCCTAATGTATACTAAGTGTCATAAATTTCCAACAGATGTATTGTAACTTGCACCTGTGCTCAATAGCTGGATTAGGGATTCAATCAGTTGAATTACTTGTCAATATTGTTTCATTATTTTAATTGTGATTTTATTTCATCTCGATACTCACCATCCATAGCCGACGATTATTACTAAATTGATGTCAAAAAATGGTGGGTTCTAAGTTATTGCTTAAGGGTTGTTCCTGTATTTCAGAGCTACCGGAGTAATATTATAGACGTATCGTTGTGAAGGAGTAGGTTTGCATGGTGGTCGTTCTGGGGAAATGCATTATACTCGCCTCGGACTGTAACTGACTGAGGTGTTAATTGAATTCATTTGTACGTCTATTCATTTATTTGGCTTACATTCAAAGTAAACCTAAACCACGTTCGCACAGACTTGAAACTTCTCCGAAACTGAAGCTCTTAAGAAATAACACTATAAGCGCTACTTTAAAAAGAATTATAAGTAAACTAGGGGCTTGTAGTGGCAAATTCCCCTATTTATATTGAAACAAATTTTAAACTTGTGTATGATAATTTTTTTTAATACAAATTAATTTATTGTAATTCAAAAGTTTCATAACAAAATTTCCTCATAAACTATATTTTTGTGAATGTGTTTTAATTTAATTTTTTGACCAATCGTATTATCAATATGTATATTTAATCCATCTTGAGAATTTACTCGACTTAGTGCAATATAAAGTTGATCATCTGTTTAGTGCAATATAAAGTTGATCATCTGTAAACACAGGTTTAGTAGTTTGAAGCCTTACTTATAGTTATTGAAAATGTTAGTCTTAAAGGAAATTAGTTTCTTTTCGTTTGAAATGAAATGTTAGGATCTGTTGATATTAATTTAATATTTGGTAAAAATATGATGTTTCCTTTTCTAGAAACATTTAATTCTAATTTAATACAATGTTTAAACATATATAGCACGATAAGACGTACTCCATTAGCTAAACCTCATCCCAAGTTCATATTTCTAATTAACCTTTAATACTATATAAATAATATTCGAGTGCTAAAACTTTATAGGTTATGTTTAATATATACATATTTTTTAGTTAATTTCATTTGTGTATTTTCACTGAAGATGACGACAAAGTAGTCGTCGAAACGCGTTTGAAATAAAAAATTGTATATTTGTGAGTTGTATATATTTTTATTATTTAATTATAACCTTGAATACTGTTAAAGTATTTTTATTCAGCTGTTTTTAATATAATATTTGTACATCTGTTGCTCAGCTGAATTATTTGAAAATCATACTCAGCTGTTTTTCATTGCAATGTATTTCTTATGGGGATTTTTGGTAACTTTAATATCCTCAAAACCCTATAAATGTGTTAAATTGAGAAAAATCTATATTTTCCCCCTCTCCTTCGTGTCAATATCTTTAATTTGAGCCATCTCCCAGGTCTGTACGACCTTCCAAGCTACCACAATTTTTCTTTCAAAATTCGGCTTACGGAATTATATAAATGGAAGATGCTTTTAAAAGTTACAAACATTATTTAAAAATAAAGCGTGTTTAGTTATACCATATATAATACAAAATGTAAAAATTAAAAATGTGAAAAAGTACGTAATTTTGCATATTTAATTACGTTATATGTTTTAATTGGAACATTAAAGTTGATGTCTGTTTATTTTAAAATTGTACAAGTTTGAAAGGAGCCAAGCTCTAATTAAATCATAATTAACTTCATTTTATAAACTTTTTTCTTGCTATGGGATTGCCTAACTTTCCCAAGGAATTGTATTAAAAGGCAAAGATGTTTTGGCCAATAACGAATCTAGAAAGTTTTGTTGTCAAAAGTAGACTTGCTATTAAAAACTGAAAACTAATTGAATTGTGTGTGGTGTTTGTAAAAGGTTGGGTCTAATTCAGAGAAGTTGTACGATGGATGGTAAAAAGTACATATTCCAATTTAATAACACTGGCGTATGGTTTTACTCTTCTAGCGTAAATGTAGGCCTCTGACTGGAGGAAACCAAATTTTGTTTTTATTAATAATTACTACATTTTCCACTCAAGTAGGCCTATTGTTAAAGATGATTTTGCAAATGTGTTTTTTTTGTAAGTACGAAATTAACATATATTTGTTTTATACTATATCAAGAATACAGTGGCACAATATATTACAATAGAAATTTTGGCAAAAATTCCAATGCCACAAAAATAATAAAAAATAACTAATAGTACAAGTTAACTAAGATTAAACCCTTATGCACATTTCCATGACCATATCATCATTATCATCATCATCATCATCATCATTATCATCATCATCAACCTCAACCTCATCAGACGGTCTTATTACAAAATTGCAATTTAGAATAGAATAATGTATAAACTAGCCTGGCCTTATTGAATCCTAGATTATAATTCTGTAATATGATCCTCTGGTGATGGTGACATTGTCATCGAAATAGAAATAAGAGTTCATAAGGTTAACTTGTAATAATGGTTACTGTTGTGGTATTAAGGATTTTGCCAAAATTTTTATTGCAGTATTTTTAAATTGTTATTTTTTTACAAAAAGAGTGCATTTTTCTTAAAATAAATATTATCTCGAGATATTTTCTTATGCTAAGAAATCTAAGCTGAAGTTTTCAAGGAGTATTACATATATTTTTTTATACGTTCTGTAAAATAATAATACGTAGGTGGTACGCTAATGAAGACATTATACAATAACTTTACGAAATCTTTTAAAATTTCTGAACTTAGAAGTGGACGAATTTGCGCAACGGAGGATTTTTTTTGTACATTTCCTGACATTTCAACTTAAAAATACGGAAAGTCCAAATTTGTTACTACAGCTTAGGGCCCATAATTATTAATATTAGGTGTAGGCCTACTTTTGAAATTTTGGAAATTTTGATATTTTTTCCTCAAGACACAGGTTAACGTTAGAAACCCAACTAGTGAGTAAAATGGTTCCCATTTTTCTTTGTCCTGGTACGATTGTTCCCGATGGAGTGTCACATGGGCGGGGAAAGTGACTGGAAAAGTGCATTGCCTACACACCAATCCCATTTTTCTTTGTCCTGGTACGATTGTTCCCGATGGAGTGTCACATGGGCGGGGAAAGTGACTGGAAAGTGCATTGCCTACACACCAATCCCATTTTTCTTTCTCCTGGTACGATTGTTCCCGATGGAGTGTCACATGGGCGGGGAAAGTGACTGGAAAAGTGCATTGCCTACACACCAATCCCATTTTTCTTTGTCCTGGTACGATTGTTCCCGATGGAGTGTCACATGGGCGGGGAAATTTACTGGAAAAGTACATTGCCTACACACCAATCCCATTTTTACCCCTTCATATAATCCTACTATTAGTTCACACTACATACACACACACGCGCGCGCGCACGCACTCACGCACGCACGCACCAAATATATATAAATACTATAATATGTATTCTTGTGTATTAATAAAGAAATAAAACAATTTACAAATACAAGAATAATTTATTGAATTGTAAATTCAATAAATTATTCTTGTATTTGTAAATTGTTTTATTTCTTTTATATATATATAAATTTATTTATTTATTAAATACCTTGTTCAAATTCACAATCGTCAAAAATATTTTTTATCCATCCACTCAAGATCAAATTTATTTTTTTCAAATCTTGACGTGGATGACACTTGATACAGTTTTTTTCAAATATTAATTTAATAATTAAATTAAAATAAATAATTATAATAATTTATTAAATTTTCTATTTTTTCGCCCTATATTGTGATTCTATATACATATTTATATCAATTGTAATTATTTTATAACCAACAAATTTTCTTTTTTGACCCAAGTAGGAATTTGCTTAGAGGTTTTTGTTGTTTGTATTTGTTTAGCATTGATTTGCTCAGGGTTAGACAACAGCATGAGAGGTATCATCTATATTAATTATTTTAGATGCTTTAATTTTGTTCTTGTCTATTATTTTCTTTTGACAAAATATGAATTATTAGTAAATTATTAGCATTGCTTCACGTTGTCTGACACCTAGCTTTGGACATTGCTTTATAAAACCTTAACGATTTTTCGTAGAGAGCCGACATTTTAAAACTCAGGTTTTAAAAAAATATTCATTATAAATATTCAGTTTCTTACCCAAAAATTAATAACATTCATTGTACTACATGTGTGACCAGTCCTTCATTAATCTGTGAAGGTCATGGACTATTATGTTGATCCTTTTTGCTTAATCCTTCCCTTTAATATGGATTTAGGAATTCCAAATTCTTTCGCAGCAATATTAATGCCCATCCCATTTTCAACAGCCTGTAACGCATTAGTTAAATCCTCTTCTTTCCATTTATTATAAATTCCTTCCGCTTTCCTCTCTTCCCTAGTAATTATCTGCGGAACGTTTTTGCTAGTGTTTTTTTTGCAACAAAAATGAATATTATGGATAAAAATCAATATTATGGATTTTATTGTTGAAATCGGTTTTGAAAAGTACACAATTTTAAAATAATAGGTTTTAATGTTGATACAAAAGAAATTAATAACTGAAAATACATTTAAAAAGTTTGAAACATGTTTTAAGAAACGTATTATTAAACGGAATATAATCAATATTTAAAAAGTACCTAAGTGAATTCGTAATGGCTTACTTGCTGACGCGTTTCAAAACATTCATTCCTTTCACAAAGCAAAGCCTATACTGACGGTATCGGTTAGGTACAAAGCCTGTAATGGGATGGATTTATGACTGTAGAATGGGGTGGGTTATTTTGGTTGTGTGTCATGTAATAGAAAAGGCTGTAGGCTTCAAAATGTGTGATCATTTAATATGTTTTCTTTATCTGTTGCATAGTGTTTGTATATCTAGTATTTTTCTAGAGTTGTGATTTTTTTACTTTGTTTTAATATGTGTAGAACATTAAAATTAGTATGTATGTACGTGTGTGCGTGTTGCGTGTTTTTTAGGTATTTTTCGCGGCTGGATTTTGGGTTTGTTTGATTTTTTTGGGTAATGTGTTCTTCGAAGCGTGTATAGAATGACCTACTGGTTTAGCCGGTATGTACGATTGTCCCAGCTATTACATTGGCACACCATCCCACAGTCATAAATACAGGCTTTGTACCAAACCGATGCCGCCAGTAGAGGGTTAGCTTCGTAAATAGAACGAATGTTTTGAAACGCGTCAGCAAGTAAGCCATTACGTATTCACGTTTTACGTATAAGTTAAGTATTTTTTTAAATATAGTTTAACCAGTGAATTCAAGATGATTACATCAAGCAACTTCAGAATATAATCAGTTGAAAACTACAAACAGGTACACGAAATTACAAGCAGTTATAGATCTCACGTTTTCAAAGAAAAAAAAATGAATAATCTGTATTTTCCGCTTGTGTACAAAACATAAAATTATAAGGAAAATATTTTACTAATAATATTATATTATTAAATAATAATTATTATATTAAATAATATATTAAATTCATATAATAGTAACAACATTATATTATTTATAGTTGTAAAACGGCATGTAATAAGAAAATATAGCATACAATTGTTAAAATTAATCTTACATTAATGTTTCTGAAAATTGAACCTATCTTTATATTTCTGTTATAATGTAGTCTATGCAAAGGAATCTTGCAAACTCTACATGCGCATAAGCATACGTACTTGAACGTAATAATGCGTCAACACGGATACCAACCGTTATCAGAAAAACATTACTGGCTCAAATTACACGTAGGTTCAAATAATACTCACTGACTTCCTTCAAGTACCCCTTAGTGCATGATATAAAGTAAAATTCAACGAAGGATTCTGCTCCAGGCCCGGATGATATTGTATACTCCATGATTAAAAATCTACAACCGTCGGCAAAACTAGTTCTCCTTCGGATAAACAACCGTATATTTGGGGAGCACGGTTTTCCCGATGCATGGTTAGAAGCGACAATAATTCCTCTTCTAAAACAAGGAAAGGACAAAACTAATCCCAGTAGTTACAGACCCATCTCTGACCAGCTGCCTATGCAAACTACTGGAGAAGATGGTCAACCGTCGTCTTGTCTGCATCTAGAAACAAACAAACTTCTTTCTAACGTTCAGTGTGGTTCCAGACAAGGACGTTCATCAGTTGACCAATTGGTTTTGGTTGGAGTCAGCTATACAGAATGCCTTCATCTTACGACAAACACTGGTAGCGGTTTTCTTTGACCTTGAGAAGGCATATGACATGGCATGGAGAAGAGGAATTTTGAACGTATTGAAATCATGGGGTATACAAGGTAACATTCTTGCTTTTATACAAAATTATTTGAATAACAGGACTTTTCGTGTACGTCTAGGAGGCATATATTCTGATCGTTGCGAACTAGAGAATGGTGTACCACATGGTAGCGTTTTGAGTGTGACGCTGTTTGCTGTTGCCATTAACAGCGTCACTTCAAACGTACAATCACCGGTCCGCTGTTCCCTGTTTGTAGACGATTTTTGTATATATGTGGCTGCTAGAAGTATGGCAACAGCGGAAAGATCCTTACAATTAGTCATTAATAAATTGCAAGAATGGACCAAATCTACGGGCTTCAAGTTTTCGACTTCGAAGACCCAGTGTATAGCATTTAGTCGTCGCAGGCAACACCAGGAACCTTTTCTTTATCTTGATGGTACGCGGCTTCAGACCGCGGATAATGTGAGATTTTTGGGTCTTTTATTGGATAAAAGACTTTCATGGAATCCGCATGTGCGTAATTTGAGGACTCGGTGCAGCAAGATATTGGATATGTTGAGAGTTCTAAGTGGTACAAATTGGGGAGCAGACAGAACCTGTATGCTCCGTTTCTATCGCGCCGTTGTATGATCGCGCATAGATTACGGCTGTATAGCCTATTCATCTGCTCAACCTACGGTTCTGAAACTCCTGGATTCAATACATCACGCTGGCCTTAGACTTTCTACTGGTGCTTTTAGATCAAGGCCAATCTCCAGCCTTCTAGTTGAAGCTGGAGAACCATCTCTCTCAATGCGATGTCAAATGCTACAAATTTCATATTACACTGGTCTTCGAAGTAAACCTAAACATCCGGCATTCAAAGCAGTTTTTGATAACTACCTCGAGGATCGGTACAATGTGCGTCCACTTTCAACTGCTCCCTTCGGAATAAGAACGTTGCGCATTTTTAGCAATCTAAATTTAGAACATCCACCTATATTCGAACGAACATCATGCTACATCCCTCCATGGATAATACAAAAGCCAAAATGACTTCCCAAAATGTGTCCAGGTACCTGAAACACAATACTCCTGACGTTATTTATCGTCAGGAGTTTTTGCAGATACAACTAACTCACCAACATACTGTGACTATATTCACAGACGGTTCAAAACTGGACAATGGGATAGGTTGTGCATTTTATATGGAAGGACAAACTTTCACTTACGGATTACCCTCAGCATGTAGCGTTTTTATTGCAGAACTTTATGCAATTTTCCAAGCTTTAAGATCAATTCCGTCTGCAAAATCTAAATATCTTGTGTGTTGTGATTCCAAAATTGCTCTCCAGGCCATTCAGGAAATGTACACTAAGAACCCTTTAGTTAGACACATCTTGTGCTCTATACACAGGCTCCAATTACGAGGTGTCGAGGTGTCATTTCTCTGGGTGTCTGGTCACTGTGGAATATTCGGAAACACTAAAGCAGATGAAGGTGCAAAATTAGCTACAGGTATGTTGCCATCGACACAACATGTGATGGCATCAGATTGTGTATGCAAAGTTAAATCTACACTATTCTCTGTTTGGAATGAAGAATGGCAAAATGTAAATAGAAACAAGCTGAGGGACACCAAAAATACCGTCCGACCATGGAGGACATCTGTTCGTTCGAATCGTAGGGAAGAAGTGGTAGTAACTCGACTTCGCTTCGGCCACTCTTTGTTAACGCATGGATGGTTGATGAGACATGACGATCCAACACTTTGTCCGTTTTGTAAAAGTACCATCACAATCAAGCACCTTCTTACGCCACCTTAATCTATTTAATAATATTGAAATTTTGTATAATTTTAGGTTCTTTAGTTTTAGATAGTTACAATTAGTTTTAAACATTTGTTTTATTTTATTTTGATTAGTTTTATTTATGTAATATTTATTTTAAAACTTAACTTTAGTTAGGCGATGATAACCTTAATAGGTTTTTCGCCTGAAAAAAAATAAACAAAGTAAAATTATTAAATGCACTAGAAATTAAATTAGAGAAGTATATTCAGTTGAATTTTTTTCAAAATATACGATTTCTTTTCTAAATTAATTTTAAATAAATTTATAGATACAGTAAAAGCTCTAATATTCGGCTCGGCGTTGGCCTGTGCAGCAGGTTATCGAAATACCCCGAGTAATAGAACCTAACCTATACAGAGTTCGTAATGTACATAACGCTATGCTGCCTATGAAGGAAAATTAAATGTACTGTTGAAATCTTACCTTCCATACATGTTTGTACCCAATTACTGGGTTTTTGTACGTATTAATAAAAGCACACGCTCGCGCACATAACAAAAAAAAAAAAAAAAAAAAAAAAAAAAAAAAAAAAAAGAAAGAAAAGGCAATTATTGCTAAATAAAACGTTTTTTTCGTTCAAATAACATTAAAATGAAACATGCGCCAGTACACTTAACTATACAAAGACTAATCATGTTTAAAATAATCACAGATGGCTGACTGTCTGATACGTGATGACAGTTTTTCAACAAAAACTTTTTTTCCTATGAGTCACAACTTGTAACAACAGAGAAGGGTACTGTCGCCTACTGATTTGTTTTTGTTTCGAAAATGTACCGGTTAATTGAACGCTCCAAATAAGAGAGCTTCTACTGTAATAAAGTCTCTATGACCTTTTTATAAAACGGTGTATTTGGAAAATATATATATATATATATATATATATATATATATATATATATATATATATACATACTCCAAATACTAGAATTATTCGTGAGGCTATCGAAATAGAGAAGCAAGGGAGCCTTAACAAACGCGATGATGCTTTGAATTTGCCCGCAGTGTGGACATTTGTCATCGATAGATTTTATCGGCAGAAAGATGAACAAAGGCAAAGGAATGTGAGTAATTGTTTGTATCAGGTATGTGTGGATTGTTGTCAACGGGCGTGGCTTCATTTTTCTATTTATAGGAGCAGAGTTATCTGCGCTCTTCACGCGCTCTTCAACTATTGTTGGGTTCACCTCGTCAATGCTGGATGATATTCTAGCGAAACGTCGGAACTGCGAATTTATGCACTGCAGAACGGATGTATTCCAAATAGTAACTATTCATCATAAATATATATATATATATATATATATATATATATATATATATATATATATATATATAAGCTTTTCGTTGATAAACAGTAAGTACCAACATCATCAGGAATGAATAATACAATAATTTATGAACGAAAAGCTTTGAATATCGTTACTTCTTTTAATTATAATATTAATATATATTAAGAATATTAATAACTCTTGTATTTGAATACCTTAGTTGTTTTTGATTATTATACAAGAAAACATATTTTACGTATATATATATATATATATATATATATATATTATATTATTATTATGTTGCCATATTATATATATATATATATATATATATATATATATATATATATTATATATATATATTATATTATTATTATGTTGCCATATTATTATATATATATATATATATATATATATTATATATATTATATATATATATTAACCCCAAAACAAACGTTAAAAACTCGCACACTGCAGTGAATCTAAAAATAGAACTTAACGGTACACCAAGGTCAACGGCAAATCCACGCAGCTCGCAGTCCACAAAAACCCAGTTCAGTATGCCCGAGGATGGAGACAAAACCAGTCTATATAAATATATATATATATATATATATATATATATATATATATATATATATATACTATGTTCTATTAAAAATAAATTATTAGTTTCTTTTCCTGTAACTATCCAGATATTTGTTGAAATATATATATATCAATTTTTTTCTTAATTAAATAAATTTAGAGCTTTCAAATTAATTTCATATTTCTGTTTACAGATAGTTACACTAATGTTAAGAGAACAACAACCGAATGTGCTGGCCTCGTCGGCAGTTCAGAGAAGCGTCGAGGAGAAGGAGAAAGATGAAACAGAACTGCTGGAACTTCGACAAGCAGAGATAATGGCGAAGCAGCAGAAAATAAGGAAATATACAGGCAGCAGGTTAGTAAAGCCTTACCCAACACTGGAACAGCCTGTTTAGCCTCTCTAGAAAGCAATATGAATATAATACAAAGACCAACTTTGAACCTAAGTTTGTATAACTGAGCTTAGTAAAGTAATTTATTTGTTATTCCTCAACTAGCTACTTTGTAAGGATACGCGAAATATGCGTACACCAGGAATATTGCGGAAGTTGCGTACAAGATCAAGTTTTGACAGATGACGATTGTAAGCTATGACGTCAGATCATTGTGACAGGCGAAAAATGCGTACAGCGTTTAGGTGAACACAGATCTTAATAATTGAGCTACATAAATGAGTTTTGCTCATTTAAAATAGCTAAACTTAAAAGAGTTTAGTTTCTCGGGGTTGAAATCCTTTAAAACTGAATCTATTAAACCTGATTACCATCACACTTTTCCATGGTTTGGGCTGGCAAAATGATAGAGATATCTTGTGCTATTATTTTGGCGTGTTCATAATCAGCTTGCAGCCTCAGTATTTTCTTCTTTGTTTTATACTTTTAATTTTGTTTTCATTAAACATTTAAAAAAAAAAATTATTCTATATTACAACTAGACCATTCTAATTGATCTTACCATCTGAATTCTTGTGTCTAATCTAATCCAATTTTTAAATGTAGGAAAGAGATCTTAATTAGACATTAGTCTCTAGTTTCTAGGTATTTTTGTAATTTTTTTCCAAATCTTTTGTCCGATTTAATATACTTTGTTTTTCTTCTTTCCTTCTAAGTGTAAATCCAGTTTCATGTGCATAAGAGTCGAAGTTTCAGCCTCTTTTGATAAGTCTCTTTCGATTAAATCGAACTTATCACCAAGACAGTTAAAATCGAAGTGATCACTGACAAAGTGGATACCCTTTTTCACCCATTTAGTCTGGAAAAATCCAAAACCTTGAAAGTTATTAGCAAATAGTTTAGGGGTAGATGACCTGGGTTGACAACTGGAGTCTGGTTGTCGTTTTTTCGCTTGTCAAATTTACGACGTACCCTCGTCAATTGTTATTGTTTCCTCATGTACTCATATTTCGCTGCACACATCTTTCGCTATACGCATTTTTCGTGCAACCCTCTATAATGAAAGTAGCTGAACCAGTTTCATAGTTCCCTAATCAACGAAACCTCAAAATTTAATCACTGACAAGCAACGCATCTTTATCTAAATATTCTTTAACGATTTAGGCAGAGAACGTTTGAAGTGAGTCTTAAGAAGAGGTGGTAACATTGAAAATAATCGATTTATATTGTAAATATGTCTTAATGATTTGTGCATATTTAAAATGTAGTTCAAATATACACTAGATAATATGTCTACACATACAAAACACACCACTCTATGCGTGATAGCTACTACACACTCTAATAATAAATGAATCTATGGCACATCCTGTGACTACTGTACGTACGTTTTGTAGGTACTTACCGTTCAAAATTTCCATTGTGACTGACTAGAACCTACTGACGTAACCTTTAGTAAGACATCCATGTTTAGAGAATGTAGGAAAATTGGAGAATGGTGAATAAAAGGGAGGGCGAAATGCGTTCATTATAGAATGTATACTGTACTTAGACGTATAGTAAACAAATAAAAGCATTTTACTCTAAGGAAACAGAAACGTGCTTATGTCATCCTATGCCGTGTAAAACTCGGCGCTCTGTATATCACTGATGTAAACATCCTGCTGAATCATTATAGACAGTCTTCATCAAAGTTCTATTCGCTTACCTATTGGGTTTCGTTCCGTAATAAACGTATTTTTCATATCCAGTGAATGTCTTACAATATCGTAACTGCTGAACTGCATGAAGCTAGCGTTAATGTTTTTTTACTTTTAATTTATTACAACCCGGTAAAATTTCCTATTTTAGTCGTGGGAATCGTTGTGTCAACAAATAGCGTACTAGGCATGATTCAAAGCGTAATATTCGTGAAATAACGTTGTTTTTATGCTGAAAAATCGTAATAAGCGGAAAATCGTCTTTACCCTCTCTCTCTCTTTCTCTCTCTCTCTCTCTCTCTCTCTCTCTCTCTCTCTCTATATATATATATATATATATATATATATATATATATATCCACAAACGTGTTATAGTTTATCTATTACTCTAAATGTATTGTATAAATTTAAAATTTATGTTCATTAATCTTTGTAACCATGAAAATATTACAAGGTTTTTTTACAGAATTTATGTTTATTTTGGTTCTAGAATAATATTTTAAAATACGTTTACTATTTGTATCTTCCTTTGGCATTCTAGACATTCACGATTTGGAGGAACTTTTGTGCTGAAGAATGTTAAGTCTATCAGTGACAATGATGTCATCTATCACAAAACATTGGACAAAGTATCTAACCTCACTTTTGACTCTGAAAAGGTAAATTAATAAATATTACTTAGAAACATTTACTGCTAATAACCAAAATTTTTGTACGTGATGGATTTCTTAATGGTGCTACAATTTGTAGTATTTTTTGATACTCTTTATTTACTTGCAGATGCTCTAAAGTCTAAACTGATATAGTTCTGAACTGTATTTTAAACCTACGGAACACCTTAAAAATATTTCTCTTGTTTTCAATTATTTTTTTAATAAAATGTTTAATTTTATTTGGACAATTTTGTCTGTTTAGTTGACTCTTCTAATATCGCATATTTCTTTTTGAAAAACATAAATATAAATATAATATAATTTTTTATAAACAATCTATTTTTTGAGTACTTTTTTATTATTTACACTTTTTAGGTCCGTTAGGAAATATGAAAAATATAAAAATCATAATTTTACAAATACAATTTCACATAAAATCACAAAGCTTATAACGCCCATTGGTTTTGATTTTTCAACTTGTTTCGGAAAACTTTACAAACTTTTTAATCCTGGTATTAATATTATTGTACATTATTTTTTTAATATTAAATAATTTTTAAAACTGATAGCTATGCAGCTACTTTTTAAATTTTAATTTTATGTATTGAATGTTTTAATTATTTTTTTCTAGAAAAAAATAAAAACGCCAAAAAATTTGCTGGCAATGCAATATCAGTCAATTGAGAGAAAGTCTGCATTCAGTATACGTTTATTTCTAAAGGAGTTTTGTGTTGAGTTTATGAATGGAGCCTACAATGGATTGATGCGAAGAGTGAAAGTAAGTGAAATAATATCAATTATTTATTATATTTATACATAAACCTATTTCGTTCGATATTTGTAGCCCACAGCATAACAAACGTGTCTATAAACCTTTACAAATTTTAAATAAAAAATTGAAGATCATTTTTGATCGAAATATTTCAGTAGTGTGTTAAGTTTTTATATGTGTCTATTTATTTATTTCCAAGAGATTGCTGTTTTGGACTATTGCCATTAGGTAAGTCTGTCAGTCTCCTATCTAGTCCAAATTTGCGATATATATATATATATATATATATATATATATATATATTTGTAGTTATGCAACACTGTTTTCTTGTATACACTAATGACTTTCACTTATGTACTTAAACAAGAATCTTATTTGCTATTTATGGGAGCTAACTTTCAATGGCTGGTCGTGCCGTCATCCTCGGGCATACTGAACAGGGTTGTTGTAGACTGTGAGCTGAGTGGATTTCCCGTTGACCTTGGTGTACTCTTATGTTCTATTTTTAGATTCATTGCACTGTGTGAGTTTTTAGAGTTTGTTTTGGGGTTAATATTGTCTATTAGATTGAATAATTTATATATATATATATATATATATATATATATATATATATATATATATATATATATATATATATATAGTAACATTTTTATAGTTCTATTTTATTGACAATAATTATAGAATTATCCATAGGCAATAAACACTCATCAAATATTTCCTATTTACTCATGTAGAATCATTTACAAAAAATTGTAAACATATTTTTACAAAATTCAAGAAAACAAACTACCAAAAAGTTGCCTTTACTCTTGGTTTTTAAATCAAAACAATCCCTAGCAAGTAGAAAATGTATTAGAAGGTATTTTTATTTCCTGGATAATGACAGAGATTACAATAAATTCTTTCTATTGGGAATGTAATGAAAGCCCAACTTTTCCAACAAAATTAGTTTACAACAATGCTTTCCCCTACTGGTTTAAGTAAGATCCAATGTTTGTGAAAAACAAATGAAAGCACCTCACACCCCTCCATAATTACTTTCGCCCTTAGCAATGCTGAATGAACAGTACTTAATTCTATATAGTTGATTATTTGGAAATGCTTTGTTCTGTGACTTGATCTATTTAAACACAAACCTGTATTTAAGTAAGTGTTGTATTGTAAATTCCTTCTGCAATTTTAAATTGTTCTCAGACATTTAACGTAACCTTAAAAATCCTTGAAACAAAGTCAATAAAATAATAATTTTAAACATTTCCTTGAAACAAATAATTATTGTTAATCTTAAAGTGCAAATGATAAAATTTGTATGTAGTCAAGAAATGATACAGTTAGTAATATTTTTATTAGCAATGTTTTCATGCATCTTAATGATATTATTATTTAATTATAGTCTGCTAATTAAATTAATGTATTGTACTTTTATTACATATCCACCACCTTGTTCCACCACTAGAGGTAAATAAATAAATAATTTAAAATTCATTATTTATTTAGAATTTAAAATTAATATAATATATGTTGAAAACAATTAAGGTTAATTTTACAAAAATACTGTTTAAAAAATAAAAAAAAGATTTTATGAGTAACCAAAATCCAACTAAAATAATTCATTTAATTATACTGTTAATAAACCGTATTTAACAACAAATTCAGCTTGTCTAGCACAAGCTATTTATATGTTAATACAAAATAATAAATACAATAGGCAATTACTTTTGATTATTAAATGCCTAATGAAACAATATGGAAGGCACAAAAGACATACTAATTTTCACATATAAAAATTGTGTGATGTTAGTAAATGAAAGAATAATTGTAGGTAAAATTAGAAATATAATATATAAAATGTTGAAAATAATATTGTTGTGTTGATAAATGTTTTTGAAAACTGAGCAGCTCTACATATAATATAAAATACACTCAACAAAATACTAGAAATGTCAAATCAAAAGTTAAGCTTCTTATTATTTAAACTGAATTATTAACTCTAAAATGTTTTTCTCCTATTTAAATTTCATATACTCTTCACCACACTTTGAGAAACTTTAAGGCAACTATTCAGAGACACATTTGATTCTTTAAGAATCATGTGGTAGAATAAAAATATAATTTAAGACCATATTTGCAAACAGTTTACCATATAAAAAATATTGAGCAACAGTTATTCGACAATTTGAGAATAACTTTTATTATCTTTACTCAAAAGCATAGTTAGAAACAAGGTGGTAAATGTGTTTATAAAGAAATTAATTATGTTTACCAACACAAAAATATGTTCAAGGAAACTTTCTAATATCCCCACAAAAGTAAAACGCATGGAATATAAATACAATTCACACAATATCAAGAGCACAGTGGTGCAATATATTGCAAAGAAAATTTTGGAAAGAACCTCAGTACCACAAAAATAATCAAAATTAACAAATAAAACAAGTTACTTAAGATTAAACCCTTATGTACATTTTGATGACCATATCCTCATCATCAGAGGGTCTTATTACAAAATTACAATCTAGCAAACAAGAAGTTACAAACTAGAGTGATCACTCTAGTTTGTAACATCTTGTTTGCTAGATTGTAATTTTGTAATAAGACCCTCTGATGATGATGACATGGCAATCGAAATGTACATAAGGGTTTAATCTTAAGTAACTTGTTTTATTTGTTATTTTTGTGGTATTGGGGTTCTTTCCAATATTTTCTTTGTAATAAATACAATTACTAAAACAACACCATAAACAGACCTAGCTGCCTTACCCTTCATCACTACCCAAAATTTATTGTACCTTTCATTAACATTAACTTTTGAATTTAAACTAATTTGTATTTGTAAATGAATGTTAAAAAAAATGTAATTCACCTTATCTTTTTAACATCTTTACTGAAAGGTATATGATCCATCTTCAGAACTACTTCAGGTAAATCTGCTCACATGGACCATAATGTCTTCCTTGTGATTTATACAGAAGTTCTCAGAAGGAGAATTGGCGTGTTTGAGTGATTATTACAAAAAGTCACTTCCTTAAGTCTTCCTGTTCAAACTAATAGAACAGCTGTTGGCAGGTTGCTAGACAGAATAACACCAAAATTTTTAATGAAAAATCAATTTTAGAATTTAAATGTTAAATTGTTTTGGAAAACCAGTTCAGTTTAATTCATATATTCTCGTTTAATGGAAACATTTACTAATGTAATTACATTTTGCTAATGTCATGTAATTGTTACTCCTAGGAGAACCTTGTACGTGCTACTGGACAACCAAATGATGAGTCGTATTACTTTTGGGCAATGAAGTTCTTCATGGAGTTCAACAGAAACTATAAGTTTGAAGTAAAATTGATCAGGTAAGAAAATGTATATTATCTTCAGTTTTTGTTCTGTTCTTACAGAAAATACATAGAGTATAATTTATATTTCTTCTGTCCATGTTTATATGACTGAACTCCGAAATGGCTGGACCTAATTTTATGAAATTTTGTGTACGCGACAAAGTGGATTCACATTTAATTAAGATTTACAATTTGATCCAGTAGGTAGCTCTGCGGTTATTTTGTTCTTGTTTTATCGCATATCAGTTATTGCAACTATCATAAATGCAACTACATTTCTTACTCAGTAGTCAGTTACATTTAAATCAAACTATTAGAATCCAACCAGTAAATGACAGTAAAACTGACATCTGTGATGTGCAGCTGACAAATTAAGTGAAAACATGGTTTCATACATGTGTTTAGGATAGTTTCCATAACAGCTGTTTAAATACGAAGGTAGTTTTAATTCATTTGCTGTAGATTATTAGTTTAAAATTCTATTGAATTGAAAATGTCTTTAATTTATAGGTTAATAGTAATATTAATTTATAAAATAAATCCCTCCAAATGAATTTAGTATAAACAAATGAATTCTACTTTGTATGTGTTAAAATATTACTTGAACGTAATAACTATGAATTTTGGCTAAATTGTTTAATTTTGAGAAAGAAATGCTGAAGTTCTAGAAATACTTATTGAAATTTAGTAATTTATCAAAATTTAGTTAAAAATTGATGATGAATGATTTTATACCTAATGGGGAGAGGATATCGTTGTTTTTCAGTAACTATAACTACAATATAGAATTCGTGAATACAATTCTTCATTAATTTAAAAATGGATAAAAATCGTATTGGGAGATATAATTATCCAAAACCAGCCAAATAAATAAATAGAATAAAAACAACACTTTGGAAAGTTTTCCAAATGTAAATCATCTATTTTCAATAAACTATGACAATTTAAATTGAGTTTATTCATAACGAGTTTTCTTGACATTCCTTTTCTCTGATACACCACACACACACACACACACACACACACACACACACACACACACACACACACACACACACACACACACACACACACACACACACACACACACACACACACACACACACACACACGCACGCACGCACAACACACACACACACACACAAAAGCACAACGCGCGCGCACACACACACACACACACAAACGCACAACGCGCGCGCACACACACGTACACTGTGCAATTACCAATGGTATAAAGATAGGTAAATTACAATCATGGAATGTTTGAGGTAAAAGTTTTTTTTTTTTAGTGATATGCCTTAGTTACCCACTCATCTACAGCTAAAATTTAAATCAGATTTTCAATTTAAACTTGTTAACCATTTAACAATCATGACAAGAAATACATTGTAGTCAGTTACGAGTTTGGTAAGCTACCATCATATCAGGGCTTTAATTCTACTCAGGTCAGCTTTATGAGTCTTCATTAATATTATTTTTGCCCATTTGCCCTTCCTTATACTTTTTCTGAGAAATAAGTATAGCTGGTTGATCCGCAAAGATTCTGCTAGAGAATAGCTCTGTTACAGGTACAGTACATTAAACTTATACACATGATCCATCTTTCTTTCTTCACTCTCTCTCAATCTCCCTATCACTTTCACTCTCACTCTCATTCTACTTTCCTTTCTGGGATAGGCATAACCAGAAGTTGTAGAACATCGAATCTCATGATCAGTTCTTTAGAAGTTGGAAAGCAAGGTACTACCTTTGTAATAAAATATAGAATCGTATTTCACCTCCCATTTCTGCATGCCTTTACTAATTTTATTCTCAGGGATATTGCCCTAAAATCTTAAGGCTGTATTTCATAAAACTCTTTTGTCATATAATTTTGTAAACAATTAGCTAATACTATATAGTATTGCTAAAAATGTATTACATATATGAATAAATAGAAAAATGCTATGTGTGATTTGGAAAAACAGTAATGTGATACACATATGACGCAGGGAAAGTTTGTATTGATCTTACTAGGTTAATCAACTTAATAATATTTTTGCAGTAGGTTTAATTGTTGAAGTAGGTCGGGGATTCCTTTGTTAGTCAAAGGGGTGGATTCATTTGCTTGTCAGAAAACACAAGATCTTACTTAAGACGTAAATTAGAACTGTCGTGAACTGATTTCTGTAGGAAATTACCTAGGGCTTTATTAGTTTTCTGTTCGATATTGTAATTTTCCAAAAATTAGGACATAAACATATTTTAAAATAGTCTATAGTAACCTTTAATTAATTTTGTTTTGTTTCAAACTAGGAGTTTAATATATTTTATATAGTGCTTGTTTTTAGAAAAATTGTATGTACAGTATTACCAAATGTAAATCTTAAGGTTTACAATGTTTGTTTTATTGATATTCCTGCAGGACTAAAGAGTGTTTCTGGGAGCGGAAACAAATTGCTTATGTATGAATAGAAGTTTAGATATTATATCCATGCACCGTTTATTTCTGTTTTGAATGACAAAAGCTTTAAGTTCAGGGTAACATCTTGAATAAATATCTTGAAGAAAAGAAATTTAATATTTTACTTTTCTTTTTATTACTTATACTTTTGAATAAATTGAAATATTATTTTCATATTTCATATTTTTGTATAGTGTTAATATATGTTTCATTACAATGTTAGTTATTTGTTATCTATATTTGCAAATACACAATTTACTGTTTCTAGGTAGAAATATATACTGCGCTATTAAGAACAACAAAATTAAATTTATATTTCTGACCTTTGAATAAAATTTGTGTTATTTTAAATTTATGGACTTTTTTTAATTAAGTGGTGTATAATATATACTAAGTATAACATTAATAATCTTTCAATTATACTATTATTATTTTTTTATAATAATTTTTCTGAAATGTTCTGAACTTTATATAAGAACAACTTTAAGCTAAATTTAATTATTTATTTCAGTCCTATTCGTCAAACTGTTAACGTCACCATAATGTGTTGGGTTCAAAAATTTCAATAAAGTTTTGTATTAAAAAAAATAAACAAAACAGTAATTGCTGTTTTCCTATTTTGTGTGGCCTTTTATGTATAACCAATTTTGGTTCTCTCTAGAAACACATCTTATAATAAAATTTATTCATATATGCCTAAAGTACAACTTCGAACATGGCTTTTTCATTTTCAATTCCTTCTTCATTGCTTGAGAGTTAACTCTATTCAAGTATAAGGATTGAAAATAAAATACATGACCATAGTAACTTGCTAATAGTATTTGAGGCTTTCTTAGTCTACAGTCATGTTAGGAAAACTTTCAAGATATTTAGAAAATTTCTTTAAAGACTGTGACTGCCTGATACCCTCAAATTGTGTGCCAATTTAAATGCCCACAGAAATAGATTGCTTTATTTATGGTGAAATGAACCACCAGACAGTGTTTATTTCCTGTGTAAACCTGATTTAGGGTGTTTTGTTCCACATTGCCTGTAAGGTAGTTACATTTCTAGCCTTTAGCCTTTACTTCTTTCTTTGGTATTTATTTACCGTGCCCATGTGTACGATTTTAACAAAAAAATTATACCGGCCGATGCAGAAAGTCCTCAGGAATACAAAAAAAAACTATTACAACTCTCGCTCACACCCCAAAAATTAATAATTTTGGAAAATTGTAATTCCTCCATATGTGGTGCTAATAGTGCAAGTAAAAACTCACATTGCCCACCCTCATTGCTATGCTTATAAAGCGAATCAAAAACATGTTCTGAAGCTATATTGGTAATTATTGTTTCTTATTGCCACAGTTAATTTTATATACCTATAAAGTATCCAGTCAGGATAGATTTAGTTATAATTGTATACGTTCAACCAAATGTACACATGTAAGGCTAGAATACAGATCGCGTGACATCAC
The DNA here is from genome assembly GCA_036971475.1 of Prosapia bicincta. Lineage (NCBI taxonomy): Eukaryota > Metazoa > Arthropoda > Insecta > Hemiptera > Cercopidae > Prosapia > Prosapia bicincta. The sequence continues at coordinate 54,436,440 of JBAIZL010000010.1, read as the reverse complement.
CTGGCAAAAAGTATTACTCCGCGGAAGTAGACGTCTAGTTAGGTAATGTAATGTTGTATAAAGTTACAACCAAATCTATCCTAAATGGACACTTTACACGTATAATTTAATATAAGTATATAGTAATTTATAAAATTACAACCAAATCTATCCTAACTGGAGACTTTATAGCTATATTTAAATATACGTATAAGTAGTATGACACGCTGTTAATACACGAACGTAGTACTTCTGACTACTCCGCACTGAATGTTACCCAACTTTAATTTGATAAAATGGTATTTATTTTCCTGAGCGAGAGTTTTTGTTATTTTTTTTGTATCCCTGATGACTTTCTGCATCAACCAGTGTAATTTGTTTCGCTAAAATCGTACAAGTAGGCACGGTAAAAAATACCCTTTCTTTCAATGGCAGTTGAGGTTGTGGTTGTAAATAAGACATATATCCAAACAAACCTCATTTAAATAAAAATTAATGCCACTCTAGTCAAGTGTTATCATACAATATATGTTGTTGAAGTGCCTAAGAATTATATCCTAATAGTTTGAGGATATACTCATACTAGTGAACTATTGCATCCTTAAACTAGTCAAATTTAGTTGTAGTAGCGAGTTGAATTGAAGCACCTAATCTTCCTTCCTCAGCCTAGCGACATTGAATTCATTGTAACAGTAAAACAGATAATTCATTGACATTATATTACAGTATTAAAAAAATTTTAAAATGTTGTAACGAAAGTTTTCGAAGGTACTAAGTGTTCATTAAAATATTATATTTAATTAATTTCCCTGAACTATATTTCATTTTTGTAGTTTTACATTTGTAAAATGAGTAATATTTACTGTGGTATTGGAGATATACACACACACTCTTTCTCTCTCTCTCACACACACACAAAAACATACATCAGTTTTCTGTTTCAGTTTTAATATAGTGGAGAGTGTCAAAATAATGTCATTTATTTACAAATACAGTACATGACTTATGAATAGCTATAAAAAAGGAATTTGTTTTTCAAGTATTTTGCTTCATTTTATCTGTATTGTGTACCTATAATTATTGAAGGAAAATGATAGTTTAACTACATAGGACGAATTTTAGAATGTAAAGAAATTTGGTTTTATTGTATTGATATATTGGAGTTTTAACATTTTTCCATATTACATATTACAAGTAAATTACATTATATCAAACGTTTGTGTTAAGTGAAATTAATCACAGCAATAAGACAAATATTTTAAAAATGTATTCTCAAAATCTTGCTTAATATGGACAAAAAAGTCCACAAGAATTGTTGGATTCTGAATTCTACTAAGAGTAAAAGAGAAAAGTTGAAGAGAAGAAGTAACTGATTGAACAAAGACTCGAATAATCATCTTTTCAGAGATGTAAGTAGAACTTGAGGAGTTTTGATTGTCTCAAGACAGATTAGGTTCGCATTCGGTTAAGGAGCTTTCAGAGTGAATAATTTATTGAAATACCATCTAGCACCATTCTTAGATATGAATGAGGGGAAAAATGCGGGGTCGTTAATATACTGTTTTTAAACAACCGTAATAACTGTTTGGACTACCTACAGCTGTTCAAAACAAAAGTTTACCTTGTCCAATAGTTTTACTAAATGCTTAGTGTTTTTCATGAAATACTATTTTTCATTCCCTTAAAAAATTAAAATAATTTTTTTTAATCTAAAATTTTTAGCAATGAAATAAGAAAAAAGTAGATTATAAAACTACAAAATCTTTTTATTTTAAATAAATAAACCTCTTAACCACAAAAACTTTCCATTTAAATCCTAATATACTTTTCAAATGCAAAGAAGTCATCTTCAGAATTACACTACAGTTGCTGCAAGTTATTACTATATCTTTATTAATTTTATTTAGAGATAAATAATATCTTTTTGTATATTTTACTAGAAAATAGAAATTTTTTAAGCCCTGAAAGTTATTATTAGGGATATAAAAATGAGCTAATTTTCATGAATGGTTCCTTTTAAGCAACATAAAGACTTGTTATATAAAAGTACATTTACCTGTAGCTATATACATTTAGAATTGTTGAATATCCATTTGTTAACTCCCCTGTAAATAGTTGGTCACTCTAATTCTAATGCACAAACACAATGTATAATATTGTATTTCCATATAGAGTGAATTGCAATCAGAATTGGATGCCATTAAAATTAAAACAACGGTGGATTTGATCAATACTAAATTCATTCCTAAAACCACAAACTGAATTGATAGCAACAATTTTTTGTTTGCTTCCATTAATAAATTAGTAATTCATCATACTTCAGTTTCATTATGAAATTGCCTTAAATAAGTTCCTAATCACTTGATTCCAGAATCCTAGTAAATAGGATTATTTAATGCAAATATGTAAAGGGCTCATATATTCGCTTGTTTGAATTTCCCATGCAGATTTTATTTGTATTTCTCTGTCCTTTAATCTGTAGAGACGTTCCCTGTGGAAATATAGCTTGTAGTTCTACATCATTCTGCTCGCCTGTGCTAGTGCATCGTTTAGTAATTGTTTATATTATCTAAATTTTTAAAACATATTGGTTTCTTTAATAGAATTGATAAAAGGGGCGTATGAATTGTATGTTGATTAATTCAATCGAATACTACATTTAAAGTGAAGAAAACGTTTTTTAAACAAACGCATTAAACTATACTTATTATTTAAGTGGTTTTGATTTTCCAACATTGGTAAAGAGATTCTAGTCTTTAAAATAAATAAACATTTCTCTAAATATCCATTTAAGGATCTCTGTTTTCTGGCTACTTGTGGTAGGAAAACTGAACGGCAGACTCTTTTAAAACTAATTGCTTCACTATTTCGAAAGGTTCAACGAAACATGTTCTTATTGTGATATTTCTTTAAAATACAAATTGTACATTCGAAAAGAATAATGGATTATTTAAAATCTACCCTAAACTGATATATTGGACTAATGAATTCTTAACTCATTTTGTAGACATATACCATTATATCCCCCTGAGGTTAGAGCTGTAATGATTTAATACTCGTATATTGAGCTTAATATCTATTAATATGTGCAGAATTTCTTTCCTAACAGATTTTACTCTGAAATTTAGGAGTTTGGAAAAAGGAATATTTTGACTAGAACAAGAATGTTTTATTGCTGAAGTCCCCTCCTCATCTTTCTAAGTAACTGAAAGACAGATTTATGGCTTGAATAATGAGTTGTTTATTGTCTGAATAATGACTGTAATTAATTTGACAGTGAAAGAGTATTTTGCTACTTCTAACCTACTAAATAAGTTCTTTGTTACAAGTAAAATATCTACGAGGTATTGGGCGGGAATGTTGAATATCTTTCTTGAATAAAAATGAAATAGAATATTTATTTTTGTTCCGTGGATACTTATTGGAACCTAAAAGCTATTTAGTCTTCCTATGATCTTACTAAAAATCCTATAGCTACTGTCTTACTCCAGGTTTATTGTCCATACTTTACTACCACTAGGCAACCAGGAGTAAGTTCTCATTTCCGTAAAAAAATGGTCTTAATCAAGCTCTGACTTTTAACATAACCCAAGTCTGGTAACATGCTTTGCAAAGCATTGGTATAAAACTGAACTAATTTAAATGACCACACATAAACAAAATCTTTTCACATTACTTCAGACATCTCACACGTCTGGCAAAATCACCAGAATGTTTCTGTGTATGGACCACTACAGCTTCTTCCTCCTCCAATTGCACAACTACGTTTATCTCAAACTCTGATATTCTATATTATTCCAGGGACAATTAACTGAGTGTTGTAAAAAATGTTTCATGAGAGATATTTAACTTGAGAGATATTTCCATTTCAAACAATTGCTTCCTGAATAGAGAGTAAATATCTAATACCGTAAAATTTACCCTTGATTGTGTGTGTGTGTGTGTGTGTGTGTGTGTGTTCGTGTGTATGTGTCACCCTTTGCATGCCCTTTTGGATTACATGGGGATATTAGGGTTGTTTAATTGTGTATTTTGGAGGGTGAATCTCCCTATTAATTTCCCTTCCTTTGTGCGATGCAACCCTAATTTTCACAAAACAAACATGACCCCTCGCTTTTATACTCTTTGAGTTTACTATTTCAAAAGGATCAACTCGAGGGCGATGCCTTAGACGTCCAACAGATAAAAAGGTAATTAATTTTCATTAAATTGTAGTTTAAACCTATTGTTTAAACATAAACACAAGGCTGTTTGTGCAATCAATTATTTACTTTAATTTTTATAGTCGCCCATGAAGCCCTAAGTGTGGTGGATCAATTACCCTAAACTGCTGTTATTCTACACGCTAAGTAGATTTATTAAATGGAAATATTTTAAAAGTAATAAAATATAAACTCTTGGTGTTTTACTTATTACTTATTTTAAATTCGCAGGTTTGTTTTTAAAGTTGGGTTTTTAAAATAACCTATTTTCAATGAGCTATAGTATGTTTGTGTTTTTTATTTGTAATATTAAATAATGTATAAAATACTTGTCCTTAAAAAAATAATCTCAAAACAATAACAAATACCATTTTCAAGATGGTTTAAAAGTAAACAAACGTTTCAAAATATTTTACAGATCTTTTAAAAGTAAACAAACATTTTAGAAATATTTTACAAGTCTGTAGTTTTTAAGAATCTCTTATATTTAATCCGTAAATAAGGGGAAAATAGTGTGCTTTCAAGCATCCGGCCTACACGGAGATAGCATAGGACAATCGAAAAAAATTGTCTTAATTTTTTTATAAACTACTTAAATTATAAGTTCGGCAGGTTGTTAACTAGTTTATTAAAATCATACCTAAAACTTAAACCCCGCTAAAAAGTCCAGGCAGAAAAACTGGGCGACACCGCGTTAATGTGAAAGAAGTATTTGGTGTTCTCTTCTTTTCCGTTTATATTCCCTCTAATACTTTGTCACTAACAACTTTGACATTATATCAAAGCCTCGTTATTAATTCCGTAAAAGTTGGAAAATTACTATTAAGTCTCGTCCAGAAGCAGGTTTCTTAGAGATTACAACTGCTCATGACAAACATATGGAGCCTAAAAAGAGAACTTTCCAATTCCTCTAATTAAGACAACTAACAAACTTACTTACAAAAGAGTAGTTTTTCAAGAACGATCGTGGTAGAACACTGAACATCAACACCGGACCTCATCACGTCATTTTATCTCCAGTAGCGCTGCATTATTGACTCCCATAGCATGAGCCAGTTAACTTTTGCGACGGATTTTTTTTCGGAATGAAAGCTTTTTCCCTCACAAACGCTTCCACTTCTCCTCCCTACGGTCCAGCAAGGACAAACTTCGTAAGTTACATCTTCGTGGAAGACCTTGATTGACCCCTACCAACTCGGAAGAAACTGAAACACGCGCACACGCTGATATACAATTATTATTGCCAGGAACATTTTATGTCAACATTTTCGGCTTTATTCATGGAATCGACCACCATTAGAAGCCAGGTACACGTGTAAGGCGACCATGGTAAGTGATTGTTCTTCTATTTGGGTCTCACAGCAGTCTAAAGCTACTCTTACCCGAGTTTCCCTACAAGGTTGTATTCTTGTGACGATATTACTTACGATGTCTTACACATAAACAAATGGATCAAACTTTTTTTTCACTCTTATTGATATTTTAAACAAATACACAATACATACTAGCTAACATATTTTGATAGATGGTTTTATATAAGTAAAACTGTTACACACCATTTTCAACATTCCTAGCATGTGATTAAATGTGGATCAATATTTTATCCCTTAGTGTTCAACCTCCATAGGTACATTTATTACTCCCCCAATTAAATACGCTCCGCAATTAATTATGGCTGTTTACATTTCCCCCCTCCCGTTTCTTGCTTCCAGTGTTATAGTTTCAAGAAAATTGACAGAGACTTGCATTTGGCTTTTTTTGATCGAAACCTATATAGAATTATTTGATTTTCATGGTATTATTCTAAATGTAATAATTTATTGTATGTATTAAATTAAATTTAATAGTGTCTTAGTCTTAGTACTTATTTAAATTATATACTAAAAAAATATTTTAAAGATATTATTTTTCAGTGAATGAACAATCATTTAATATTTAATGATTTTTTATTTATTTAATGAATGTACATTGAAATTCATTTTAATTAATGTTTGCAAAAATATTGAGTTTAGGTAAAAAAAATGTTTATAAATTTCAATTTTCATTCTGCCAGTCCTGCAACGTAAGGACTGTCCGGAATAGGGAATAGTCCAGGAAAGGGAGTACGGTTTTCTCCTATTTTATTGAAGTCCCCTGAAGGTCTTATAGATAGTGCTGCATCGTGACTCATTTTGATGTTCTTAGGAACTAGATAGTGCTGCACCGTGACTTATCTTGATGTTCTTAGTAACTAGATAGTGCTGCATCATGACTTATCTTGATGCTCTTAGTAAGTAGATAGTGATGCATCAAGACTCATCTTGATGTTCTTAGTAAGTAGATAGTGCTGCATCGAAACTCATCTTGATGCTCTTAGTAAATAGATAGTGCTGCATCGTATGCTCTTCGTAAGTAGATAGTAATGCATCATGACTCATCTTGATATTCTTAGTAACTAGATAGTGCTGCATCGTGACTCATCTTGATGTTCTTAGTAAGTAGATAGTGATGCATCATGACTCATCTTGATGTTCTTAGTAAGTAGATAGTGCTGCATCGAGACTCATCCTGATGTTTTTAGTAAGTAGATAGTGCTGCATCGTGGCTTATCTTGTTGCTCTTAGTAAGTAGATAGTGCTGCATCGTGACTTATCTTGATGTTCTTAGTAAGTAGATAGTGCTGCATCGTGACTCATCTTGATGTTCTTAGTAAGTAGATAATGCTGCATCGTGACTTATCTTGATGCTCTTAGTAAGTAGATAGTGATGCATCGTGACTCATCTTGATGCTCTTAGTAAGTGGATAGTGATGCATCATGACTTATCTTGATGTTCTTAGTAAGTAGATAGTGCTGCATCGTGACTTATCTTGATGCTCTTAGTAAGTAGATAGTGATGCATCATGCCTCATCTTGATGTTCTTAGTAAGTAGATAGTGCTGCATCGTGACTTATCTTGATGCTCTTAGTAAGTAGATAGTGCTGCATCGAGACTCATCTTGATGTTCTCAGTAAGTAGATAGTGCTGCATCGTGACTTATCTTGATGCTCTTAGTAAGTAGATAGTGCTGCATCGTGACTTATCTTGATGCTCTTAGTAAGTAGATAGTGATGCATCATGCCTCATCTTGATGTTCTTAGTAAGTAGATAGTGCTGCATCGTGACTTATCTTGATGCTCTTAGTAAGTAGATAGTGCTGCATCGAGACTCATCTTGATGTTCTCAGTAAGTAGATAGTGCTGCATCGTATGCTCTTCGTAAGTAGATAGTGATGCATCATGACTCATTTTGATGCTCTTAGTAAGTAGATAGTGCATCGAGACCCATCTTGATGATCTCAGTAAAAATGCTTATTATATTCCTCTTCGCGAGGGTAAGTCCCAACAACGCACTGTAGCGTATTTTGCTATTCATTAAAAGCGCAAATATTCCTAGTTATCACTTCGGCGTGATTTTAAGACCTCAAGAGACGCTAAAATTGAGCTAATAAAACTGCATATAATTTTAGCGTTTATAATTTCGACTGTAATTTCCGGTTTTAATTTAATTATTTTTGTTTTATTACAAATATTATAAATATCCTGGCTTAGACTAGATATAGATTTTAGTGAAAAACGTTAATGATTATGTTTCCTCTAAAAACATGGGGTTCCTTTGCTTGACCACAGTTTCTTTTTGATATCTGTAACCTCAGATCAAAGACTAGTGGCCTAGCGGGTCTGTCTTTCCTTTGCTATCTAATGACAAGGTTTGAAATTTGAAGTAGAGTGTTCTTGTTTCATACTCTATTGTGTACAAACAATAATCTTTAAGGGTATTGGAAGCTAAGCTCTGGTCAAATAAATTTGTTCTATATTCAAAATTGAATATACTTTTTATAAAACATCCTAATGTCCGTTTGAAAAAACACACACACACACCCACTAACTTTGTTATGTTAATGTGGATAATTTGTTCAAATTAATAAAGTCTAAAATGATAAATTTAAGAAAATGCACATTATTAATACAGTTTAGTTGAAATATTGCGATGTTTTTCAAGAAGTACAAAATGCTTTTAAAAATGGCACAATCATGTGCTACACTGCAAAGTTATTGTCCAACATTTATTTATTTTTATTAAGAAATGTTGGGCTTAGCTTTGTTTTGAGTAATGTCTGCGGGAGGCCACTTATCTCGGTGATGCATCTTCGGGGATTTGTGAAACGAAACAAATACACAGACTCTTTTCCGCTGTAGAGAATAAAAGAAATCGTCCGAAGCCTTATAAAATAGTTAATTTAAACTGGCATTTAATATAAATTTGTGTTTGTGTATGTATACCTGTTAGGTATGTAGTGTGAGTGTGTGTGCGCGCGCGTGTGTATGTGTGTGTGTGTGTGTGCGTGTGTACGGGCGCGCAGTACAATCTATCATTTTCACTATCATTTCTTACGTAACAGATATGCATTATCTGAAAAATGCGAAAATGTTCTCACTTCTATCTCTTATTGAATTATAATATTTATTATAAAAACCGTGGTTCAAAGTTACAAGCAACTAAGACGTTCTATATGCATTTACAAGTTCGACATGCAGTTATAAAACAGTTTTTACGTTCGTGGTACATTATTAGACAGCGCAATTTGCGCCCTAGGTTGCATATGTCCATTACAGGTTGAACGGAAAGCAAGTCAGAAACGTTAAAAATGTATGAAATCTTAATAACAAGTATTCGACAAAGTAGGTTAGTTCAGACGGGAAGCAAGTCAGAAACGTTAAAAATGTATGAAATCTTAATAACAAGTGTTCGACAAAGTAGGTTAGTTCAGACGGAAAGCAAGTCAGAAACGTTAAAAATGTATGAAATCTTAATAACAAGTGTTCGACAAAGTAGGTTAGTTCAGACGGAAAGCAAGTCAGAAACGTTAAAAATGTATGAAATCTTAATAACAAGTGTTCGACAAAGTAGGTTAGTTCAGACGGGAAGCAAGTCAGAAACGTTAAAAATGTATGAAATCTTAATAACAAGTGTTCGACAAAGTAGGTTAGTTCAGACGGAAAGCAAGTCAGAAACGTTAAAAATGTATGAAATCTTAATAACAAGTGTTCGACAAAGTAGGTTAGTTCAGACGGGAAGCAAGTCAGAAACGTTAAAAATGTATGAAATCTTAATAACAAGTGTTCGACAAAGTAGGTTAGTTCAGACGGGAAGCAAGTCAGAAACGTTAAAAATGTATGAAATCTTAATAACAAGTGTTCGACAAAGTAGGCTAGTTCAGACGGAAAGCAAGTCAGAAACGTTAAAAATGTATGAAATCTTAATAACAAGTGTTCGACAAAGTAGGTTAGTTCAGACGGGAAGCAAGTCAGAAACGTTAAAAATGTATGAAATCTTAATAACAAGTGTTCGACAAAGTAGGCTAGTTCAGACGGAAAGCAAGTAAGAAACGTTAAAAATGTATGAAATCTTAATAACAAGTATTCGACAAAGTAGGTTAGTTCAGACGGAAAGCAAGTAAGAAACGTTAAAAATGTATGAAATCTTAATAACAAGTGTTCGACAAAGTAGGTTAGTTCAGACGGAAAGCAAGTCAGAAACGTTAAAAATGTATGAAATCTTAATAACAAGTGTTCGACAAAGTAGGTTAGTTCAGACGGGAAGCAAGTCAGAAACGTTAAAAATGTATGAAATCTTAATAACAAGTGTTCGACAAAGTAGGTTAGTTCAGACGGGAAGCAAGTCAGAAACGTTAAAAATGTATGAAATCTTAATAACAAGTGTTCGACAAAGTAGGCTAGTTCAGACGGAAAGCAAGTCAGAAACGTTAAAAATGTATGAAATCTTAATAACAAGTGTTCGACAAAGTAGGTTAGTTCAGACGGGAAGCAAGTCAGAAACGTTAAAAATGTATGAAATCTTAATAACAAGTGTTCGACAAAGTAGGTTAGTTCAGACGGGAAGCAAGTAAGAAACGTTAAAAATGTATGAAATCTTAATAACAAGTATTCGACAAAGTAGGTTAGTTCAGACGGGAAGCAAGTCAGAAACGTTAAAAATGTATGAAATCTTAATAACAAGTGTTCGACAAAGTAGGTTAGTTCAGACGGAAAGCAAGTCAGAAACGTTAAAAATGTATGAAATCTTATTAACAAGTGTTCGACAAAGTAGGTTAGTTCAGACGGGAAGCAAGTCAGAAACGTTAAAAATGTATGAAATCTTAATAACAAGTGTTCGACAAAGTAGGTTAGTTCAGACGGGAAGCAAGTCAGAAACGTTAAAAATGTATGAAATCTTAATAACAAGTGTTCGACAAAGTAGGCTAGTTCAGACGGAAAGCAAGTCAGAAACGTTAAAAATGTATGAAATCTTAATAACAAGTGTTCGACAAAGTAGGTTAGTTCAGACGGGAAGCAAGTCAGAAACGTTAAAAATGTATGAAATCTTAATAACAAGTGTTCGACAAAGTAGGCTAGTTCAGACGGAAAGCAAGTAAGAAACGTTAAAAATGTATGAAATCTTAATAACAAGTATTCGACAAAGTAGGTTAGTTCAGACGGAAAGCAAGTAAGAAACGTTAAAAATGTATGAAATCTTAATAACAAGTGTTCGACAAAGTAGGTTAGTTCAGACGGGAAGCAAGTCAGAAACGTTAAAAATGTATGAAATCTTAATAACAAGTGTTCGACAAAGTAGGCTAGTTCAGACGGAAAGCAAGTAAGAAACGTTAAAAATGTATGAAATCTTAATAACAAGTGTTCGACAAAGTAGGTTAGTTCAGACGGGAAGCAAGTCAGAAACGTTAAAAATGTATGAAATCTTAATAACAAGTGTTCGACAAAGTAGGTTAGTTCAGACGGGAAGCAAGTCAGAAACGTTAAAAATGTATGAAATCTTAATAACAAGTGTTCGACAAAGTAGGCTAGTTCAGACGGAAAGCAAGTCAGAAACGTTAAAAATGTATGAAATCTTAATAACAAGTGTTCGACAAAGTAGGTTAGTTCAGACGGGAAGCAAGTCAGAAACGTTAAAAATGTATGAAATCTTAATAACAAGTGTTCGACAAAGTAGGCTAGTTCAGACGGAAAGCAAGTAAGAAACGTTAAAAATGTATGAAATCTTAATAACAAGTATTCGACAAAGTAGGTTAGTTCAGACGGAAAGCAAGTAAGAAACGTTAAAAATGTATGAAATCTTAATAACAAGTGTTCGACAAAGTAGGTTAGTTCAGACGGAAAGCAAGTCAGAAACGTTAAAAATGTATGAAATCTTAATAACAAGTGTTCGACAAAGTAGGTTAGTTCAGACGGGAAGCAAGTCAGAAACGTTAAAAATGTATGAAATCTTAATAACAAGTGTTCGACAAAGTAGGTTAGTTCAGACGGGAAGCAAGTCAGAAACGTTAAAAATGTATGAAATCTTAATAACAAGTGTTCGACAAAGTAGGCTAGTTCAGACGGAAAGCAAGTCAGAAACGTTAAAAATGTATGAAATCTTAATAACAAGTGTTCGACAAAGTAGGTTAGTTCAGACGGGAAGCAAGTCAGAAACGTTAAAAATGTATGAAATCTTAATAACAAGTGTTCGACAAAGTAGGTTAGTTCAGACGGGAAGCAAGTAAGAAACGTTAAAAATGTATGAAATCTTAATAACAAGTATTCGACAAAGTAGGTTAGTTCAGACGGGAAGCAAGTCAGAAACGTTAAAAATGTATGAAATCTTAATAACAAGTGTTCGACAAAGTAGGTTAGTTCAGACGGAAAGCAAGTCAGAAACGTTAAAAATGTATGAAATCTTAATAACAAGTGTTCGACAAAGTAGGTTAGTTCAGACGGGAAGCAAGTCAGAAACGTTAAAAATGTATGAAATCTTAATAACAAGTGTTCGACAAAGTAGGTTAGTTCAGACGGGAAGCAAGTCAGAAACGTTAAAAATGTATGAAATCTTAATAACAAGTGTTCGACAAAGTAGGCTAGTTCAGACGGAAAGCAAGTCAGAAACGTTAAAAATGTATGAAATCTTAATAACAAGTGTTCGACAAAGTAGGTTAGTTCAGACGGGAAGCAAGTCAGAAACGTTAAAAATGTATGAAATCTTAATAACAAGTGTTCGACAAAGTAGGCTAGTTCAGACGGAAAGCAAGTAAGAAACGTTAAAAATGTATGAAATCTTAATAACAAGTATTCGACAAAGTAGGTTAGTTCAGACGGAAAGCCAGTAAGAAACGTTAAAAATGTATGAAATCTTAATAACAAGTGTTCGACAAAGTAGGTTAGTTCAGACGGGAAGCAAGTCAGAAACGTTAAAAATGTATGAAATCTTAATAACAAGTGTTCGACAAAGTAGGCTAGTTCAGACGGAAAGCAAGTAAGAAACGTTAAAAATGTATGAAATCTTAATAACAAGTGTTCGACAAAGTAGGTTAGTTCAGACGGGAAGCAAGTCAGAAACGTTAAAAATGTATGAAATCTTAATAACAAGTGTTCGACAAAGTAGGCTAGTTCAGACGGAAAGCAAGTAAGAAACGTTAAAAATGTATGAAATCTTAATAACAAGTGTTCGACAAAGTAGGTTGGTTCAGACGGGAAGCAAGTCAGAAACGTTAAAAATGTATGAAATCTTAATAACAAGTGTTCGACAAAGTAGGCTAGTTCAGACGGAAAGCAAGTAAGAAACGTTAAAAATGTATGAAATCTTAATAACAAGTGTTCGACAAAGTAGGTTGGTTCAGACGGGAAGCAAGTCAGAAACGTTAAAAATGTATGTAATCTTAATAACAAGTATTCGACAAAGTAGGCTAGTTCAGACGGAAAGCAAGTAAGAAACGTTAAAAATGTATGAAATCTTAATAACAAGTGTTCGACAAAGTAGGTTGGTTCAGACGGGAAGCAAGTCAGAAACGTTAAAAATGTATGAAATCTTAATAACAAGTATTCGACAAAGTAGGTTAGTTCAGACGGAAAGCAAGTAAGAAACGTTAAAAATGTATGAAATCTTAATAACAAGTGTTCGACAAAGTAGGTTAGTTCAGACGGGAAGCAAGTCAGAAACGTTAAAAATGTATGAAATCTTAATAACAAATGTTCGACAAAGTAGGCTAGTTCAGACGGAAAGCAAGTAAGAAACGTTAAAAATGTATGAAATCTTAATAACAAGTGTTCGACAAAGTAGGTTAGTTCAGACGGGAAGCAAGTCAGAAACGTTAAAAATGTATGAAATCTTAATAACAAGTGTTCGACAAAGTAGGCTAGTTCAGACGGAAAGCAAGTAAGAAACGTTAAAAATGTATGAAATCTTAATAACAAGTGTTCGACAAAGTAGGTTGGTTCAGACGGGAAGCAAGTCAGAAACGTTAAAAATGTATGAAATCTTAATAACAAGTGTTCGACAAAGTAGGCTAGTTCAGACGGAAAGCAAGTAAGAAACGTTAAAAATGTATGAAATCTTAATAACAAGTGTTCGACAAAGTAGGTTGGTTCAGACGGGAAGCAAGTCAGAAACGTTAAAAATGTATGAAATCTTAATAACAAGTGTTCGACAAAGTAGGCTAGTTCAGACGGGAAGCAAGTCAGAAACGTTAAACATGTATGAAATCTTAATAACAAGTGTTCGACAAAGTAGGTTAGTTCAGACGGGAAGCAAGTCAGAAACGTTAAATATGTATGAAATCTTAATAACAAGTGTTCGACAAAGTAGGTTAGTTCAGACGGGAAGCAAGTCAGAAACGTTAAAAATGTATGAAATCTTAATAACAAGTGTTCGACAAAGTAGGTTGGTTCAGACGGGAAGCAAGTCAGAAACGTTAAAAATGTATGAAATCTTAATAACAAGTGTTCGACAAAGTAGGCTAGTTCAGACGGAAAGCAAGTAAGAAACGTTAAAAATGTATGAAATCTTAATAACAAGTGTTCGACAAAGTAGGTTAGTTCAGACGGGAAGCAAGTCAGAAACGTTAAAAATGTATGAAATCCTAATAACAAGTGTTCGACAAAGTAGGTTAGTTCAGACGGGAAGCAAGTCAGAAACGTTAAAAATGTATGAAATCTTAATAACAAGTGTTCGACAAAGTAGGTTAGTTCAGACGGGAAGCAAGTCAGAAACGTTAAAAATGTATGAAATCTTAATAACAAGTGTTCGACAAAGTAGGTTAGTTCAGACGGGAAGCAAGTCAGAATCGTTAAAAATGTATGAAATCTTAATAACAAGTGTTCGACAAAGTAGGTTAGTTCAGACGGAAAGCAAGTCAGAAACGTTAAAAATGTATGAAATCTTAATAACAAGTGTTCGACAAAGTAGGTTAGTTCAGACGGGAAGCAAGTCAGAATCGTTAAAAATGTGTGAAATCTTAATAACAAGTGTTCGACAAAGTAGGTTAGTTCAGACGGGAAGCAAGTCAGAAACGTTAAAAATGTATGAAATCTTAATAACAAGTGTTCGACAAAGTAGGTTAGTTCAGACGGGAAGCAAGTCAGAAACGTTAAAAATGTATGAAATCTTAATAACAAGTGTTCGACAAAGTAGGTTAGTTCAGACGGGAAGCAAGTTAGAATCGTTAAAAATGTATGAAATCTTAATAACAAGTGTTCGACAAAGTAGGTTAGTTCAGACGGGAAGCAAGTCAGAAACGTTAAAAATGTATGAAATCTTTAACAAGTGTTCGACAAAGCAGTTTATTTCAGACGAGAAACAAAAGCTAAGTAGAGCGTAATTTATGTTTGTATAATTCAACTTCAGGCTACTAATAACTTTATTCTTTACAGGAGTGAAACAGATTTTGTCCTTTGTTAGTTTCTTTATGTTAATATAGGCATATATATATATATATATATATATATATATATATATATATATATATATATATATAATGAATAATTATTATCTGGAGTACATCCGTTCATTCTGCAGTGCATAAAATCGTAGTTTCGACGTTTCGTTAAAATCTCATCTAGCATTGACGAGGTGAACCCAACAACAGTTGAAGAGCGAGTGAAGAGCGCAGATAACTCTGCTCCTATATATAAAGGAATGAAGCCACGCCAATTGACGTCAAATCACACATTGACTTCAATCCACACACACCTTAGCCAAACAATAAGGCTAGCCAATTGTCTTTGTCGAGTATTTTATGACAATATGAAAAGACGTTTTGTGATCTCCGATGTGATTAAAGTAAAATCATAAAACTCCATGGCGTGAGATATATACAAATACACTCCAATCCAGCTCAAGCCTCAACCTTATTGCTGCTCAACCGGCGTCATATAGAAGTTACCTACCCTATAACTTCGTTGTCTTCTCTAGGAATAAATTAGTCCAACATAACTATAAATTCTTTGTTTTGACTTAATGTTGTGCCTGTATTTGAAATAGTTTTAATTTGTTTTTTTTACAGTGAAACGATGTCAAGGGAGACGTTTCATTTTGTACAGACACAGTTGGAGACTTGGCACGAAATGATGGTTACAGACAAAAAGAAAATACCTTTGTGGTCGAAAAGAATGCACTTGGCAGTTAAAGCATATGAGGTAAGCTAAACACAAATGCATCTTTAAAATATGCACCTTATTGATATAAAAACATTAATATATTCTTCGGATTTAAATAGCATGTGAAATTACAGACCTTATTTATTAACTAATATTAAATGTTTAAAGTTACATTAATTCACCACAAACTATTTTAATCGAGAGAAATTTAAAAACGTTTGTTTTCTAGTTATCGATTTTACTCTATCAGAATGTACGTATCACGAAACGGAAAAGAGGTTGAAGAGTTTAAATAAAGTATAAATGGTATTGATTATATAATTGAGTAGAAAGAAACTAAGTAGGAAACGTTATTATGTATTTCCAAAATGTAAAATATATAACTTTACAGTTGTTGTATGTTATGATTTGTTGGAATACTGGTTTAGCGCCAGCAGAATGTAATTTTACCCAAAGTTACAAAGGTAAAATGGTTAGATAGCTTATGGAACACCTTTGCTTTTACAACAAGCATGCGAAGTGGTTGATGAAACTGATAGACATGAATCAAATATCAGATCAGTAATATATCAACGAATATTACTGCCAATTGTTGCAATTAAGTATTGTTATAATGTTGGATATCATTTTAATATTTTATAGCATTTAGTTGTTCACTCACCATCATTTGCCTAAAAAATTTTCTCGACTTTTCGATATTGGCGCCAATATTCTTTTAAAGTGAAAAATGGATGCAGCTCCTACTTGTTCACACTTCTCCCACTCTGCTTTTTATTTCGATTTTAATGAACTTAGTGTTAATTATAATAAAAAATGGTTTTAAAATATTCCTTTAAAAAAAAAATGAAGGTAAAGTCAAATATTAATCATTATAAATAATATAAAAACCATAATAACAGCAACGTGGTAATTTATAATAATGTTAAACTGTAATTACAGCATAAACAGGTCCAAACTAAAACTTATGTATTTACTTGAAAATAAAGACGTAATAACGAATACACAAAACAGAACAAATGTAAGAAAAAGAATGTATCATTTATTTAATTACAGCCTTACCTGTTTACAAAATTAAAATAATAATACACATTTAATAATTGTATAATGTCATTTAAAGTCATTTAAAATATACAACTTTATTCTATTTTTACTTTTGTTTATCCTACAATAAAAATTTTCTTTTATAAGTAAATTCCTAAAATGGATGAGAAAATGATTGACTGAAAACAGTTTTACTATAATTATGGCCTGGATCTCTTTATTCATTTAGTCTGAACACAAAATTAGGCTACTAACACTAATTTGCATTACGTCAACAATATTAACGAGTGATATAGAAGGCTTTGACGAGAACCCTAGTCCACTGAGGATAGGAAGCGTTTCATATGTTTCTGTTTGCAACAACTGTCTAGAGAGGTTAATGTAAAATAAAACGATAAATTCTAATTTATCTAAAGTTTTCTGAACAGCGAACAAAGGTTAACTTTCATAAACTATATAAACATTTCTTTCAGAGTGTACCAAGCTTTGTTTATTAAGGTTAAGTACTTAATGTGTTAATTTTTGTTGCTGCGTAAAATGCTTAGGCTAATCTTATGAATAATTAATTCGCCGGTAAAGAGCAGACTTAGCTGCCTGTATGCAAATTAGGCTACGTCTATGTTTGGTTTTCGAAGATGTGTACACTTTGGTAAAACATTACATTTAGTTTAATCGTAAACTTGGCTCGACGGTAGATGCAGATTTTGTTAAGTGAAAATTTGTGTAAGAAGAATTTTTACTTTACATTGATGTTTGTATTGCGGGGAAAGAAGTGCAAACACAGTTTACTTTGAGAAAACGAGTGTTAACATATCTTTGTACTGAATAATATTGAATATCCTTATGTTACCATGACGTTTTGCGTGTAATCTACATTTAGCTTCAGTGAACTGGGTACATGGAATAAATTTAGCATTGTATATATAATTTGAGTTTAGCGATTAATACAAACTAAAAAAAAACTTTCAGTAACATTTTTCATAGTTTTAAATATGTTTATATCAATTTTAATTGCTAATCTTCGGGTGTTATATGAAATATTAAAAACAGAGGATCTCTCGTTCTTACAAATTAGATTGTTCAGGTTCGTTTAAGATCGCCCGTTCTCGTAATTTTTTTTCTTTTTTTAAAACCTGGTTTGGGCTCCTAAAATCCGCTCAGCATTCGTGGTAGTTAGCGCTCCGTGTTATATGCCAATACGGTTTATGGAGATCAGGATTGATGGTAGCGATGTTGAAGGAAACTTTTAACTGTCTTCGCGCCGGGATTGGCGTCTCTGTCTCTTTTATCCATTCTTGGTTTCCTCTCCAATACTGTTTTCTTCCTATTAGCTGTTTTCGCTTCAAGACTTGCCCAGGTACGTTTAGGGTTTTCAATGCTTTTTGTAAATGCAACCATGCATTTTCATTTATTTCTGAACTTGTCTTTTACCGCCAATGCAATCGTGGTTTGATTCTATGCCGGATTGCTTGTCTGGATGAAATCCCTCAGATTGAAATTTATTGTGATATAGGTCTTTAAATTTACTAAATTCTTTCCTGTGCACTTTAGGAATTTAGTTTTCTTTATCACATTTGCTATTATATCAGTGATGAAAAAAATCAACTTCTATGTCTTCTACTGGTAAATTCGTGTTGTACTACATTAGTTATCTTATTAGACTGAAAGTCGTACTTTGTCAGGCCTGCTCTCTGTCACAAATTCTGTAACATTTCCAAGATATATTTGGCTCCTATGATCTCGCTTGTCATTAGAACTGACATCGGCGAAACGGAGATAAGAAACATTTTCGTCATGTCTGCCTCAATTTGTTCTGCACAAATTTTTCTTATGTTCTAATACAGAAAGAAATGATATTGGAACATAGCATGCCTTTGTCTTACTCTGTAGGTTTTACACCTTACCTGAACACTTAACTGTTGTAGATTTTCTTAGATTTGCCAGACCATATTTCTTGATTAGGTTAAATCTGAACCTCTTTAATTAGTGTCAATCAAATAAATTACCTACGACTGAAACTATTCCTAACGTGTTAAAAGCTATTTGGAAATAGGAAATTAAAATGAAAAGAAGTTTACTATTTCCTATTTCTTATCACAAAACGTAAGAGTTTTGGATATGATTGACAGTGTACATGGTGATAGCTCTCCGTCAGATATTTATTTGTTACACAATTTTAATAAAATTTAGATAAACATTTGTTACATGATGTTAAAACATTATAGGCGGAGGAATATTAATTAATTTGTATTGCCTCTTGAAATATATACTATTTATTTGAATGCTGTATTACTGTCATAAATGTTTTATTAATTTTACAAACAAAAAAAAAACGAAAACTTTCTGCTTTAGTAGTAAATTACTCAGTGTAGAGTACCTTCGGGCAGGGTGCGTACATTTATGTTTTAGTATTTCATGACATTTTAAATCTGCTGTTTATAATTAAACAACGTTTTTGGTTTACAACCTTCAGTTAGAGGACGTTTTTATCGCGTAAAAGAGACAAATAATTACAGGAAGAACCTAGGCCCTGTGATCGTGGTGGAGTAACTAGCGCAAGTAATTATGCAATAATAAAAATATTTAGAAAAAAAACAAACTGTATTTATGTATTTAACAGAAATGCGGCGTATGAAGTATATAACTTCATATCTTGATAGCTATATCGCCTTCGACAGTTCGTCTACGATGTGTAGTGCTGTGGAAGACCGTGCCTTATCTGTGGTTAAACTAGGTTTTAAGGAAAGTTTTTGCGTGAAACACATGGATCCATGTTTTTTCGAAACGTATCCTTTACCTTGGTAGAAAATATAGGCTTTATGTGTACAGGTCAAGAAATGGCGCATCAAACTCAACGACCAGAAGGCAGTCCATGTGAACTTTACAAACAAGAGGATCCCAAACCCTCAGAGGCTCGAAATGAATGGAAGTGTTATCCCATATCATGATTCAGCTAAATATCTCGGCATGAATCTTGATGCAAAAGCCAAATGGGTCGAGCATGTCAAAATAAAACTCACAGAACTCCAGACTCGCTACAGGCAAATGTATTGGCTACTCGGTCGAAATTCACGGGTATCAATATACAACAAGCTATTGGTATATAACCAAATCCTCAAACCGGTTTGGACGTATGGTATACAGCTTTGGGGCTGTGCCAGCAAATGTCACATACAAGGGATACAACGCTTCCAGAACAAAGTACTAAGAAACATCGCCAACGCTCCTTGGTATGTGCGTAACAGTGACTTGCATTGCGATCTTGGTGTACCCATGGTCGAGGAAGTCATAAAACAGAACGCCATCAAACACGTAAATCGGCTCACTCAACACAAAAATCCTGAGACACTGAGACTTCTCGACAACAACCACCTGACAAGACGACTCAAAAGGACAAAACCATTTGAACTCGTTGAACGACAAGAGTGACAACAATACTCTTCCTCACGCCGGTTGGCTTCCAACATCAAACAAGATGCAATAGAAATCAATGGATTCTTTGTAATATAAGCTAAAATATAATTATTAAATGTAAATTAATGGTTGGTCAGAAATGACCAGTTTTAATATATATATAAAAAAAAAAAAAAAAAAAAAAAAAAAATGTGTACAGGTTATATAGCGGTAGTGCACCAACTCTTCAGGGGTTATGGAAAGGTAATTTCTTTTTACACAGCGAAATAAAAAAACTTATTCGTACATGACAAACCTTAACAAGAATGATGACACAGCAGCGTTATCTCACCTTATAACATTACACATAAGCAGGCATTGTTAAATCTCATATTTGGTAATCTCATATTTCAAATTAATTTTTTCTACTATCCTAGTATCCATTGACTATCTAGGTTTTTTATTTAGAGGAACATTTTCCTCCTTAATGCTATGGCATTACCTTTTATGTGTGTATATATATATATATATATATATATATATATACCAAACCTTGGAGTCATATCCTCTTATTTGCCTTCCCTGACATTATTACGTTTCCTTCTTCCATCATTCTTGTGTAACGGACAAGCATTTTCCTATAAATGAGCCTGACGGAAGTAACTGACTGAACCTGCTGTAGAGTACCTGACCATTCTTTTTCCTTCAATCTAGGAGAATTTACCGTCAATCTAGGAATAGAGCCTACCTGCTAGGCAGTGTACCTAGCTTATGTTTCAAGTTAACTTTGAGAAAAAAAATTATTTTGACACAACAAAACCGTTCAGGATTGAGATAGATATGTAGGAAAAGTCATTAAATGTCTTTAGTTTGGAAAATATTAGGATTAATCCTGAATGTAAATAATTTATAATATTAGACGTACTTACTGATTGCAGTTTATGTTTTTGTTTATATTACCTATTGCTCATTATGAAAAAGAAGTGTTCATACAAAATAACTTACCTATTGCTCATTATGAAAAAGGAAGTGTCCATATAGAACAAATTACTTATTGCTCATTATGAAAAAGAAGTGTTCATACAGAACAACTTACTTATTGCTCATTATGAAAAAGAGGTGCCCATACAGAACAGCTTACTTATTGCTTATTATGAAAAAGAAGTCTTCATACAGAATAACTTACTTATTGCTCATTATGAAAAAGAAGTGTTCATACAGAATAAGTTATCTATTGCTCATTATGAAAAAAAGTGTTTATACAGAATAACTTACTTATTGCTGATTATGAAAAAGATGTGTTTATTCAGAATAACCTACTTATTGCTCATTATGAAAAAGAAGTGTCTATACAGAATAGCTTACTTATTTCTCATTATGAAAAATAAATGTTAATACAGAACAACTTACTTATTGCTCATTATGAAGAAGAGGTGCTCATACAGAACAGCTTACTTATTGCTCATTATGAAAAAGAAGTCTTCATACAGAATAACTTACTTATTGCTCATTATGAAAAAGAAGTGTTCATACAGAATAACTTACTTATTGCTCATTATGAAAAAGAAGTGTTCATACAGAATAACTTACCTATTGCTCATTATGAAAAAGAAGTGTCTATACAGAATAGCTTACTTATTGCTCATTATGAAAAATAAGTGTTAATACAGAACAACTTACTTATTGCTCATTATGAAGAAGAGGTGCTCATACAGAACAGCTTACTTATTGCTCATTATGAAAAAGAAGTCTTCATACAGAATAACTTACTTATTGCTGATTATGAAAAAGATGTGTTTATTCAGAATAACCTACTTATTGCTCATTATGAAAAAGAAGTGTCTATACAGAATAGCTTACTTATTGCTCATTATGAAAAATAAGTGTTCATACAGAACAACTTACTTATTGCTCATTATGAAAAGGAGGTGCTCATACAGAACAGCTTACTTATTGCTCATTATGAAAGAGAAGTCTTCATACAGAATATCTTACTTATTGCTGATTATGAAAAAGATGTGTTTATTCAGAATAACCTACTTATTGCTCATTATGAAAAAGAAGTGTCTATACAGAATAGCTTACTTATTGCGCATTATGAAAAATAAGTGTTCATACAGAACAACTTACTTATTGCTCATTATGAAAAGGAGGTGCTCATACAGAACAGCTTACTTATTGCTCATTATGAAAAAGAAGTGTTCATACAGAATAACTTACCTATTGCTCATTATGAAAAAAAGGTGTCCATACAGAATAGCTTACTTATTGCTCATTATGAAAAATAAGTGTTCATACAGAACAACTTACCTATTGCTCATTATGAAAAAGAAGTGTTCATACAGAATAACTTACCTATTGCTCATTATGAAAAAGAAGTGTTCATACAGAATAACTTACTTATTGCTGATTATGAAAAAGATGTGTTTATTCAGAATAACCTACTTATTGCTCATTATGAAAAAGAAGTGTTCATACAGAACAGCTTACTTATTGCTCATTATGAAAAAGAGGTGCTCATACAGAACAGCTTACTTATTGCTCATTATGAAAGAGAAGTGTTCATACAGAATAACCTACCTATTGCTGATTATTGAAAAGATGTGTTTATTCAGAATAACCTACTTATTGCTCATTATGAAAAAGAAGTGTCCTTACAGAATAGCTTACTTATTGTTCATTATGAAAAAGAGGTGCTCATACAGAACAGCTTACTTATTGCTCATTATGAAAAAGAAGTGTTCATACAAAATAACTTACTTTTTGCTCATTATGAAAAAGAAGTGTTTATACAGAATAACTTGGTTCTCGCAAATACAAAACTCGCGATCCATGAAAGTTTAAAAAGAGGTAAAATCGTAGGCTAAAGTAGTCTTTTTTTGTAGTAAATGATAGTAATCCTATGTTTTAAAAGCGGAACGGACCTAGAAAGAACTACATCTTGAATACCCGAGAGTTAAAAAAAAATTGTAACAAACATTTTTGGATAGCCATTAAGTTCTAAATTTGATCTTTTAAAAATAATTTTTCAGCTATCTATTAATTTTTCATGACTCTGATGACAGATTACTAATTAACAGATCGGTTATTAAGACTTTGATTGCAGCATCGGTAATCGTTTTCTGGATTACATGTAGTTTTAATAAACTAATCAATTAGTTTTTATTACCTCGATTTCATGTACAGCGCAAATTTTGCGATTGAATTTAGTTAACTTTAAGATGGCCTACAAATTTGAAAATTTTAACTTAGTATCGTACTAGATGACGATGCAATATTATTAAATATTGTACTAGTAAAAAGTTGAATTATTTAACTATTTTTAACAATATTATTTTGAAAATAATCAAACAAGAGAATAAAAAACACAATTATTATTTGAAAAATACATTAATAAAATATACAACTAACCTCGATTGTATGTTCACGTAACTGAAAGTTAAATTTGATTTCGATTGTAACATACTATCCCACTCCATGCGCCCAATCAAACAAAGCAGCTAATGCCATTAGGGAATACAATTGTCTACACCTTGCAGTACAGTTTATGGTAATCAGTTTTGTTTTATACGTAATTCAACAAACTGCAAAACGTAGAGTGTACTAATTAACTGTGATGACGTCAGCCTTGAAGTAGTAAAATTGTGAGCATAGGTAATCATAAAATAATAACTAACAAGAACTCATAGTAATTTATTTTATTTAAACATATAATAACTTATTTTCTTATAAGAGTTTCAGTGGCAAAATCATTATCTTCATCAATATAGCTGAACTAAACTTTAAATTCTAAATTATAACTTTGGTCAAGTTTGAAATTATAGTTTGCCGATTTTGAAATTGTCAATTGTCTGAGACAAGAGGACTATCTCCCATCTCCGATGAGATTTATCTCATTTCGGCTCTGAAACATTGTTGCCATAGATGTGTATATTGTACATTATATATAAATATAGTAGGCCTACTCTGTAAATGATATTATTAGATTACATTATGAAGATGGCCAAGAATATTTGTTGTGTGTGTCTGTTTGGATGAGTGTGTTTGTGTGTGTGTGTGTGTGTGTGTGTGTGTGTGTGTGTGTGTGTGTATGTGTGTGTGTGTGTGTGTGTGTGTGTGTGTGTGTGTGTGTGTGTGTGTGTGTGTGTGTGTGCGTGTGTGTGCGTGTGTGTGTGTGTCTGTTGTTTGTAAGTGCGTGTGCGTGCATGCGCGCGCGCCCGCTTGTGTGTGTGTGTGTGTGTGTGTGTGTTGTGCGCGCGTCTGTGTGTGTTTGTGTGTGTGTGTGTGTGTGTGTGCGTGTGTGTGTGTGTGTCTGTTGTTTGTAAGTGCGTGTGCGTGCATGCGCGCGCGCCCGCTTGTGTGTGTTTGTGTTTAATTGTATTTATATTTTTAATAGAATTATAAGGCTACAGTTGTCTAAGTGAGGAAATTATCTTCATATTTTACTTCCAGTTTTTGTATAAATTACTCATTTAAGTATTATGATTTTACAACTTTTGGTAGCGTCATTGAATAGCCTTTCAACAACGGATGTTTTCCTTACACTCAAGAGAAATGGTTAACACATAAGCAATGAAATAATGTATCAAATATATTTAAAAAAAATTAATCTATAGTTTTGTCTGTATTGCCTTATCTATCAACTACCAATAAATAACTTTTTTTAATAATATTAGGAACATTTTCAATAATTATTTAATACTTTGTTATTTTTTTGTTTTGAATAATTATAATTAGAACACATAACATATGATTTAGTATCTTATACACATTGTGTATGCACTTTTGTTGAGTAGTTAATAATTCCTTTTCAGTAGTGTAATTTATTATAAACAATATCCATTGATGTTAAGATCTGAATCGTTCTTTTATATTGGTTAATAAAAATGCAGTTGTACTAATTAATATAGGGCCTAGCATTGTTTCCGGTCTCTGCCTCCATTAAGCACGCACGCAATATATTAATTAATCCAAACCTACCTCAGAACATGGCCACCGTTTTAAATGTGGTCGGCGTTCATTAATTACATCTGTTTGTCGTGTTTTACGAGAGCCAACCGAAATGCGGTGTGCAATATTCCACATGGTTGTTCTTATTTGCAAAAAGGTTTTTACAACCCAGTGTGTTTATTGTAATTGATCTCTGTGGTTAGAGCTGTACGGAAATTAATTATATAATTTATAGATAGACGATTTATGTGGCGAATGTCATGGCGCGAAATAAATCCTTTGTCCTCTATAAGTGTTTAAGAGGTGCGTCCTAATTTATCAAGTATAACCACTTGAGACCTACGGATCCAATGTAATTGGTACTTAATCAATCGTAATTTAAAAAAACATGTTAATTAGGTTATTGAAACAAGATTTATTATTCTAGTAAGATGGACTGTTATATAAGCTAAAAATTTTAATATGGAGATAATATATGCCCAATAAATTTTCGGCTGATCATTTTCTCTCATAATATTTTACAATTTTTTCAATATCCTATTCTAAGAGGGTAAATGAGTGATTATGTATAATATCACAATATATCTTTAAAAATAAATATATATTATAAGAATTATACAATATATTATAATTATATATTACCTATTTGATTTTTAAATGCGTTAAACATTTTATCCAATTTATACATACAGAATTCTGTGTATTTAATTAAGAGTAATAAGCCATACTACATTTTATATTTTTTAAAGTAAATAATCAAACAAACAGACTAAACATTTATAGAAATTAATTTGGACTTGTAGTCTAATGACTGTAACATATTAACCGAAGTCTTGTAGTATACTTTTTTTTATTAAATATTTAACGTTATCACAAATTAAATTTTATACATTTAAATTATTATGTAGGCCTATGTGGGATAACCCTAAGAGTTAATACATACACACACACGCGCGCGCTATTTACAAAACTAACTTTCACAAACTAACACACAGTGTTATGTGTGTGTGTTTGTGTGTGTGTGTGTGCGTGCGTGCGTGTAGTTGATTATTAGATACTGTAAGCAGTGAGTTTAAACTATGAAATTTTGAACTGTTTATATGTGTCTGTAGCTTGAGTTAGTGTGACGTGGTAAATATTACTGTTAAGTGTCACGTGAAAATGTTACTGGCGAAGTTTAGTATTCCTAATTTAAATATAAAAGTGAAGTATTCAGTTATTATAAAATCGAAAACGTATTTAAAAAATTAATTTTATTTATAATGTATCAGTCCAAAATATGTGTTTAAACAGTGCAATATAATGGCATAAAGTAATATATTGGTATAGATAAATTGTGCCTATCAAGTCAAGTCAACAATGGATAGCTGCTATATTCGCAAGATATCTGATTTTACATTGACAGTAAGAAAATTTGTGTTAGTCTCATAACAATAAGGACTTAAAATTAAAAGGTATAATATATAGATGAACATTTTTTTAAATAATTTATACTATAAATTTAACAAAATTAAATATCAATCACATATTTTGTTTGAAACTTAAATTTAAACCAAGATTTATTAAGGCAAGAAGATTATTTCTGCTCTAATTTCCTAATTGTACTTATACAGATTAGAAAACTGAGTTTTGTACGTAAATATATAAGTCTGTAACATCAGATCTTTCTGCCAAGGCTTTGGATGCATTTCAATTTATAACTTCGCATATTGATATTTTACAAATATAAATCTTATACTTGCTAAGCTGTGACAGTTTGTAGTATTTAATAATTCTTTATAACTTATGAAATATAATGAACTTATTAAATCAAATTTATTTATAACAACTGCCAATCTTCATTTATTTAGCAAGCAACTACTAAATCTGCTAAAAGTCAACAATAGCAAACTTTACCAAACTTGCTAATGCTCAATAATAATAAGTATTATGTAATTTAATTAACCAAAAAATTATCATGCAATTAATTCACATCTAATAATAATAAATAAAATATTATCTTCATTTAATCCTAACAATTTAATTTGACTTTTCAGGTTATTTATTTTAATGCATCTAATGTATTCGTTTTTATTACTTTATAAATTTTCCTAATTATATTTATATTTGAAAATTAATGTCCCTATGTTAGGAACGCGTGAATAAATTTGTATTACAAATATTAGGGTCCAGTATATCTAATGCGTTCTTTATATCTTTTGTTTCTTTTATTAATATTTTGTTTTTTATCTAGGCTAATGACAGATCACAGACAATTTTGCTTTTATAAACACTCAACGTTTCGAATTTCTTTCCCAAATTCCTTTTCAAGAGCTCAATTTTAATTAAACAATTATACAACATAACTTACTGTTTATAAAATACATAACATTATATAAAACATAATAAAAATAAAAAATGTATACAACTCCTATATTTACAAGTCAAAACATTTTTCTTTCGCAATAGAACAGACAAATCACAGATACACACACTAACACATCTACTACTAATAATAATAGAGTCAACATTTAAGTTATGTTGTATAATTGTTTAATTAAAATTGAGCTCTTGCAATGGATTTTCAGAAAGAAATTCAAAACGTTTAGTGTTTAAAAAAGTAAAATTGTCTGTGATCTGTCATTGACCTATATAAAAAATTAATAGTTATTAACAGACATTAAATAAAAATAATATTTTGTTTATTTGTAACAATGGTTAGATTTTAGAATATAAATTCCTCTTCATAAAGTAATTATTGGATTTCATATTTTATTTTAATACACTGGTCAGTACACGGTACATTACCGCTAGCCACCATTATATTCTAATTTCCCATAATTCAGACGACAGTTTCTTTTCGAACACCTTGTTGTGCTTTATACCTATACAAAAATTAATTATTAAACTCTATTGCCGTAAATGGAAATAGAGATACGATGATAGTACAACAGTGTAGTGTATGCTTCTGTGAAGTGGGAGCTGACAATCATGTGTTACATAATAAATATTATTTGAAACTCACGTAACTCCAAACCAACACTTGCCCAATTGTTTCAGCACAAGTTCTCAATAACATAACATCTCAGCACCAATTAAATTGAGCCAATTATTTGAATAAAACAATTCACCCCATCTCTAAATAAAGCTACAAGTCTTTAGCAGTTATCTAATATAATTGCAGGACTCAACTTGATAATGAATGAAGAACGTTGATTAAAATTAATGACTTAATAAATGAATTCAAAAGAAAAGATAAGAAAGTGTAGAAACGAGGGGAAACAAGAGCCGCGTTCTGGAGGTGTGCTGGTTGGAAGATAAATTAATAACGGAATTTAGCTTGTCATTAATCGTAAGCCCACTGCGAAATTGAGATCTAATTAAAATGACAATTAAATATTTAAAAAAACGAATTTTGTTTAAAGAAATTGTAATTTGGCTTTATATTTTTTTAATTATTACTTATATATTTATATTAATGCAAATGATAGATATTTGTTATAATTGTATCAAGTGTAAAACGAAAAAATATAAAATACATAAAAATATAATTAGAGAGAAAACTGAGAATTTTAACGTTTCCTAAACGTGTTTTAATAAATCGATATTCGGTAGTTAGTGTCAGCAGACCCCGATATAAACAAAAGCAAACAATACTTTTACTTTAAAAAGGATTTACTTTACTAATGATACATTTTATACCTTAACCGGATATTGTGTAGATATATTGTAATACAGGTATGTAGAAATGTATGGTAACATAGTGCAGTTATAGGCTACGTGAGGAAATCTTTTTTACAGTGTTATGTTTGTGAAGTGTTGTTATGTTTCCAACACCGCAATTTATGTAATTTTTTACTAGTATTTAAGTTTGGCGGTGACACAAATTCTATTTGTATCACTTTGTACATTATCAAAATTATTTCAAATAGTCTATTAACAAAAGATGTCTCTTAATTAACCCTTGTGAGTAAGGGATATAAATTTAAACTCTAGTAGGTATATCTATGCTGTATACTTTTGACGCCACACAAAAAGTTAAACGAAATAACTCAAGTAATAAAAGTAAGCTTTGTAGGAAATTCCGGAGTTTATTACCAAAATTATTTTTTTCACTGCTCTCTTTTCCTTAATGTTAAAAAAAAGACGGCCCTCTTTTAGTAAATGATAGATCCTGCTGACTTTAACTAGTAAATTTCTACACTTACTAAAATTTCTTTTATGGAATGTACATATCATGGGTTTGCTGACATTCCTTGTAATATTTTTCAGTACGTATGACGTAAATAAAATTATATTCAATAACCATACTAGTAGAATATTATAACAACCAATAAATCAACAAAATGACAGGAAAAAGTAATCTAAATTATACAATATCAAGAGCACAGTGGTACAATATATTACAAAAATATAAGTGAAAAAACCACAAAAATTAATCAAAAAGTAACTAAAATAAGTTACCTAAAATTAAATCCTTATGTACATTTCGATGACAAAGTCATCATCTTCAGAGGTTTTTATTACAAAAGTACAATCTAGAATACAAAGAAATTAACCCGTCAGTCTAGTTTGTTAATTTCTTTGTATTTTAGATTGTACTTTTGTAATAGGAACCTCTGAAGATGATGACTTTGTCATCGAATTGTACATAAGGATTTAATCTTAGGTAACTTATTTTAGTTATTTTTTGATTAATTTTTGTGGTTTTGGGGGTTTTCACCTATATTCTTTTAGTAATCTAAATTAATAAAGGAACTTAAACTTGTTGTAACTATTTTTGTTAATATCTACATACGTATTTACTATAACATTATTGCCTTTCTCAAGATTAAGTTATTGTAATAACTTCAACAAACTTTGATATTAGCTAACTAATGCACAGCTCTAACTTGACAGTTTAAATTTAACAGCTAAAAGATTCTCAATTAATTCATATGATAATATGCTCAGGAAAAGCCATAACCGGTCTTTATTTACCAATTCTGGATCAATCAAACCGTGTAAGAAAAGAAAACTTTATTTACGATGTTGAACTTTTTAATCATACAGCCGTACTGAATCGTGAAAAACAGCTCAGGCTACTAGATATGAAACAGTGGAATGTAAAAAGTATTGTTACATTCACTGAGTAGTATAATTCAGTACCGTGTCTATAAAAACATGATCCTTGATTTATTTTGTTTTTATACAATTTTATCGCGTTTTCCTTTAGATTGCCTCTAATGATCTTGAATGCTTTTTGTGCCTGCGCTGTTCTCAAAATAAGCTGCAAAAATCTGAAAACAAATAATTTGGAAAGGTAAAAGGCAAAATACTAATACTGAAATAATCATAGTCCTCTAACTAAGGCAGACTTTTGTTGGCTATTTGTATACCCCGATATTTTTTAAATGTGGTCGTGGAGTGATTTACTTATTAAAAATAAAAAAAAAAAAACTACCTTAATCCACTACCTTTATACTTACAGAGACTCGCGGGTCAATTGTTTGTACAAACAATTGTATCTTACTATTAACTCAGGTGAACTGTCTGTTTAATAACTCTAATAAAGACAGGTTACATTAAATTCTCGTTTATGTTTACACAAAAAAATTAATTTTGAAATAAATTCAAACAGTCAAGCATTACAATTTAAATCACAATTTGCTTTTTACTCGTACAAGTATATACTTCACAAATTACACTACAGATATTTACATTAAAAAGTGTTTTCAGACAAAGCTAGGTTTGATGCTCGCTGGTATCTTATATTTACTGATTTCATTGAAACAAAAAATATCAAAAATATAATTTAAAAAGATTCCTTGGCAATCGCTTAGTTTACGTGGTTTTGTTAGAACATATAATAGTTCCCTTTTATAATGTATTTAAATTTTGAAAACAATAAACTTAACGTAACAAAACCACCAATAACGTTTCCCGTTTTTAATAAATTTAGAAAATTACATTTTTAAACTTTAACAGAAATTTTGACGATAGCAAGTCCATCTAGAGCCTTCCTCTAAGGTCTGTCGTGAGAGAATGGACGCGACAGAATGGACACTTCTTCTCACGGAAACCTAACACATGATTCGGAAATATACCCACCCTTGTTTATTCAAAACCTTGCTGGGAATTTCCTGCTAGTTCTGTCAATGAAAGATTTTCAAAAAACAGAAATTTCTTCTACGAAAAGCCGATTCTACATTAACTAAAAATCAAATATTCATGTAACATACTGAATTGCAATCAAAAATTATCTATGATGTTGAAATTTTAAATATTGAAATTAAAACGACTTTTAGAGCGAAACCATTGTTTGTTGCTTTTTAAATATAAAAAAGAATATTTGTGTTGTTATTTCTCATATTGAAATATTGTATATAGTTTATATTGTATAGAGGCCTTAAAACTAACTTGTAAAATAGAAAATATAAATCTTGACTTTAAAGATATAAAACAGAACCAAAGAGTTAATTTAACTATATATATTTCTAGGTTTTGCAACACTGTTTTCTTGTATTCACTTATCACTTTCACTATATGTACTTAAACAAGAATCTTACTTGGTATTAATTCATTAATACCAAGTAAGATTCTTGTTTAAGTACATATAGTAAAAGTAATATATATATATATATATATATATATATATATATATATATATATATATATACACAATAATAAATATAAACCAAAATAAATATAGTGAAAATAAAATATAGCATTTACATGAAACACCATTTTAAAATAGAATATCTATACAAAAATGTAGGTATCAGAGGTTGTAATATATTAATTATTCAAATAGTAACTAATTTACACAATTGAATAGACTATTAAGGATTACCCATTTCTATGGCCATATAATAATCATCAGAGTGTAAAACGGCAATGAAATTTTAAAACAAACCATAGTAACGACTTCCTAAGGTCGTGCAAAGAGGATTGATACTCCGCCCACCGAATCTGTACCAATCATGCGGTAGTCTTGGCAGTCGGCCACCTTCCCAACTAATACCCTGAAAGCAATGTTGAAAAATTAATGTACAGATGTCTAACTTTACATAAAAGTACAGATAAAAATATAGGAATTTACATTGGTTGCATACTTAAATGATCGTGAAAAAAATTAACTTCTGATATTTAGATATTTCTCAGGAACACGGAAGATAATGGTTACTTTGAAATAAATACAAAAATGACCTTACTTGACAAATTAAAATTTTACAAACTGTAGTTGAACGTATAATAGACTCATTACATTACAATTTATTATAGCTACAAAGTGTCAAGTTAAAATAGATTTAATTATAAAAAAAAACAAAATTAGTAAATGGTCTAGTTTCAGTGAGCGGAAGATTCATTTCATGCATCAACTGTTTAGTTCGTATTATTAGCTAATATTAAAAATAACCTATTA
Source organism: Prosapia bicincta (assembly GCA_036971475.1). Classification (NCBI taxonomy): domain Eukaryota; kingdom Metazoa; phylum Arthropoda; class Insecta; order Hemiptera; family Cercopidae; genus Prosapia; species Prosapia bicincta. Next base: position 54,404,047 of record JBAIZL010000010.1, on the reverse strand, counting down.
ATTTTAACCGAATATTTTAAACAGCTAAAGGCTTATTGCAATGAATTATAACATAGTGTTTCGTTTTATAAGAAAAGGTTAATTTTTGTAAATTGGGTGGGTTGTTGGTGAGATTATTTTTTGAATTTTTTATTATTTTGTTTCTAAGGACATACTGCACCGCTTTTGACTTATTAATACGCTTATAAACGAATCAGTTCAATATTTATTTCAACGTTTCAGAAATCTATATGTTGCACTTATCTAGGCTGAAACTAAATTATAAAGTATTTTTAATTACGTCATAGAAAACTAGTACTCAACTACAATAAGTAGAACTTTACAACCATAGAATTAGACCAGAAACAACTAATACCATAAACTGGCCAAAATAATAATAGTCAGAACAAAGAAAACATTTAAAACAGTAAGAATATACTAAAACAATAATAAAAATGACGTAAGAATACATAATAATGAAGAAGAAATTAAGAACAATGTAGAACCAAATAAGAACATTAAATTTATACTTAAATATAAACAAGAAATTAGAACCGAAATAAAACATTAAAAACTATTTGTTGAATCCGTTTAACTTGTTTATTGCTCCGTTCTTACAGCGCAGCGGTTCAATAAATTATAAGGAGTTAGTCTGAGTAACTGTTTATTAAGTTATCTACAGTTATGACAATTATTGATTACACATTTAACATTTATAAAAGCGTCCAAACACCGTTATAATTAAGTCTCAATAACTAATATGACGCTAATAGTCTTTATTTAACAAGAATTAACTGTAACTCTCTTACTAACAATATTACCCTCTACACAACCCTCTTCTTGCCTAACAAATCCTTTATATCTCGATGTGACGCTTCTAGTCATTTCTATCCGGTTATTTCTAGAAGGTTCTAGAACAATGAAGCTCTTGTGTCCGCTCAAGCGTGACTTCCGCTCTAGTAATATCTACCCGTTTACTTCTAAAAGGTACTTGCATTACAAAACTGCATACTGTTGTACGCTCAAGCGTGAAAGGACCTGTAGTTGGTTTTCAAGCTCTGCCATAAATCACGGATGAGCCCTTGGCTGTTACAATATCAGTCCTTTCTATTAGCTATACATTTTATCAAAATAATTCTTAATGTTGATACCATTTTGATAAGTTTTTTAGCACGTATAAAGCAATTTTATTTAAGTAAAATATAGACTACAGAAAATAGTTTTTCTTATTGTAATTTGGTCTAATATCTTGCCTAAATGGTTTTTGTGTTGAAAAAAACTCATTTTCAAGTTTTCTTTCATAAATTGTAATTGTTTTTTTTTATAAATATTATTACTTTTTTAAAAATTTTATATTTTCTTTACTGCATCATTTAGGTAGGGCCTATATAGAAAATAGGAATTATAGAAATATTATTCCTAGAAAGTAGGAATTATAAAAATTATCATATAAATAGCAAAATTGATTATATCTATTGAAAAAATGAACATAATCACCTGTATTAAGATAAATAATATAAACTAGACATACCCTTTATCTATGTTCATTTATTTATTATTACTTTTAACTATAAAAATATATTATAATAAAACTCTTTTTTTTAAATTCATCGACAATTTTAGATTTTAAATGTAACTATAATTTCGTTACTATTTCAAAGAATTTTAGAGAATATATTTTTATGTAATTTAACAATTTTAATATCCAAAGCAAGTCTGGATAATGTGCCCAGCTAAACTAGACTTTTCAGCGTTGTCGTATTTGTCTAAACTTAGGCAAGATGCTCGTTGCAACCAGTTTCTTTGATCTACAGCTAAAATTCTCTAATCTACAACGAATGTAAACTTTTATTCCCAAGTAAACATTAATATGAGACTTTATAAGTCCTGTGAAGACATTTAAATCTGTAATTTACTAATAGTTTGTTTTGTTACATATACACAAGATAAAAGTTTTCCTATAACTTAGAGATGTGTTTTGTTCTGTTTAGGAACTCTTGTACACCCTTATGTCAATGGATAAATCCCGTGATGCGACAGTAAGGGAGTCGTCTCGAGTTATCAAGAGTAACGTCTTTTATGTGCCTGAGTATAGAGAGCTTATTCTAATGCTGTTTAATCTCTACAGTGACGTCAAATTTTCAAAGTAAGTATGCTGTTACAAACATGAAAATATACTCGTAATTCCTAATGCTTGTATAATAAAATATTCTAAGTTCCCGCTTAAAGCAGGAGGAAATATGTTTTTTGCCAAATTTTAATTTTAACCTTTATGTAGACTACCAAATTCTTTGGCCAACCATATAAAACTTTTTATGAAATTTATTAAAATTTTGAATGGTAATGTTTTTTTTGAAAAATAAAAACTACTTATTGGCCGTTAACAGTTTTTATATTTGTATAAAGCAGATTGTTTTGATCATTGCATTGCTTCTATTATTACTTAACAATAAATGAATTTTATACAATATGTAATATGATAATCTTGAACAAAGTTCTGTTGTGTGTGTGTGTGTGTGTGTGTGCGCGCGTGTGTGTGTGTGTGTGTGTGCGTGTGTGTGTGTGTGTGTGTGTGTGTGTGTGTGTGTGTGTGTGTGTGTGTGTGTGTGTGTGTGTGTGTGTGTGTGTGTGTGTGCTAACAAGCTGAGCATCACCCGTACTACGGATGAAATTATCACTGTCGCGGATAAAACTCCTTATCAGTTTCAACATTCTTTGTTTCAACATTGTTGGTAATGTAATAGTTATTCCTTTTTATGTAATGAAAATGACTTAGAAGAGACAGAGTAGAGCTGCCTTATAACCATATACGGATGCCCTTTTTGAGTCTAATGTGGCACAGAATGTAATGTAGCCAAAATTATGCTTCAATCAGTATTATCTTAGACCTGGACATTACTACGATTGGTGCATTACAGTGTTAGGCCGTCCGCACACTGGATAAGGCGCGGTGCGGCGTTTTGTCTTGAGGCGCCTTAGACCGGCCGCACACTGGTTACGGTATAAGAAAGAAATAAAAAGTTGACGTCAGCACAAACTGCGTGACCGCCGACGGAACATAAAACACACAGAAAATTCTGCTTTAGGTGGGCCATAATGATGAGAAGTTTATTTTTGTGTATCTTTTGTCTATTGTATGGCTATTTTGGGAGTTCGGATTGGGTGAAAAGTTATAGGTTACGTTAAGTTAGTTAGTATTAAAGGTAGAGATGTCCTAACAATTAATTTTAATGACATGAAAGTAAATTGTGTCATATTATAAATTTTTATTGAATTACTACACATTTGTAATGATTAGAACCAAAAGCATTCTGGGGAGCCCTTGCCGTGCCGTATGCTGCTACTAACAAGACAAAAACGTGCCTTATCCACTGTTTGGCCGGCTGTCTTATGATTTTAAAAATATACCAAAGCAGACAGCCTAAAATGTATAATCCTAAAAAGGATGTAAGGTGGATTGAAATATGTTCTACACATGGAGAATTAACACGTCTTTTCCTTTTTTTAATATTTGTTGGGTTGTAAATCTGGAATGTTCAGGAAATTCAAGAGGTTCCCATGTACAGAATAGAGAATAGAAAGTAAACTTTCGTCATGAAAACCTGTCGGAAACAACTTCTAGGATTCAGACGGAAGAGAAAAAATAGGATGATTTAAACATAATTAAGACTCTTGCATTTTGTTATACAATACAAAATACAACACAACACCAACAACAAAGATAAACTACAAGCACCAGGCGTATACAAACTGAACTGCGACGAATGTAACAAATTCTACATTGGATAAACAGGTCGCAACTTTAAACAGAGTCGAGGAACACAAACAGAACACCAACTCAACATTTTACAATCACATAAAAGAAACAGGACACCTATACACAGACATTTACCATAACCTAGAAATCCTACACATTTACAGAAAAGGACCACATCTCAACACACTAGAACAATATGAAATTTACAGACACACAAAAACACAAAGTACAAACATATTAAACGAACAAACCCAACACAAATCACACATACTGTTTGATACTATCGAAAACCTGTCTTTAAAACCGTCACTGCTTAACCCAAATATCTCCAAGCAGAAGACACTGATGAAGATCGGCACATAGCGATCGAAAACGTTCTGTCTCAGTAAGTTTTAACAAATTTACTAAATCTAAAGTTCGGATAGTCTAAAGTTCGGATAGTACTATTGTTTAAGTGATAACATAATTAAGATTCAGAATTTGAAAATTACTTCTGTTTTCAAGCTGTAAAAAATTAAGGCGTTGACATGAAAACTTAAAATTAAAGTGATGATGGCAATAAATTATTTGTGGAGAGCAATTATATGTAGAGGCAATAATTTTTTGAATTGAGAGAGATCTCTGATTAAAATTAAAAAGTTTTTCTCGTTATAAGAGTCATAATTAACTATATATATATATATATACTACTGTTTTGTACTGAGTCATGTTGTGGAGATAATTCTCTACGCTTGTGTTGCAGGGAGTACTTGAAGGATATTGTAAGGACTGCTCACGTGTTTCTCAAAATGTTAGAACATTATTCTTCAAGGCATCACAATCTCATGGTTCAGTCAAAGAGGAGAAACAAGCCAAAGAAAAAAAGTAAGTGAAATATTTTAGTAAAACGTAGTGATAGGTTCAAAGAAATCGGCTGATAGGAAACATTATGCCATCATGGAAGGATTTACATTATAGTAAACTTTAATCAATTTGATAACAGTGTTAATGAAATATTGCACTATTAACGCATACTTAGTGTCCAATAATGTTTTAAAATTAACAGATATACAAGGAATACAGGTATGTGAAAAATCAATTATATAATGTGTAGGAAAATATATCAAATAACAATATATGGACAAAATTAAGATTTAAAATTAAGTACCTGTCTCTTATTAACTAAATCGAAACTGTTTTAAACTAGAAACTAATTAGGTTTTATTGGTTTGCAGGGCGTTGTTTAAAATTGCCATTTTATTTGATGAACTGACAGAGATCATTCTAACGGTCTGGAATGCGTCTCTATCAGCAGCATCGTTTATTTCTCAATAACGTATTTTTTCACAATACTGGGTACTTTTACTATAATACTTGCTGGGAAAGCTGTGGCATAAATATGTAGATAGGCATTCTGTTTGATAAATGCATGTCCAATTGTGGACTATAATATTTATTTTAATATCTATACTAAACACTTTTCTTAAATAATTTCTATTTTAAAGCTGTAGAAATTCAGAGGACTAAGCCTCTCCCAAACCCTAACCTAGAACCACCCTTGTTCTCTAGTATTATATGTTAGGAATACCTCAGCTATGGCAAACAATATGTTTCGTGGTTGCAGACCATAAGCAATGTATATATGACATAAATATGAGACACAATATAAAACTAGTAGTATGTGTTCGGAAATAGTGTCTGTAGATCAGTCCAGGCCACGTGTTGGCAAAGTAAGGGAAACTTGGTATATGTTAGGAATACCTCAGCTATGGCAAACATACGTTTCGTTGTTGCAGGCCATAAGAAATATATAGGCTTATGTATATATGACATAAATATGAGACACAATATAAAACTAGTAGTATATGTTCGGAAATAGTGTCTGTAGATCAGTCCAGGTCACGTGTTGGCAAAGTAAGGGAAACTTGGTATATGTTAGGAATACCTCAGCTATGGCAAACATACGTTTCGTTGTTGCAGACCATAAGCAATATATAGGCTTATGTATATATGACATAAAATATAGGCACAAT